>VWZO01019915.1:612495-634822 GCA_013396975.1 Bucco capensis
CCTGGAGCTGAGGATGCAAAGCCTGGCCATGAGTACGATGATGAAGTCCATATTTGGGAGGGGTGGTTTGTTGTTGTTTTTTTCCAGAGGGGAAGCAAGAGTTGTGGGTTTGCTGGATTCTTTTTTACCTTCCATTAATATATGGGGCTAGAAGCGATAGGAGAGCAAAAGCTTGCAGATTTAAAGTGCATGTGCCAGATGCTGATAGCTATATATAGCCCTTGGAATGACTGCAGAGAGTATCTTAGCCAGGCACACAGGAATTTTCCTGAGTAAGGCCAGGGTAAAAAAAAAAGAGAGAGAAATTCACCATTTAATCTCTTGTGCATTACCTCTGCTGCTGCAGAAGTTGTGTAAGGACTCTGTGAAGCAGAATAAGAACATGTCCTCAGCATGACCTCCTCTCCTCTGCACATAAACATCTTCCCAAACTGAACAGAACCAAATCTAGCCTTTTTACCATCAGACTGCTAGTCATTCCTGAACCCAGCCTCCATCTCCTTGCTCCATAGCCCTTACAGAAGGAAGCAAAGGACAACAGGGAAGGCTGCTTTGATGTAATAGAAATAGCAGCATGCAGCCTCTAAGAGCAAATTAAAGAGCAGAACTCGGATATAAAGAATGTCATTTGCCATCTTAGCTTTTCCTTACTGTCTCAAAGTTTTAGGAGAGGCATTGATTTTCCTTTCCACCTTCATCCTTTCCCCCTTTCTTTCCACCTTCATCCTTTCCCCCTTTCTTTCCACCTTCATCCTTTCCCCCTTTCTTTCCACCTTCATCCTTTCCCCCTTTCTTTCCACCTTCATCCTTTCCTCCTTTCTATTTCTCTTCCCTTCCATCCATTCCAATAGATTTTTACCTACAGAAACATCATTTCTATGTAGTTGAAGCTGTGACCTAGCAGTGCTTGAGATGCTGAGCTATCACTTCTACAGAGCAGGATGATAATTCTGGAAGAACTGGGAGGTTGGCTATGGATTCTAATTAACACTGATGAACCTGGTTCCTAAAGATTAAATTCCCAACTGAGTAACCATTGCCTTTCTATACACAGGTCTAGCTGAGTTATTCTCATTAAAACAAAAAAGAGAAGCTTCAGTCTGTGTCGAGATAGTGAAGGGCTTCCAAAAGTGATTAAAAACACTAAATGAGGTATTGAGCTACATTAAAAATCAACCCTTTTTTTTCCCCATGTATTGAAAAGTAATGATCTATCATTTGTATTCAAGTGATTTTATTTGCAGGGGATAAGAATTGTGCTGCAGCCAACTTGGTGCCCTGCTTCTCTGCAAACCTCCAGGGATGCACAGGAGAGGAGTTTGTATCCTACAGGAGACACACACACACACTTTTTGCATGGCATGGCTCCTTATTCTTCAGTTCTTACAAGGAAGCTTAACTTTGTTCCATTATATGTTTATTTTTCCATCCATAGTTCCTTCCAACTAGTAAACACAAAGGAGAGTGCACAGATATTAGCTATAAACAAGGATGATGTGAAATGAAAGGGAGTGTAGGTGAGGCAAAAACAACTGGAAAAGCTTTCATTCTTGGTCAATACTTCTCCCTGTAGCAAGAGCAGCAGCTTACCAATTTCATTCTTGTGCCTCTTGGGATGGAAAAGGTTAGAACACAAAGGAAATGTCAGGATAAAGGACAAAAAGCTGGGCACTTATCACCTGGGACTTTCAGGCCTCCAATATGACATTGTCTTTCATTTAGCTCACGTTTCAGACCCCAATAACACCTCTTATTCTCCTCTATGCCCATCATTTTGTTTAACCTACCAGACGTATTTGTGTCCACTTCCTTCAACTTCAGCTAAATGGTTCTGTTCTGCTATCAAACAGAAATCCTGCATCCCACAAGATGGGTGAGGAGGTAGTAAAGCTTCAGGAATCCCCCCCCTGAAGCCCACTCTGTCCTCCCACATCCTACACTCCATCAGGAGTGATGCAGTTTAGTGTCAAGGGACCTCAAACACTTCTACACATCCAGAAAGTACAGTGGACATTTACCTTTATGGATCAGTATGGATTACAGACAACAACTGAAAGCTTTCTTTCCTGAGGCAGGCAAATTTGGAATGCAAATGGTAAACGTTGCATTTCAGACAAACAAATGATTGCCTATCAAAACTCCTCTCCAAACTAGTCCTCAGAGCATTGCACACATGTGAAGGGAGGGAAAAAGCTGAAAGAGCCAGACAACTGCCCCAGGCATCTTTAATTCCAACAATGCTTCCCACTTGCAGATAGAGGCACAAGTCAGGAAAAGACAATAATAGCTAAATGGATATTAGTAGCTGCTGTTAGCTGATCTAGCTGCACAATTAGAGCAGTTTGACTGCTGTGTTTGCTTATCAAAACTGCCTTAAAAGCCCCAAAACAACTCCTTTTCACGAACAACAGATCACCTCCCTGTTGTTTGGAGCTTAACTGAAGTGAAAAATCACATGGGTATAATGCCTAAAAGAGCTGAGAGAAGTAATTGCTTCCAAAGAGATTTCTTCCCCAAAGTGAACTGAAGGGGGAATACAAGTCAACTCCAGTTCTGACAAACAGACATTGAGAAACCAGAGAACTCCACCAAAAATGAGAGTCCTCCTTTTTTAACACCACCAGAAACAAAAATGTTAAGACTAAAAACATCAAGACACAGCACAGCTGTCAAATAAGAGTAAACAATCCCACTCTCTGCTCCGAGAATGTCCCAGTGATTCAGCCAAATAAAGTCATTTAGACCTATAAATACTATGAATTCAGTCCTGAGAGCTCTAGCAATGTGCACAAGAGGATGCTGTGACCATCTCTGTGCTGCCATTCAGCCAAATAAAGCCATTTAGACCTAGAAATACTATGAATTCAGTCCTGAGAGCTCTAGCAATGTGCACAGGAGGATGCTGTGACCATCTCTGTACTGCTGTACAGGCCAGAATACAACAAGGAAAGAATCACCCCTTATTCTGCCAAACCCAACCATTTCTCAGAGAGAAAACCACAGACTAAGGGATAAAGCAAGGTATCTTACTGGCATCCACAGAAAATGAAACACAACAAGCTCAAGCAGAAATCTTGCACATCTTACTGCTGAAAACACAAATGTTGCTAGAAGCTTTTCCAGACATGGTCGGGTGATTCTTTAGGAGGAAACCTCAATCACCTCAGAAATCAGTTTAAAACAGAAACAGATCTAATGAATTCAAGGAAAGCCTCACTGTTACATCCTCATGCATTCCACATCTCTCATCCTGTTCAAGTAATTTGTTGACACTGTGAAACCACACTCTGACATCACTGAGGATGGCAAAACTACTACACTTCATTTAATCATTGCCAAAGAGGAAAAAAAAGTCAACTAAATGTCAACAGTTAGGAGTAACACCCAAATTTAAAACTCTCCAGACTTTCTATGTGGACAGTAGAGAAAATGGAGTAGAAGTCAGTGAAGTAACACATCCTGTCAGTGCCATTGCAGGTGATAGTAAGCATTTCACTGTTGAGATCTCTCCACATTACTGTGAGGCTGATATTTGCACTATAGTAATGTTTAATGTTATTAAAAAACCCATGCAAACTAATCTATGAGAGATGTGTAAAGAGACCAAAGCATTTTGCAGCCAGCCAAGTCATAAAAAGCATAAACCAACTTACCTCTTCTTGCTTAGGAATGCTGAACTTGGCTATCTTTGCCTTGCTCCTGGCTGAATCAGACTTGGTAGAAGGCACTCCCCTATAGGACTTGGTTGTCTCTGCTGGTAACTTCAGCTTTGGAGACTCATCAGGAGCCTGGTCTTGACCATCCATTGGCCTTACATAAGCTGTTGGTTTCTGCTGAACCAAAGTGGGCTTGGAAGCAAGAGAGGGTGGGAAGTTTTGGACACCACTGTGCTTTGTTGGCCTCTCTGGTGCTTGAGCTCCTCCTTCAGAGCTACAATTGAGCTTGGCTGGCTGCTGCACTCTGTTGCCATTGTCTCCTAGCGTGGTCCTCAGTGAGCTTTGCTGAGCAGTGGGGTTGGAGGAGGAGGAGGAGGAGGAGGAAGGACTCACCGCATAGCGCTTGAGCTTCTCCAGACTGGCTTTTTGGTTTGCCAGTTTGAAGTCCCCCTTGTGTGACTCCAGTGACCTGTGCCCATGCTTGCTCCCTTTCTGCTGGCCATCTGCATTGTGCCCTGCTTTCTGCCAAGCCATCAGGGTGTTCTTGCTCTGCTGGGCAGGCAGAGCTGCTGGGCTGGAAGCAGCAGTGCTGCAAACAGGAGGAGGCAGTGGTGGTCTCGAGTCTGCAAGATGATGTTCATCAGGCTTGAGGAGAGAGGCCTGAGGAAGGCCAGGTTTGGGGACCCCAACGAGGTGGCTCTGGTTTGATCTGTCAGTTAACAAGTCTTTCATCTCATCATAGTTGCCCAGCGTGTTCTGGATGCGACTGGAGAGCTCATCCCCCTTGTTGGTCTGCAAAGCAAAAAGCAAGTGTGCTGCAAGGGTCAACACAAGGGAAACAACCTTGCCTGCATGCTGCAAGCCTAACTGAAGCACCACTGCCTAGCTCAGCAGTGCTGCTAACAGATGACATCCTTACTGTCTCAAGACACTTGTCAACATCTTAAATCTCCTCTGAACTGGGAAAGCTATAAAGGGCCTGAGAGTATATAAAAGAAGAAATCTATCACTGGTATCCCACTGTAGTTAAAGTATATTACCTGGAAACTAGAACATTTATTATTGCAGCTACACAGAAAGCTTTGGATTCAATCTGACCATGATCAAACTTTTCCTACAGCTCTGTGCAAGCTCTTTGAACGAAAACATTGCATTCCCTATTTCCTTCTCTTGCCTGCTTAAGCTTTCAGATGGCATCTGGGAAGCCATACAACATCCAGTGTAAGCACCAGCCTAAGCCAACCAAATACTCTGAGATGATCTGAACACAGCTCATGGGACAATGGGAAGATTATAGATGATTATGTCCCTGCTTTGAAAACAAAGGTGAACAGAACCCCCCCAAATTCTTCACACAGCAGGAAGAACACAGCCACCCTTCCTCCCTTTTAAGATTACTCATTGTCTTTAAAATCATCCATTTGCTTCTTCCTGAGGTGGCAAACTCTCTTTTTCCCCTCCTGAATCCCAGCCAGAGCTCCTTGTTCAGCCAGGCAGGTCTTTTACCCCTGCTACACCACTTTTATAAGTGGTATATCTAGCTAAAAAAAACACCTCAACCAAACAAAAACTCAAACCAAACAAGCCCAAACCTAAGCAAACACCAAGCTTTGTCACTGCATTAACCTTGGCCAGGGCACAACATTTATTGCTTGACCTTCGCACACAATTCTAACACAATTATTTTCTTCTAAGTGCTGGGAAAACAGGGCACTGTCACCTTCAGCTCCTAGTGTTAGGTCCATCTCAAATATTGTTAAGTTTCATTCTCAAGTGCTGTTGAACATTACAAAGAGACTTTCTATAGACAGACAGATCTGATTCTCAATGAGCTGTAAGCGTTCTCGGTGAGTTTTGTGAAGCTAACACTTGTGGGAGGATGCTGAAACCTCCACAATGCCTTCTGCAGGCTCCAGTTTTCTACTGTGGGAGAAATAAAGAACTAAAGAGCTACCCAGCTGGGCACTATCTACCTTGTATGGTTCACTGAAGAGGGAGTAACTTGTGTTAAAGGTGCCATCCTCCTGCTGGGCTTCCTGATTTCTCCTCTCCCATTCTTTCCTCCGCAGCACGTTTCGATCTGGCTCGTAGACACTGCAGCAAGAGAGAGGAGGAGGAGGGTTTTTAAAGGGTTAAAACTAGCAGGCAACATGTAAACCAAATGCATTTAAAAAGTGAAGAACTCTAGTTTGCAGACAGATGGCAAAAAATAAGCACAAACATGAATCAGATGAATGCCAGTCCAAGCAGGCTGGGGAGGCTCAGGGCTCGGGGAAAGCTGCTGCTTTCTCCACACATAGAATAGATAATTAAATGCTTACAGGAGAATAAAAGAGAAATCACAGGGCAGCATCTAGTCTGTGCAGAACTTCTCTGCTTGAGATGTGACAAAGGCAATATCTAAGCAACTCTGACAAAGACTGAAAGTACTCTTAAGGCAGATGGTAATTACAGCTATGAGTAAATAGAAATTATGAACATATTTCCACTTATGAAATACCCTCTGAGTGTTGTATAAGAATGCTCCTTTTTTTCACACGGATGTGTTTCTGTAGTGATTCTTTCATTAACTAGCTCCCTAAAGAGCTGTTAAAACTACATGCTGTAGTGGTTTCCACAGTTAGGCTGCTGCTTCTGATCTCTGTTCATCAGCCAAGTCGTGAAACTACTACTGAAACAATTCCTCTTGCTGATGGATTTGACACTACCACAACTTCAGAGCATCCCTAAATGAATTCTGGCATGAGAGTGGATGTGTGGCTGGTAGAGTGGAACTGGAGAGGGAAGAAAATCATTGCTTCACACAATGGTGTTATTTTTTAGAAATGAACTAGTCTGGCTCTCAATATAGACATCCAGAAGAAAAATTAACTCTTTCTCCCCCCCCCTCCCTCCCCAGAATGCATGACATTGTAAAGCAGAGAATCCTTTCCCTGATTTTCCACAGAGCAACACAAGTTTGCACATTTCAGGCTGTTCTCTTTTATTCTCCTCACAAAGGAAACCAATGCCTAATAAGGTTTAGGTGTTATTTCAGGCCAGTGTGACAAGGATGCTGATTGCCTGTTTTGCTTTGCTCAGCTAATGCCTTTCTTCTGGCACTGTAAATCTGTAAAGCAGAACTATATATTAATGTCATGGAAGTGCACCATGTGTTAATAAGGAAAAGGTTGTCTTGCTAACCAGCTCCTCAGTTAGCAAAACATATGCTGCATCAGCTACCCACGTGATGATACCTAGCATGCCTCAGGCAAGGCAGCCAGAAGGCCAACAGCTATCTGATTCTAATTCAAGACTGGAGAAATGCATAGGATCTCTTAGCTGCTATTAGTATTTTAAAACAATGCCTAAACAAGCAACCAAATGAGCATCTAATCTTCTGTTTCCTTGTTAATGCTGCTGACTCCAACTGGAGTGGGGAGAATCCTTCTGAGGAGTCTGAGGGCAGGTGCCAAAAGCCAAGCAGGACTCCCAAAAACAGAGGTTTATTGTGAACACAGGGTTTCTGGACAGTAGATTGAAGACAGCTTCCAGCCAGCCATCTGTTGATTCCACTTACAAGTGGTTGAGGTTTGGTTGGGGTTTATCCCCTATTTTTCGTCATGACCAACAGTTATGACCTTGTAAGAGCACTGAATCATTAAGGTTGGAAAAGACCCCTAAGATCAAGCCTAACACCAAACCATGTCCCTAAATACCACATCCATACATTTCTGAACATAGCACAGGTAAGAGCATCTCCCAAAGTCTGAGTGTACTCCCATCAATTAAAACACAGAATGGTTTTGGATTGGAAGGGACCTCTGGAAATCATCTAGTCCAACCCCCCTGCAGTGGGAAGGGACATCCCAAATGAGATGAGATGAGAGTAAAAGACTTTCTAACAACAGCTTCTGTGTCTGGAGAAGACTTTCTGCATGCTGAATAGCTGTTATTAGGCTGAGGTGTTTGGAGGTTGCAGGGATCAGGTTATCTAGAGCTATAGATTATATATTATGCACACCTGCGCATCAGTTTATTGACAAAAAGTTTTGCTAGCAAAGGCCAAAATGTTGAAGTGGTTTTGCAAGACTTGGAAACCAAAGACCACCCAAAAATTCATCTCTCCAAAGTCAATGTCATTTCTATTTGTTTCATACAGGTCAAACTCCATTAACATGGATTTAAATCACTTTTAAATGGTATTTTTGAAACGCTGCACCTGTTTCCAATTCATTCCTCAAGGACATGAACTGAAGCATGAGTAACAAGTCAAACACTTGCAAAAGTTTTATACAAATAAATACTGTACTATAAAAATCACTCACTAATTTAGCACATTGCTTTAAAATCACACTGATTTCTCTCTGCCCTAAGATCTGCCAAGAGTCATATTGGACATAGTGGATTTCATCTCCTACAAAGTCCAAAGAGTTCTGTTGTCTCAGGCTAGGCTGAAAGCAATCATATAAAAAGTTATATAAACTATAAAAGTTTAGTGTTGAAGAGGCTCCTTTTCTTTCTTCTTTTCAAGAACTTGATTTCTGACTCAGTTTACCTCCCTCAGTCATCACTACTGAAAACAACCCAACTAAGAAGCCTAATCTCCATGGAGCCAATTCCTGTGAGCCCCTGAATATCCCTTGGGATGCACAGAGCTGATTGTGTTCCAAACAAAACCAAACCAAAACCAAGCCAACCCACACCAGAACTAAAAGAAATGTGTGTTTCAAGAACAGAATTAGATCCATGAACAAGTTTTCTGTGAGGCTACATACACCTTTCAAATTAGATTAGAGCACATGGTCATTTCTGATTTATGAAGAAAGTTGGAAGTGCTTCAAAACCATGAGAAACGGGCAAGAGTTCAAGAAAATACATTTTCCAATGGTTTACTGATTATTCTCCACATTTCCCCACAAATTGTAACCTGGCTCACAAGTCAATATAGTGGATTTCAGGCTGAAGTAAGGACATGGCCTTAAATATTTAATAGTCTAATTCTCCTCTGAATTACCCCATTTATGGCAAAGTAGCTAAATAGAGTAACTCAATGGAAAAACCTACAACACACAATAAAAAAAACAAACAACACCCAAATTCTGATTCAGGTCAGTGGTTATGAAACTGGATTCTGAAGGGAAAGATGCCATCAGCATTCCTGGATCTCTGCAACACTTAAAACCCCAAAGGACCCAATCAGCCTGAGACCCAAACATTGCTAGAAAGGAGTCTTTCTTTTGACAGTTTAATGATAACAATTCAGGTTATTTTGCTTGCTGAATTGCTGTGTTTAACATGGAAATGCTCTCACTGACAACTTGTTTCCTGTTGCCCTGTTCTGGCCACTTTCTTGGTAGCTGTTCCATTTCCACACAAGCATCAGCAATGCAATTAGGGAATTAATAGCTCCTGGGTTGTGGGGAGCAGTCAGAGATGAGCAACTTCTGTTTGGGAGCAGAAAACGTTGTCCCCAATGACATTTGAACTAGCAGTTGGATTCTAACACAGGAGCAGCCTTTGATGTGCAAGTGGCATCAGCAATAAAATACCTCAAATACCTTCCTAGCTTGCAACTGAGAGATATTTTTAAAGAGCTTTTCTCTAGCTTAAACAGCAGAAGTTAATTTGAGGATGCTTACAGTGTTTTTCCACATTTACAAACAGGAGTGCTGTGGGGTAAAGGCAATTACTCTGATTTACTGTTCTCACTTTGATTGAACATAAAGATGTAGCAGGGTCTCAAAAAAGCACTAACTTAACAAACTGTGCTCCTATCCACAGACAGATAAAGTATCTGCTTTGCTATTTCAAAGAGTTTACCTCCAGGCAGCAGCACAGAGCAAACATCAATCACTGACATGTGTCTGAGATGAGATTGATGTTTACTCTCACAGCTTTTCATCCTCCATCCAATAAATTATTTTCCCCTTCACCAAAATGCCTGGTTAAATTTCATTTTTCACTTTGCTGTATCAGTTTTAAAACTTACAGCTTCCAGCAATTTTAAAGCTTGGATTCATTGACACTTCAGCTTTTACAGCCTGTTTATGAGTTGTATTAACCATGAAACACTTACTGTCCAAACATGAATCTGCTCAAGGGATGCTGAGCTGGGCCAGTGGCAGGTGTGGGATGGGAAGGTGTAAGATTGCTTTAATTATCTCTCTGGAAAATCCAAGTCTGAAAGTGGGAGCTATATTTTCAGGGGCAGATCTATCACATCCACTAAATAAATGCAATATCTACATATCAGAGCTGCAAAAGGTGTGCATTCAAGGCAAGGTTTCTGAGAGTTTCTGCTGGGCAACTCGAAGGAATCAAGGCAAGAATACTTGTGGGTGCAGTTAGCATCTTCTAGGTGCTCACATCTGACATTCACCAAGTGTGAATGCAACCTGACTGAACTCTAAATATCTCCTGAATACTGAGCAGAGCTAGGGATGCAGCTGCCACTGGCATGTAGGCTGAGTTAGAGCAGTCAACATCACAACAGAGGGACATTTAGTTCAATATTTACTTGCACAAGAGCACCTCTTCCATGAAAAGAAGTATCGTGAAGAATTAAGGGTTACCTCTATAGTTTAAGGTTTTTCTTTCCAGGGAAAAGCTAGCTCCTTGCTCCCATGTTTCTCTAGCCATTCTAACAGCCTGTTCTCTCCACAGCAGTGATCCATCTGCCCACAGCTAACTGAACACCTGAGAAGCACACTGAGGGATGCTCCTGAAAGCTCTGCAACTGGCACAAAAATGCCAGTATATAGTATATCATCTATAGTGTTATGCTATAATAATGGAGTTTATCTATAGTGTTATGCTATAATAATAGAGTATATCTATAGTGTTATGCTATAATATTACTATTATACTATATAGTATAATATTATAGTATTATATTTATATATATCTGCTACTTTTTAAGTCAAGTTGGCCCAGGGTGAATGAGCTGCTGACATTAAATATATAATATATATTTTTATATATTCTATAAAATAATATTATAATCAGTATAATATACTATATACTATAATATTATACTGATATATTATTTTATTGACTATATTATATATATAATATTAATATATATTACACATATATAATATAATATTCATATATATAATATAAATATAATATAAACTGGACCTGAGGTTTATTCTTGACCAACTAACATCCCCACCATCTACCTGTCCTTGGAACTGACACCAGAGAAGTTCAGAGCACACCAAGCAAATGACTTTGAGTGACTTTCTTATTCATGATATTCTGCTTGGCCTCTGCAGCTCTCTCATCTTTTGACACGTAGCCCCAAGGGATATGCCATCCAAATTAGAAAGAGCAGTTAGCCAAAAGCAGCAGGGCCATGCATAAAAGAGTAATTTATGTTCATACATGAATAAAAATGCAGACATGTTCAAATGATTAAAAAGTGATCCCTTTGATGCCCTGCGAGCAGTGTAATTCATGGAAGCTCCTTCCACATGCTCATCCCAATTCCCTAGACTAGATCATAACTCATGCTTGCTCACCTACTGCAGAGAAGCACCCATGCATCCCTTTCCTTAGCTGCCAGGCAATGGAAAGTGAGGGATTTTATGATGGGAGAAGAGCTGGAGCCCCACCTCACTACCACCTCCTTGTAAAGATATGTTCTCCTCTGAACCTCCTCCACACTAAGCAAGCCCAGCTGCTCCTCACAACACTTGTGCTCTAGACCCTGCACCAGCTTGCTTTATTCTTTCAAGATTTATGATTTGAAAGAGAAAAAAAAACCAGATCAAAATGACAGATTATCCAAAAGGTTTCATGGTTGTGGCAGATGCAGAAGTCATTGCAGGGATGCCCATGCAGGGCTGGTGCCAGACAGGCAGATGCTGTGTGCTGGAGGGGATCACACAATCACTAAGGTTGGAAGAGATCTCTAAGCTCATCATTTTCATTCTCAAAGTGCTAAGAGCTATCTAAATTCTATGTAAAAGCATGAGGAAGGATCAAAATGGTATGGATTATTTGAACAGCACAGGTTGGGGAGATGCCTACAATATTTCTATTGGAATATTCTCTGTTATGCTAGAAAACTTAGAAATCTCTGGCTCTTTTTTCCTCCTTTTTTAGTTTCTCTGTCCTGAGCACTATCCATGAAGTTCACTGAAATTCATGCTTAAAAAAAATAAAGCTAATAACAAAATAAAGCTAATAATGCAGTTTGCATTTAGCTGCTCACATGCTCTCAGGCATCCTCACAAGCAAAAGCCCCACAGCAGCTCCCCAAATTCCTGTTAAGCAGGAATATTCGGAGCTTGGGGAAGGTATTAAACATTTTAAAGACACAGGATGACTCTGGTAGATTTAAAAGCACTTTTTTTCCCCCCCTGAAAGCCAGCAACACCTCTGCAGCTTGGGGAGATGCTGCACAATGAACAGTGGCATTACTCCAGCAATGTTACTTGCTGGCAGAAACCTAGCACTGAATAGAAAGGCAAAAGAGCTTCTTGCTGTCCCCTCCCAGCCCTGCTGGGAGATAAAATGACCTGGATAAGGGTGGCAGAGAGCAGGAAAACTAAACCACTGCAGGTGAACTTGATTTCTATTTGAAGCCAGTCTAATTGACACTTGGTAACTGGAATACCCCACTGCAAAAACCCAACCAGAAACTGTTATTAGCAGGAGAATATTTGGCTGCTAGCAAGCTGTGTTAAGCAGAAGGCTGCTACTCCATTTAGCTTGCCTGGAAACTTCCCTGAGCAGCAATGCTGAGAGAGCTCCTCAATTACAAAGGAAATGGCTGAGAATTATTTCCTTCTAGGTAAGGGAAAGCAAAAGCCTTCTGGAAAGATATTCCATTTGGGTGTTGGGTTTTTTTTTACTACAAGAGAATAAGCTCAGTGATTTTGCTCAGTTTTAAATGTGGGACTATGCCTTGGAAAGTGTGAAATCACTGTAATAGCCATGTTCAGCCTTGCTGGGAACCAAACTAACAGCTTAGCAACAAAATGGCCAGGTTTTGTCAGAGACTGCTGAGCTTTTAAGCAATCCTAAAAGAACATTTTGCTGCTCCTAGCCTACCTAGTTTGATACTAATGATATACCATGAGGAAAAAAAATCTTTATCATCATCATCTCAGGAAAGAAAACATGAAAAGGATAATGCACTAAGTTAACTAGCTGTGTAGAAAATAACAAGCAGAAGATAATATTATTTAAACAATTTCAAATTAATCTGTTCTCTAACCATTTACAAGCCTAAGTTATCTGATGACATACCTCATTCTAACAGCCAAACCAGAAGATTCATACTGCTCTGTATCTCCTCAGGGCCAAATGAAACAAAACTGCCAGAACTTAACAAATCTACTTGCTCCAATGTTTGTGAAACTAACCCTAAACAGGAGCTGATTCTCTGAAACCAAAGAGGAAAGCACTTTAAAGGGTTAACAGCCTTCTGCTTTCAGCCTGGGAATCATCATATTGCATGTCTGTTGTCCCCAAAGCTTGCAAGGGGCAGCAATGTCTCTGGTACACAGCTCAAAGCCACACACAACTTGGAGCTAATATCCACAAGCATGGAAAACTACATTGGGATAAGGCAGTAGGCTCCCAGAAAGTATTCTGCAGAAGAACCAGCCCTATTTTAGCAACCCCAGCACACAAAGTATCTCCTAGCCCTCAGGTCTTGCTTTCACTCTATTTTGCTGTTGCTCATGCCTTTTTGATAACTAACTTCATCTCAGAGTGACACAGCTAGGCACTGAGAAAATGCTCCCAGAGAGTGGAGTGGCTAGGCTGAGGATCTCTGCTGGAACAAAGAGATGCTGTGAGCCAGAGGAGAAGAGACACAGACATAAAGGAGTGAGGTATGGAAATGGGTGTATCCCAGTATGTATCACGGGATGTCAGGGGTTGGCAGGGCCCTAGAAAGCTCATCTAGTGCAACCCCCCTGCCAGAGCAGGAGCACCTAGACCAGCTCACACAGCAATGTGTCCAGGCAGCTCTGCAATGGCTCCAGACAAGGAGACTCCACAGGCTCCTGGGCAGCCTGGGCCAGTGCTCTGGCACCTGAACTGCAAACAAGTTCCTCCTCAGCTTAATACTAAACCTCCTGTGCTCCAACTTGCTCCCATTGCCTCTTGTCCTACCATTGGATGCCATGGAGCAGAGCCTGGCTCTCTCCTCCTCACACTCACCCTTCCCATNTGGTTTAGGAAAAGAGAGAAGCCTGGGAGCTCCATGACAATGATCTTCCCACCTAGAAGCCCTTGCTGCAGAGCAGTGATGGATTGGGAGCTCTCTACTAGGTCATGCACCTTCATTTGCAGCAGAGGAGATTTAGGCAGGACTTTACAAGTGCTAGCTCACTTCAAAAGGCAAGGCTGGCAAAGAGTGGCTACCCACTCCACAGCCTCCCCCGGGGTTTATTTCACTCCTCTCCCTGCCAGCAGACAGTTATCAAGGTTGTTCCTTCTCAGCCAGGTTAAATATACAATACAGACAACAGCAGGACATCTTCATGCTCTGAACAGAACAACTCCTCTCCTTGCAGGTGAGCAACACTGTATGGAACCATCCAATATGGATGGGATGCTCTTCTTCCCAAAAAGCCTGCCTCTTGGCACCTACCCAAGTCAGACACTTTTCCATGAGGGCCATGCATCAAACACAGATTATTTCTGATCCAGGGAGCTATGCAAGTCCCTGTGCAGCTGCTCCACAAGCCTGAGGGACTCCAATGTGCTCTAAAGCTTAGACCTTTATCTGTCAGGCTAACAAATTCCCTGCTGAAATAGGAAGTCATGACATTTGAATTCTCTCCTGCCACGTTTAGGACACACAGCAGAAGACACTGTACAACAAATAAATTAAACAATGCTGATTGTTTTAAGGAAAAGCTTATCTGATGAGACATCTTCTATAATGTGAAAATGATGGCATCTTTTGTCACCAAGTAATTTTTTCCTGGTTTGGGTATTTTTGCTTGCCTGTTCCTGGCATTCTGTTAGGTCTATCCTAAAGAGAAAATACTGCTGGCAACAGTTATCTGGAGAAGCAAGCATCAATGCTAAGCACTTAGCAGTACATGATGTTTTGTTGAGGATGGCAACAGTTATCTGGAGAAGCAAGCATCAATGCTAAGCACTTAGCAGTACATGATGTTTTGTTGAGGATGCACTTGGGGAACTCCAAGTATTTCATTGCACAATAGATATTATTCTGTTTGGACTTGCATTCCTCCAAACTTAAACCATTCAGCAGGTTTTATTTTTGAGCACACATAAAACCCAAGAACTCTGCCTGGGTTGATATTGTTAAGTATTCAAACAATTCCTACACATCACTTCCAAGAAGAATGCCTTTGGGTAAATATCTTTGCTTGCTCTTTTTGCTTTTCTTTTGTCAGTGCCCCTGTGTGTGACATGTGCTTGGAAAAAAACAACACCACAAAACCCCACATTTGCTCCATTTACAGCTCAACAAAGATCAAGCATGAAAAGTGTGATAAGCTAGAAATAAAACCATCTAGTGTTTGTATTGCACTCATTTGTCAGGGGTTGAATAAATGGTAATTATACAGCTTCTTAAAAAATCAGACTTGTTAATGTCATTTTTAATTTAGACTGTTCCACTGGAAATGTTTTCCATTGTGTTAATTTACACCTGTTATTACAGCCTCCATTATTAGGTTTACACCGCAACAGCTACTTTGTGCCACTGAAAATTTGCTTAAAACAGCAGAAACAATTACTAATTAGAAGGGCATGTTTACTTTAATTATATTTATTTCCTAGTCTAGTTTTCTATGGAGCACCCTCTGAAAAGTGTATGATTCAATTAGCCAGAGCCATTCATCTCAGGCAATTCCTCAACTGAGCAGTGCTGAGAAAGACAGCAAATTCTTCCAGCACTCCTTTGCCTCATCCATTTCCTAGGTGACACTAAGAAATACCTCTGGTGGCACTTGTGAGGTGACCTCACTGCTTTCTCCCACTTCTGCTAATGCTTTGTCAAGTCATTGCAGATTGCCAGAAGGAGTTTTTATTTCAGCCACAAGCCCAACTGCTTTAATCAAAGCTTTCTGAAGCACTGACATGGAGAAGAGTCTTTAGCATTCATAAACACAGAATCAATACAAGATAAGCATTCAGCTCCTTCAGTTCTTGCCATGATGTCAAACTCCTCCTGATCTTCACCCACTGCTATCTAGAGCTTGTCTCAGGTGCTCTATTAATTTGCCATCTAAACTTTTTGTTCCCAAGAAATTAATACCTTTATCCTTTACAAATACAACTCAGAGTCCTTTTTCCAGTGAAAGTTGTATCATCTCTCCACTCTCACAGATTAAAGAGAACTATAACAATTCTTTACTCTAACAATCCTTTACAAATTGCTTCCCTGAAGCTCATTCCTAGCATTCAGTTTTAAACCTCCAGTGAGGATTAAAAACAACAAACGAGTTATGCTCCTAATGGATAGTTGCTGCTTGTAATCTATATAAATGATATTGGCAGGGAGTAGGACATACTCCTACCTTCCAAGAACATTATTTCAGTACCTATACCAAAATTCAATACTCTGAAGATTCGTACAAGCAAAGGGAAACATCACTGAGTTCTCCATTGCAAGGCATTCAGCAGCTTTAGGACACTCCATTGCCTGGGGAACTATGTGCAGCTGCTCTGAGCATCACCAATGCTACCTATAAATGATATATCAATTTGGATCAGCACATTTTGGGCTGCTTGGGCCCTATTTTATACCTTTCAGCTCAAAGGGAATTCATTCCTAGATAAATTTAACAAGACAGACATGGAGGCATTGGAGCATGTGTGTGATGGGTTTGGAGAATAAGGCTTCTGAGGAGCAGCTGAGGGAATTGGGGTTGGTTAGTGTGAGGAAGAGGAGGCTCAGAAGAGACTGACTTCACATATTTAGTGCCTCCCCTGCTCTGGCATCACCTTTATCCTCCTTCTGTGGTCACTGATAACAAAGGCTGACTTTATGGACCTCCTATCTCTGGCCTTCCACTAACAGAGCTTCTCTTTATTGACCTGTGGAGCATGGGGAACAGGAGGTTGGACAAAGTGCACGGGCAATTTCCAATAGCTAACTAACTTTAATAATGAAGTGCAAGATAACAAATCAAGTCTGAGTCCTAACTAATTAAAAGAAATGGGAATTGAGAAGGAATGTAATTAGGCAAAATTCCTGAGCAGTGCACCTTTGTTACAAAGTCAATAATTAAAATGGAGGAAGCAGTGTTTTGTAACACAATCAAGTCCACACATAAGCAACTTCTGCTCCTCCTTCAAGGCTCATGGTTTGCTTGTGTTACTATAAATGGGGCAACTATATTGCTTTTCTGACCAAATATTCACCCTGCTCTAATTCTTTTTGCTCTACCACAATGTATTTTGACTTTAACCTGTAGAAAAGCCTGGTATTTTCTTCAGTGCTTGCAATGCTGGCCCAGATCAGAGCTTTTTGATGACTTTAAGCCCACATCCACAAGGCTGTGGGCTAAACTTAATGGGATGCAGAGAATCCGTTGCCATCGCATCGTTGGTTGCTTGTCCTAACTAGCAAGCTGCTCTAGTTGGGATTGTCCCTGCCCACTGCAGGGGGATTGGACTAGATGAGCTCCAGAGCTCCCTTCCAACCCAAATGATTCTGTGAGGAGACCTCAGGAATCGTTAGAAATATGGGAAGGGTGAGTGTGAGGAGGAGAGAGCCAGGCTCTGCTCCATGGCATCCAATGGTAGGACAAGAGGCAATGGGAGCAAGTTGGAGCACAGGAGGTTTAGTATTAAGCTGAGGAGGAACTTGTTTGCAGTTCAGGTGCCAGAGCACTGGCCCAGGCTNGCTGGCTCTGGAGCACTGCATTTACACTCTTCTCCTCCTCTTGCCCTTAACAACAACCTCAAGCTTGAGATGCAAGTGCCTTTTCCAAATGAAGGGGATGATCCAAAGGTATTGCATCCAGTAGCAAATCATCACCACAAAGAGCCAGATGAATACATGACACTGTCAGGTGTTCTTTATTACTCCTAGTAGAAATGCAAGCATGTTTTATCCCAGAGCCCCAGAAAGGGAAAGGCACTCATCCTGCAGCCAGGGCAGGCTTGCACTGAGCCCTGCCTGTGATCTGACACTGAGAGGCAATGCTGCTGCCAGGGGAGCCTGCCTGCTGCTCACTCCTGCTGCTCTTGTGGAAAAGCTTCAATGAGGACTCAACTCAGCATGGGAATATCTCACCCTGGGTGGGAAAGGAAATATCACAGACTTAAATCCTTCTCTCTGAGAACTAGGCTGCATCCATCTCCCGTAGACCCTCCTGGGTAAGAAGAGTGTGCATCAAGGAGCAGCAAGCAAGCTGCTTTTCTGACTAACAATTCTATGAGTCTCTATCCTCAGGGTCCTGAAAACCAAAAGAAATGGCAAGAAAAAAAAAGAGAGGGCAAGATGTGGAAAATGAATGTATTCAAATATTCCCTACACAAATGATTCTTTATTAAAGCTGTTCCATGATGTTCCAAAAAGCTTCGAAACCATAGACCTGAGTGCTACTGATTACTATATCACTACTCAAGTGATAAAGCAGCTACTGAAACACCACATTCAGGCTCCTCTAGTCCAGTGTAGTTAAGATGACTTTCATTCCTAATTCACTCAGCAAATAAAGAACAAAATCAAGCAGATTCTTGTACACAATTGGAGGCTGCTTCAAAACAGAGACCTGTGCCCATCTTCAAACTGTTAACAAACCTCTTTTTCCCATAGGATTCTGCCTAGCATGGAAACTGAACAAGCACCATGGTCTCAAAGGATTAAAAATGCATTAATTCCTCCAAACCAAAGGTAAAGCAAGCAAAAAATGACAAGCAGAGAGAGAAAACATCTTTAAAAAAAAACAAACTACCAGAGAGCTAGTTTTGGATCTAAAGGCAACACCAAGCCTGCCAACTTCCCAAAGAGGATGCCAAGAAGCCAGATGCCATAACTGGAAGGATATTATCCAGAGTTTTACATCTGAGCCTCATGAGTGCCTTTGAAAAGGACACAAAAAAAAAAAAAGGGATGCTGGCAAGTGCTCAACTGCTTAATTTCTATCCCCACCCTAAATATTTATTTAAAAGTTAAATTGAAACTGTTGCAAAGAATTAAAGCCAGGATGTGTAAATACAATGCTAAGTATTTACAATGCCCCACAAGGGCAGGCTAGCCCTACCAAAGCACTGGAAAACTCTCTGGGAACAGGAATGCAAGGCTTGAGGTCATCCCAAACTCCCTGTTTGAGCTGAGCTTCAGAGAGCACCCAGAGGCCCCAAGGAAGGGCTTGGGATGGAGCTGATGAAGTGCTGTGTGCCCTTGCAGCCAGGGTGGGCACAGGAGGATTGTGCACAGCTCCTCTCCCCACTGCATACAGCAGGGGCACAGCTCTTCCCCATCCCTGCCAGCTTGGCAGTCCCACGTGTGCCCCAGGGCAAGAAAGATCAGGAGCTAGCATATAGCTGTCAGGCAAGAATGATGCTTTTGTTTTGGCTATGCTGGAAGCATGTTTGACCATCTCATGGAGGAGATGTTAACCAGCCTTGAGACAGAAGCCAGCTGTAGACCATCAGAGCTGGTGAGATGGTCTACAGCTTTCTCCAGGCTCATACCTGAAGTAGTCAATGCAGTGAGGGAAGCAAACATCCTAAGGAATGAGCTGTAAGTCAAAGGGAGCTGAAGATCCTCTCAGCAGCAGACAGACCAAAGGTTGACTACCTCTGCTCTGAAGCAATGTCCCACAAAGTGTAAAGCAGCACTAACAAATTGCAGCCAGCCCCTCTAGTAAGAACCTGACCATAATATTGGTGTTTTTAGGGTGAGTGAGAGAACACCTACAGAGGTCTCTCTTGAACCTGCAAGCACAAGCTCTGCTTAACATATTAATGTCTACAAATATGGGAAGGGTGAGTGTGAGGAGGAGAGAGCCAGGCTCTGCTCCATGGCATCCAATGGTAGGACAAGAGGCAATGGGAGCAAGTTGGAGCACAGGAGGTTTAGTATTAAGCTGAGGAGGAACTTGTTTGCAGTTCAGGTGCCAGAGCACTGGCCCAGGCTGCCCAGGAGCCTGTGGAGTCTCCTTGTCTGGAGCCATTGCAGAGCTGCCTGGACACATTGCTGTGTGAGCTGCTCTAGGTGCTCCTGCTCTGGCAGGGGGGTTGCACTAGATGAGCTTTCTAGGGCCCTGCCAACCCCTAACATGCTGTGATTTTACTTCCTGCAGCCCCTATAAGCATACTAATGTGTAACACTTGCATAATCTCATTTTGATCCCTAGAACTCCTTCTGTGCATCAAGCTAAACAGTTGCCTGGGATCCTCTTAGGTCACAGTCTTGCACTGTTTCTGCAGAGAGAGACTTCTGTAGCCAGATTGATTTGTCTCTCCTGCCATCACTTGGCACTGAGCTCTTGCATCCCTTGACGTTAACTGTCAGGCTCTCTCCTAGAACAAACTCACTCCCTCTGTGCTATCCAACTGCTTGGGGAAAGGCAAGGCAGTTATCTTCATTTCTGCCATAAAATACAGCCTAAGTGTAAACTATGAACTGCAGAACACACACAAAAAAAAAATGGAATGCCTTTTGCAAATACTGCCCAGGCAAGCAGGATGTTTTACAAGACAAGAAACAGAAATGGAAGTGACCAAGAAGCACAAGATTCCCTCCCAAGACTGGGACAGCTTCATGTCTCATCTCATCAAGCACAACTGCTCTCTCTCTCCCCTTTTGGACTTGCTACAGGTTCATTAGGGCTTTGGAGGTTTATTTCTTAAGCAAACATCAGGTAGCACGCACATAAAGAAAATGAAATACTGAATGAACCTAAATCCTCCTTTCAGCTAGCTCAAATCTTGTTTATAATAGGCATGCAGCACTCTGCATTTACCAGGGAGCTCCTCAATTAGTGCACAGCCAAGTTAACCTTCTATCTCCCAGCAAATATAATTCATGCTCATTTTATACAACACAGCATCCTGCTGGCTATTATCCATCATTTACAAGTGTTATTTGTCTATAAAAATGACACTAAAAAGTTGAAAAATGATTCTCCTCTGCCTGCTTCTGGCTGTGGTTTAACAAATGGTACCCATGCAAAAGGCTCTAAGTCATGGAAGAAGCAATTAGTCAAAGCAGCCATAAATATTTTGTAAAAAGGATATAAATGATTGCTTGCCAGATAGTAAAAGCTCTAAAGGTTGCTACATAATAAAAGACTGAACCTACACATATAGCCCTGAGTAACTTCACCCCTGTGTGCAATCCCATTAGGATGAAGAAGGTTGCTCAAGCAAGTATAACATTAGTCAGGTGAGGAACTGTTTGTCCTAAAATAGTTAAAGAGAGTATTCTTCATTATTTATCCTTAATGAAGTTAATCCAATTCAGTGCTACTTACTCATGCATGCATTAAACAGAAAGCTGAACATGACATGCATATTTATGGAACAGAGATTGAAAGATCATTATCTGGAGGGAAGCAAACCCAGCAAAGAAAAGGATGAGGAAAATGTGTCTGTTATCTTATTAGAACATAAACTGTTTTGCTTAAAACATAAATATTGATTTTAATTAATTCAATTAACCTAAATAATAGCTTCCACACATGGCAACTCGAGCTAATGGGTGAATCTCAGGATTTCTGATGAAGATGGAGACCACAACCAGAGCTACCACCAACCTGCAGCTCCAATGCCATGGATGGAAGTCAGGGAGCTTCCCCAGTTTACACCAGTGTGTGTCTGGGCTGTAGCTGCATCTCTTCCAGTGAACTGGAATATAATACACTGCACACCAGCAGAAACCCCAAAGAACACTAAAGAAATAGTTCTATTTACTCTCCACTTAGCAAACAGGGTGAGCATTCCCCAATTTCATCCTTCAACTCTGAAATGGCAACTCAAGGGGGGGTTTATTCTTACTTTTAGATACCTGGATGCAGGTTTAGAGGCCAGACAGATGGGTTTGGAAACCCAGAGAGAGAAAGGAGGAGGAAAAAAATGATATAGAAGTGCAACTATTAAATATTCATGCCATTGGCATTCTGTATCTCCAGTGAGGTTCTTGCTCTAAATATGGAACAAAACCAATAGCTAAGCACATGGCTCCACTAGCTATCAGATTGGAAAGAGTTCATTATAAATGTGAGGGGGAAAGACTCTTTAGGTTACTAAATATACAACAAAATAGGGAGAAAAGACATTTCTCTACATTCCTTGGCCTTGAAAAAGTGAGAGATCCGTTTTGTTTAAAGAACTTATTGTTCAAACACCTGAAGAAAAATCATCACTCATCTTGTCAGGTTCTGAGGGGATTTGCTTAACTCCTTTTTAGTGCCCAGTTTCAATACTCTAATTGGCACACAGCACCCTTGCAGTCACTAGATATCCATTTTAATGGCTCTGAAAGGATCTAACAGTGCTATGGAGCTGGCACACCTACCACAGCCCTAGTGACAGTGACACAGGGGATGTGGGGCAGAAAAACACAATGCTTAATGCCACTGCAGCCATTAAAAACAACAACAACAGAGCTGCCTGCAGTTCCCAAGCGTGTCCCAGCTCATTTTGCACAGGAAAGGGTCAGGCTCTGCATGCTCACACAACCACACTGAGATCTACAGCAGGCTGCAGGCAGCAGCAGAGGAGAGAAGCAA
>VWZO01019916.1:0-24596 GCA_013396975.1 Bucco capensis
AGGTCACAGCCTTTGGTCCTCCAGGGTACAGCATCGGTCCTTATGAGTTTTTTTCCTTTTCCTCCATAAATTCTTCTTGCGGGCAAGGGAAAGGGGGGAAAAAAAGACTAGCCAATCAGTTCCTCCCTCCCTCTTAAAGGGAAAAAGACGTACAAATATCAAAGAACCCCTTTCTCTTCAATTTTAGTCACCCTATGACAATGATCTTTCACGGTCCCTTCCAACCCCTAACATACTGTGATACTGTGAGACAGAAAGGAATCTCTATGCACTCTTCTCAGGGAGATGTAGGATTGCTCCCTCATCTGGGTTTGGGTGTCTTGTGTTTGTTATATATTGTTTGGGTTTTTAGTTATTTATTATTATTTGGTTTATGTGTTTTAAGTCCAGGCTACTTCCTGCCCCTCCAGGGTGACACTGAAATAGGGGAACAATGACTAAGTAGGAAGGATTTACCTGAACAAGGCAACAAAACTTTGCAGTTTAACTGAAGGTAGTGGACTTAGGTCTGAGTATGGCTTAAAGTAGAGTTCCTCTGGTTTGATACCTCCAGAGAAGTCAAAAGCAAACAGGTGAAGAAAGTGCATGATACAAAAACTGAAGAGAGAAGAAAAAAAACAGGAAGTAAACAAACAGAAACAGGTGAGGAAAAGCTCCTGGTAGCTTCCAGGAAAGCAGGTAAGAAAACAAACACAGCATGGGGAAGCAAAAATTTGCCTTACTTACTTTACAAACAAAACCATAATAAACTGAGTGAAGAGTTTTGTCAACAAGAGAGAGCATGGTGAGTGTGAAATGATGAATGGAAGAGTAGAAGAACAGGTCCAGCAGGTTTTCTCTGCTCCCTATCTACACTAGGATTTCTGGATGACCATGTTACTGAGGTACAGATAAGAAAGGCACAGAGCAAAAGCATTCCAGTACCTTCCTGGGAAATTCATTACTCCCAGGTTAACTCCTTTCACAGTGTTTTTCCATGTTGCTTGGTTTCCCCCTCAGACTGGCTGTATAGATTGCACAGGCATCACAGTGTGATCTCCCTCCTGGAGGTGAACTCACAATTCCACACATTCCCTCAGGCACCTCCAGCCAGCACTCCTTCACCTAGAGTCTGGAATTACACCTAGCTTGGCCAGGAAAGTACTCCCTATGCTTGCAATTATTAGTCCTGACTAGAATCTGATCTCACGTGGCTGCCAGCTAATCATCAGCTCTCTGGGATTCATATACTAAGAGCTGGTGGAACAGGCAGTCTGAAAAAGAAGGGAGAGACCAATAGTGGCTTCTGCAAACACTGAGTGATTCAATCACACTTGGAAAGAGCAAGAATTTGGGCTCAGGAATGTAAACCTCGGCAGCTGATTCATCACAAAACTGAGTGTGTGTGTGTGTGTGTGTGTGTGTACCTGCAGAACGTTACCACCATCTCAGTCACCATTATACAAGCTGGCTCCCACACAACAGCAAATGAGAAGACTATGGCCAAGTGATCCTTTCCTAAGACAAAACAGAAGAAAATAAAAACAAACAAAAAAAATGAAGTCAGAAAAATTTGGCTTTAATAGCAAGCCTGGAATTTGTTAGCTTTCCAGCAGAACATGTGCTCTTCTTATCCAGCTTTTCTTGATTGATCATAGGCATCTGGTTATTAAACCAGGCTATAACCTCCCCTACACCACTGCTTTCCTCAAGTCACATGCTTATTGTTTCCTGCTTCTAGTGTGTGAAAAGAGAAAATGACATTTGACAGCGAGTTACTTACCATAAGGACACTCTCTTTCCCATACAACAATTCCTACAGTTACAGCTTCTCACAAGGAACAGTAACAAGCACCTTGCAGAGCTTCCCTTTAATTGCAGGCAATGAGCCCTTTCCCTCAAGCCAAATCCAAAGCATCTCCCTGCAAACCAGTCCACAAAGCTCCAGCCACCACAGGGCTTCAAAACTTAAATGACACAACAGTTCCAAGTTTTCCTTCAGAGAACCTTTCTGGAAGGAAACTCTCAGCTCTAGAACTTGTTCTGTGGAAGGACAGTCCTAACTCTTCTCCTGCAGAGGGCAAATCACAGCACCATTTGCCGTGGAAAAATCTGCTTCAAGAAGTCCAAAAGCATTTTCCTGGACAGCCATTACTAACAGAAGGTTGGTGCTCATTAGCTATTCAGCTTGGAGGAGGCAAAATGAAATCAGAATCCAAGATTAAACAGCTGATCCAATGGAACAAGCTGGTTTAACTCCCACATGTTTAGTGCAGTGTAACACTTTTCCTTAGGCACAGCCTGAAAATCACTTGGGGTCTCCTGTGNTACCTTCGTTCACGAAGCCTAGCCATGACAACGACAACACTTTTCCTAACCTCTTCACAAAAACACCAGCTCCTCAAAATGACTTCCACTTAAGAACTGGTCAGTAATCACTGACCAATTACTGTGGGGCAATAATGCCAATGGAATAAACAAAGCCTTGAAAGCCTCTGCTTTGAAGTCTTGGAGGATGGAACTCAGCACCAATGCCCAGACTCCAGAGCAAATGCTTGGTGCACTTCAGCTGACAGGAGATATTCAGAAATGATTCATGGCATTTATTTTTCTCCCAATGACTTTGTCATCTTTCATAAAGCTTTCAAAAGTTACAAGTTTGGTGTTTTCATCTGTAAAATAGAGTTCAGGTACGTGACAGAGGTTAACCCAAAACACCCAAGACTCTATATTACAAATAAACAGAAAATTACTTAGCTCCTAATTCCCATTGCATGCTGATGTTTCTGTAATTGAAAACCATAAAATTATTTTATGTTTTCAACATCCCTCATAAATATGGATTTTTAACACTATCCTTTATAGCAAATTAGCCCAGAATATCTGGTAATGTGAGATGGGAGCATGAGGGAGTTTGGCAAGCTCAAGGAACAGCACACAGGCTGGTGTGGTGTCTCTCACCACTTCACAATTTTCAACAGGCAGGAGAAAATCCACTGTGGTGCTCAGCTTTCCAAGGGAGCTTGATCAGACTCTGGGACACAAGTTTTAATCCAAGAGCAGCAAAGAATAGAAAGCTAGAACTTGACAGCCTCATCCTTCACAGATTTTACAGGTACTGAAATGCTTGACTGAGGATGAATCTCAGCTTAATCTAAAGCTTGGCAAGAAACTTTCCTTTTTGGGGGTAATCCACTTGCTTATCAAGTTTCATTGCTAGTTTTAGATCAGGCAGCATGAAATACCTTTCTCTGGAAACCCTAGCTGGCAACTTGCTTGGGTTTTAAAACAAAAACCACCCTGAAGCAACTGATGCTCCACAGTCAAGACAGCACTGAAGTGTGACCTACAATAGAGAAACAAATGCCATTTGCTTCAGCTGCAGAGAGTTCATGCTCCCACTGACCTGGACTGGCTGGGACCAGCACATGGAAGCAGTGAGCATGAAGACACAGTGAGGTCTGGCAGACACTTTGATGTAATAATACAACCTCAGTGGTGAAGAATGCCCTCCAAAATGCAGTTTTCCACACCCTAATTTCCCCTACAAGATGATAAAAAACCATATTTTCTGTAAGGTAAAATGCAACTATGCCAGTATAGTGAAACCAGTTAGAGAAGGAAACAAGGATTACTCTAAGCAAAGATTTCTCAAAATGAGAGAAGCCAACTGGCCAGTCCTGTTGAGGTCCCACACACCTGTGTTTCTGAGGGCCATTCTGCATTTCTAGCTGTTCTCCTTCCTCCGAGTCAAATGCACTGCACCAGCCCAGCTTCCAGCTAGGGAGACATCTGGCTGACCTGCAGTCACTGCATTCATTCTTGTTGAGCAGATGTCAGTAAAACTTTTCAACAGACCTTGCTAAGCCTGCTCCAGGGGACTGTCTACACTGAAAACATGCTGCTTTAGGTCAATTACATAATTGATTCTGTATTAAACTGCTACAACAACTGAACAGAGACACTTCTACACCTGGTTGTGTTGGCTTTGCCTGTGGCTTTACACTGGAGCAAGAACATGCACATGAGCTCTGACAGAGCTCACATGTCACAGATCACTCCCACATAGAACTGAAGCTGTGAAAATAGACAGATTTTAACCACGAGCCAAACTAGTTTCAGCTGGAGACAGAGCTGCAGCCTAGACATTTTAGGAGCCACATCTTCCAACTTTACTCCTGGCAGCTGCAGGGGGAAAAAAACCCAAAACCAAGAGAAAATAAAAACTGACCCCAAATCCTGACCCATGGGATACTGTCATCTGTTTCTCCTGCTCAGGCAGGTCTGAGCTGCAAAACTGGCGTTCAGTTCCACTGCTGCACATAAAGAAACAGCCTAACTCCTAAAAAGCAAGGAAGGAAAACTCTCCAGCTCCCTGCTCAAGTCCCTGTGCCAACTACTCGCCTAGGGAACTCATTCCTGACTAATAGCTGCCAACAGAACAATGCCACAGAAAGACAGGCAAAGGCACTGCAACACAAATTCACCTCAGACTTTTTGCTGCCCTGGTTAATGCAGGCAGGTCTCAAAGCTACATGGAGGCTGAAGTATTATCACTTAGCTAAGATTAATGTCAATAATCAGGCTAAAGAACAATGGCTGCACGGCCAGACCTGGTGGGAGAGCCATGCAGACCAGCTCCCAGCTAGCCTTGGAAGTAGAATTACAGGTTGAGGCAAGCTGGTGTGATGAATGAGGGTTAGGAGCAGAAACAGAAGAGACAGCTAAGTTAACTCCTGCCCAGCTAGTGAGAGCTTCTCTTCAGCACTTAACCTTTGGTGAGGCTCCTCCCTGACATGTATTTGCTATGGCAGCCACCACTTCCAAACAAAAAACAGGTTGTCCCAGTACTGTAATTGTACTAACAAAAACTGAAGTTCCATTCTAAATACAAACAGTATAATCCTTCTCTACAGTAACTGTAGATAATGCACTTGGTCATCTTAGAATCATTAAGGTTGGAAAAGACCTGCAAGATCACTGTGTCTAACCATTGACTCAACATCCTCTGCCACTAAACCATGTCACCAAGTGCCACATCTGCATGTTGTTTGAACCCTTCCAGGAATGGTGACTCCACCATTACCCTGGGCAGCCTCTGCCAATGCCCAACCCCTCCTTCAGGGAAGAAATTGTTCCTAATACCCAATCTAAACCTCCCCTGGAACAACTTGAGGCTATTTCCTCTTGCTCCATCATTTATTCCTCAGGAGAAGAGACCAATCCCTACCTGGCTCCAACCTCCTTTCAGGGAGCTATATATCTTCCCCAAAATTGATTTTGTTTTACAGCAAGTCAAAGATAAACATCTGTACAGGCCTTTTCTGTGGATTCCCTCCACTGACAGGAAAAGGACTGGGAAAGGCTGGCACCTATGGCACCTATGACACTGCCAGCTATGGACACTTAATGCACTCCAGCTGCCACGATGTGGTGTGACACACCAATTCACACCTTCTGTTTCTAACACCTACATGCTGTTGGAAACATGTGAGAAAGGGATTTGAAAAGAACTGATTTTTACAAATGAGAGCTCAGAATAATTTAATTAGCCTCAAGAACAATGGGGGAAAAGCAAGTCCTTTATTTTATAGACTTGCCTTTCTTTAGCATGACATTTTATCACCTGCTTCTGAAGTACAGGCAAAGAAACTGGATACTCATGTCCTCACCTTTTCCTGGAACTGTTCATCAGGCATAAATGCCACAAAGTGAAGGTAAAAATATGTGGACACAAGTGTTAAGAGTTCATATTTCATTTCTGCAAAACCACATATGCCATTTACAGTCTCAATTCCCAGTTTTCCTCACCAGCCACTGGAAAGGAGGTGGTACATGGTTACTACCTGCATCCACTGCTTTTGTCACTAGCTTGAGAACTACAATTTCAGCCCCAGCAACCAAATAAAGCCCCATAATAAATAATAATAAAATCATAGCAGTGCCATAAGGAACAACATTTCCACCATGGGAGTAACCTGTGTCCTGAGGGAAGGCTACCACCAGCATCCTGAAGGATGTCTGTCTACAAAACAGGCATAGCACAAGCTGGAGACACAAAGTCCATTCCCTATCCTTACTATCTTCAAGGAATTGCTTTCAGGGCAAGGTAATTGTTGGTAGATCCTCTTTTTCGTCCCTTTTTTTCCCCTGCAAGAGCTGTTGGCAAACATGGTGAGCCAACACAGGCATACAACACTTTATCTAAGACTGACCTTGGCCATACAACTGGTTTTTACACTAGCCAAGTTATCTATCTGCTGATTACTGCTCTGAGCTTCAAGCCATCCAATGTGGGCTAAAAACAGGAGCCCAGGTGAAGAGGCTGGATCCCTCCCAGATCTACAGACACCCTTTCAAGTAAGTTTGTTGTCTGTTTGAAGACCTGGTGTCACTGCTTGTCAACTGCCACATTATAGTTGCTCTTCCTAGAACAGTGGCAGCCTAACACTTTGGCAGCATATGTACTGTCCTTCTGCCAAAATGCTAGGCCAAAAAGTGCCTGCAGGAGCAACACACTGAGCCACAAGATGACTTGCTCAGGTACATGTGCCTGTTCTGCAACACAACACTGTCCTCTTCACAAGCTGAGGGAGCTGGGGGACAGAGAGACTCCAAGCCATTTGTCCCGGCTACTCGGACCTCAGAGATGGCCACATCTCTCTGACACTACTTGAACTGCAAAGTCTCCACACAGAGTCAAGTAGGAAGTCCTCTCTCAGTCTCCCATGCTTCTGAACAAATCTGGGACCATCTACAGCAATGCCTGGAGTGTTATCTGCTCTTCAAAGGCAGTGATCAATAATCAATTTTACAGTGACAGACTGGCCTGGGAGGCAGCAGGGACTGTGGAGGCCACATGCTGCTGAGGTTAAGTGCATGGAAAGAAGAAGGAGCCTGGACCTAAACCAGGGAATGGGGGAATAGAGAACAAGAATTCATAGCTAACAAAAACACTTCCATCTGGTAAATGTTCCAAACCAGGAATATTAGAGAGCTAAATGTGCTCAGGCAAAGCCTTCCTTTAACAAAGAATTCAGTGACATTTTATTTGTATCCTTCCTTGAGTTCCTGCTTCTATGGAGTCTGCCTCTGAGTATTAAATTCCTGCTGTAGGCTGAAACTGGGCTAAGCTGATGCACAATGACTGCAAGCTGAGGTTCAGTTTACAGACTCAACCATGAGCTGAAGAGAAAACCTAGCAGAAGGAAACCTACACAGCCATGACAGACCACAAAGCTCTGGGATGTCCAAGCGATCCTGCAGCATTTGGGGATTCCAGAATTTCATCTGCCACATGCAAAGGGCAGGTTACAAACTTCACAGGGATTGGGATGTTCTGAGAGTTATTTGTGTTTCATAAATTAGGTTTTGTGGTATTTCATTGAAGTTCAGAGGATGACTGTTCCTCTTAGCTGTCAGTTCTAAAACCCTCAATCATGCAAACAGCAGCCACAAGCCACAGCATTTACCATGACAGCCTCTTCCCTTCCAACTTCATCTTACCTATACCTAAAACCCTTACACTGCCAGAACGGAATTTTTATTACCACTTAAAAATTGATTTTAGTAAGTCAGCCTTTTGAAATGTTCTCCACTTGTATGACACAGGGTCAGATTTCCTTAAGCAATTTACACATGCCACAGAGGAAAGAAGAGAGACCTCAGACAACTGTATATGCTTCTAAATCTGCCTTTAAATAGTTAGGTATATCAAAATCCTAATCCAAAGGCAATGAAATAATATGCAAAAATAAGCAATGGAGGTATCCAGATGTGCCAGAGTGGACATTACCAAACAGATTGTAGAAACAGTGCAGGAATCAACTTAGGACACTTGTAAAACATTTGGTTTATACCTTGACCATGATGATAATATTTACAAACAACTGCAGGAACATTACTGAAACCAAGAGCCTCTCTCCACAGCATCAGAGTGAATATTGGCTTCCTGCAACAAAATCCCCTTTCCTAGGCAACAGAGGTAAAGCTAATAAAGGTATTTTGCCAACTTAGAAGGAAAGAAAAGAAGGGCCATGAAAGGTAAAAGAGTTTGAATGAAAATATCCACTACGCTTGTGTTGGTGTTCAAGCTTTCTAGACTCGAAGTACAAAATGGAGGAGAAACTAGAGGAAGCAGCACTGTGAAGGCACACTGAGAGAAAAAGCAATTAAGGAATGAAGTTGAATATGGTCCTGGCGCTGAACAAAATGACATGGTTGTTGGAAAAGTATCAGGAGGGAGGAATTCCTTTCTGAGAGAGTGCCTGCCTGTCCTGGAGCAGGAAATCCCCCCCAGCAACAGGCTGGCCTGAGGAGTACACCCTGAGTACCCACTGTGAGGAATCAGCACTGTCTGCTACTTTGTCACACAGACAGAGACCTTAAACTCATAAAAGAAAGGAGTGGATGGGGGAGAAGAACTTTCCTGGATTAAGATCTGTTAGGGACAGACCAGAAGGAGAAATCTCCAGTTGCTGCAGGTGCTGTTAAAGATGGAGTAACTCCCTAGGAAGAGCAATTCATGTATGTGACCCGTGGAGCCTCTGTCTCCCTCCCCTCAAATGAATCCACCCCTACTTCAGGCTGAAATGAATCTTTATCAACCCACTGCTTCAGGCTCATCTCAAGTTCCAGCAAAGCCATTTACCCCTCAAGGATGGCACATTCTGAAGTGTTCCATTCCAGAGTCAGGTCAACATGTTTTTCAGTCAAGGGTCACATTCCTGTTTTCCCAGCCCTTCTTAAATGAAAGGATCTTTTTATACACTGAGGAGTATCTGACACAGACCAAACTGATATGCTCCTGGAGCTTTCCAGTAATGACAGCAGGATAAAGGAGGCCTTTGAAGTTTATGGAGGAGGAGGAGGAAGAGGTGTTCATTTAAAAAGCTTGTCAGCATACTCAAGAGCAGGAGAGCAAAGCACCAATTAATAATTTACACTTCTATTCCACATCTTACGACAGTATCTCAAAACAGTTTGCAAACACAGAGCAAGTCTCAGGACATCTCCATGAAGAAGACAAGCAGGGATGAAGCTCTACTCCTACCTTCCAGGATGTCACTCTGGGAGCATTTAATTTAGCCCATCTATGCCCCCTCTTCTCCATCTGTTAAATGGAGATAATGACACTATCACACAGTGGTTCAGAAGCTTACTCATTTCTAAAGCAACATATTTTTAGGTAGAAAAACAGTACACAAGGGCAATCTGGTACCTCAGACTACACTTAAATACACTCAAAGCTACCACAGTTGACATGATAAGAAAGCTAGTGGGAATAAAACCCTCTATCTTGATTCTGTAGTACCCTACAGATTTGCTTTATTCTGTCCCTAAGTACCCAGAGCACTTGAGTTCTAGTTAATGACCAGGATGCTTGGGCACTGTGCTAACACAAAACTCACTGTAATTACAGTAATTAGATCTGCTGTAGAAAGAAGCTTGAGAAATGAAAGAATGTCCACAGTAGCCTCTAATCCTCAATTAACACCAAGTGGTTGGTGTGTTTGGAAGCCAGGACAGACATACCCATAGCTGCAAACTCCAGAGGGAATTGTCATTTACATTCAGACGAGAAGTCAAGCACATGATGCTGTTTCATCCTGCCTTTGTAAGACAGGTACACCAGCATCATCTTCTTACAGATGGCAAAATGGCAATTCAGAGAGGCTCTGAGCTGCCAAAGGGCATAGGCAATCACCCACACTCCCCACAAGTAGCATTTCACTTTGGGAACCCCTCATTCCCAATCTTATACTTTCTGTTTGCTTGCTCCTCCTGCCTTGTTTGGGGCTCTTCCATGCATAGAATTAGAATTGCTTTGCTTAGCCCTCTTACTAATCTGAATTTTACAGAAGGACCAAAAGATAAAGACAAAAGTAACAGAATCACAGAACAGTTCAAGGTGGAAAGGACCCACAAGGATCATTGAGTTCAACTCCTGCCCTACACTAGACACCCTAACAATCACACCACGTGCCTGAGAGCACTGGCCAAGCACTTCTTGAACTCTGTCAGGCTTGGTGCTGTCACCACTTCCCTAGGGAGGCTGTTCCAGAGCCTCACCACCCTCTGGGAGAAGAACTTTTTCCTGATATCTAGCCTGAACCTCCCCTGACTCAACTTCATTCCTTTTCCTCTAGTCCTATTACTGTCCACAAGAGTGAAGAGGTCAGTGCCTACCCCACTGCTTCCCCTCATGAGGATGCTGAAGACTGCAATGAGGTCTCCTTCAGTCTCCTCTTTTCCAGGCTAAACAAACCAAGAGACCTCTGCTGCTCCTCATAAGGTTTCCCTTTCAGACCCTCCACCATCTTCATAGCCCTCCTCTGGACACTCTCCAATATCTTCACATCTTTCTTTCAATGTANGCCCTACACTAGACACCCTAACAATCACACCACGTGCCTGAGAGCACTGGCCAAGCACTTCTTGAACTCTGTCAGGCTTGGTGCTGTCACCACTTCCCTAGGGAGGCTGTTCCAGAGCCTCACCACCCTCTGGGAGAAGAACTTTTTCCTGATATCTAGCCTGAACCTCCCCTGACTCAACTTCATTCCTTTTCCTCTAGTCCTATTACTGTCCACAAGAGTGAAGAGGTCAGTGCCTACCCCACTGCTTCCCCTCATGAGGATGCTGAAGACTGCAATGAGGTCTCCTTCAGTCTCCTCTTTTCCAGGCTAAACAAACCAAGAGACCTCTGCTGCTCCTCATAAGGTTTCCCTTTCAGACCCTCCACCATCTTCATAGCCCTCCTCTGGACACTCTCCAATATCTTCACATCTTTCTTTCAATGTAGTGCCCAAAACTCCACACAACACTCCAGGTGTGGCCACACCAGTGCAGAGTAGAGCAGGACAATCATTTCCTTTGTCCATCTGGTAATGCTGTTCCTAATGCACCCCAGGACCCTCCTGGCTGCCAGAGCACAGTGCTGACTCATGTTCAATCTTCTATCCACCAGGACCCTCAGGTCCCTTTCTGCAGTGCTGCTCTCCAGCCTGTCATTCCCCAGTCTATACAGACATTCAGGACTGTTTCATCCCAGATGCTTCATGAAATCCAGCTCTTTTCTTCTCAGCCTGACAGTCACTTCTGAAAGCAGATTGTCATGACAACAAACAACCTGGAGGCACTCCAGCCAATTAATCCACAGAGGAAGCAGTCATCCCAACCGTGGAAAAGAATACTGCTGCTTTAAGCTTCAGAAGTCAAAAAAACAAAACAAAAAAGAAACTCAACAAGAAACCTTACCACCCACGTTAATCTCATTAGGCTGCCTTAGGACTGTGCTGATAAACAATGCAGCCCTCAGCAGAGGGAACAGCAGCATTGCAGGTCCCTCAGCATCCCTCTCCTCCCTCCTCAGACAGAGGGTGGGGGCAGGTCAGATCCCCCTCTCTGAGGCTCTGATCTGAGCAGAGCTATGTTCCCAGGCTGTGATGAAGCCCAGCAAGGAGATGAGTTAGCAGGCTGAGCCGTTCAGCCCTTAAACGTGAAACAAAAGGAAAGAGCTCCTAAGTCAGGCAGAGGAATGGCACAGAAGAGGCTGTCACATACTATTGCTATAAACTCTCCTTCTGGCATTGCTGTTGCATGCTTTCCCTCTCCCCCATGAGCTGTCAAGAATGTTTATCATCATGTTAAGCTCAGAATTATTTTCTCTTCCACAAAGGGCTAAATCATCAGTGCAGCTAGACATTGAAGTCATTCTCCTTCAGTTTGCCTAACTTCCTCCTTCATACCTTGCCTTTTCTCTCTTGATGGGTCCTGCTTTCTACAGGCCCAAGCACATGGCATCTCCCCTGCAAACAGCCATCACATCCCATGTTTTGCCTAGTAGTAACTCAGACATTCAAACATTTAGGCAGCTGATGCCCAACACATGTAATTTGTTAACCCTAAGTCATTCACACATACTAGCACAGTTTAGGTTGGAAGGGACCTTAAAGATCATCTAATTCCAACCTTCTGCCATAGGCAGGGATGTCACCCACTAGACCAGGTTGCCCAGGGCCCATCCAAGCTGACCTTGAACACTTCATATTTGTAACATACTACAGTATTAAGTTACAGGAAACAAAACTGAGGAGTACCAGCAGAAGTTCAATGTCAGAGATTGTGTTTTGAGATTCTCACAAGACTCAACAAACAATTTCCAAATAAAAACTTTCTTCCTTGTCCTCATCCTCTTCTCCACACAGATTTACTCATGTGGTAAACAGACTACTGAACTACTTCAAACTGAAGTGGTATTACTGATCCCTCTGGGGGTAATCTCATACAAGTCGCCAAACAGATTCTCAGCAACTTTAGCACTGGGTCACAGATTATAAGCAAGTCCTGCAGAAATGCATCTTCACTAATCTGAAGCAGACACCACTCTTCTCAAGCACTGAGGGTAAAAGGTAGGCACACACCCACCCACCCAATACCGTTCACTCTCAATTAGCTGCAGAGTTCAGAAACCACAGCTCTAGCCAACAGAGAGCAAGTCAAAAGAATCCTATTTTGTGTCAGGCTTGTTTCACATGAATTGGAGTTGGTAGGATGCTGCAGCAGAGAATAAAGCCTTGTGCCTACCTTGAGGGCTTTCGCAGCTCTCCTCGTCGCTGTTGTCTTGACAGTTGTTTTGACTGTCACACACGAAGCTTTTGTCAATGCAAAGGCCATTTTTACAGTGGAATCGGGCAGTGGAGCAAAGCAAGGGATTTGCTGCTGCAGAAAGAGAAGAAGGGAGATCTTTCAGTAGCAGTTCTCTTAGCCAGGCAGTGAAATAGCCTTTAAGCAATCAACAACAAACAGGTCGCAACTCAACAGTTGGTAAGTTCATTCAACATGGAGGAGGAATTTGGCAAATCAACCCAACCTTGTCTCTCTCCACAGAGAGAGGTGAAATTTCTCATTCATGCAAGATTCACTGCAATTAGCAGAGATTTAGTCCACCCGCAGTTGGGATAAGCCTTCTGTTGGCTTTTCTGAGAGCCCCTACCATGATGGCTAATAGGTGCTCAGCATTTGCTCACACTGAAGACCTAGGAGACATAGCACGGCCTACCACAAACCCTGCCTCTTACTTTCCATTACAACAAACTCACTTTCATACTATAATCCAACAACCCTGCCTCAGAACCACCAGGCAGTGTTTTATTTACCTTTGCTTCTGTTTTTTTTCCACCTTCCCCATTCTCCTGTTTTGAACTGCTACAATGGCAACACTGACATTTCTCAACTTCTTGAATTTCAACTCTTTAAGGGTAAAATGCACATTAAAGTAGCACCCAGAAAATCCTTTCCCATGAGGCCCAGTGTTGCACACAGAGCAAAGACAGAAGAGTACTTGACCAGACTCATTAAGGTAGAGCAGTATTCTCACCCACACCAAACCCATCAGGAAATATGTTGTAAGATCACAGAATCTCCGAATCTTTAAGATTGGAAGAGACCTCCAAGAGCACTAAGTCCAACCATCAACCTAACACCCCCATGTCACTAAGCCATGTCCCTCAGCACCACATCTATACATTTTCTGAACCTCTCCAGGGATGGTGACTCCACCATTGCCCTGGGAATCCTCTTCCAATCCCTAACCACTCTTGTAGGGAAGAAATTGTTCCTAAGATCCAATCTAAACCTCTTCTAGTGCAACTTGAGGCCATTTCCTCTTGTCCTATCACTAGTCACCTGGGAGAAGAGACCAACCCCCACCTGGCTCCAGCCTCCTTTCAGGGAGTTGTAGAGAGCCAGATCACCTTGAACCTCCTCCTCTCCAGTCTAAACAACCCCAGTTGCCTCAGCTGCTCCTCACAAGACATTCTCCAGACCCTTCCCCAGTTTCACTGCCCTCTGGATACACTCCAATGCCTCTGTGTCTTTCAGTGAGATGCTATGTCTAGTTCCATTCAAAGCTTTAAGCAGTGCAGATTTCACCACTCCTCCTAGCAGGTGATATCACAGCTTCAACACATCTCGCTGTCTAGGGGGTTGCCTTGATACTCAGCTTTCTCTGTTCTAATTTCATCCCCCTACCCTCAGCCCAGTACACGTAACTACACAAACCCTCCCTGAACAGTGCTTCCACCCTCCAGATACAGCATACACAGCTTATCTTCCAACATAGTCCTTGCTTAGCTGGGATACACACCATTTAGCAGGTTTTAATATCTCCTCCTAAATCAATCTCTCTGTCCCTTACTCATTTTTGGCACGCTCCTCTGAACTCCTGCCAGTTTTTGGCAATGAGGTGACTGAAATAGGATGCAGCTTTCCAATTGAAAACCTTAAAAAAAGCTGTTTAGATGCCTTGTCTGTTTCAAAGTGCTTCTCTGCCACAAAAACAAAGGAGACTACAGTTCCCAAATGCTAACTGGCTTCCTATTTTTTTTTTCATTCTTTCAAGTATAAGCTGCCTTTAAAGAGTCTTTCCATAAAGCTTTAAAGTCTCTTGTGCCTATTAGCTGCAGTGTCTATAACAAACACTCCCAATTCTTCCAGCTCCCCCCAGATATTTTGATCATGAACATGCTAAATCTCCTCTGGTCTGAAACTGCTGCAGATTTGCATAGCCCATTGATTTTCCAGGTCACTTCAGAGTCTACAGTGTTGTTCCTCTGCATAAGCAAAACAGTGACTAGACACTTGGATGGGCTAGAGAACAGCAAGTGTGTGCTTAAATTACATGGGGAAATGGAAAGCATGTTATTATCAGCTGTAAGGTCCTGCTGGACCTATACACTACAAGCTCCTGTGAAGGAGGTGGTAGTAAGGTGGGAGTTAGTCTCTTCTTCCAGGTAATGAGTGATAAGACAAGAAGAAGTAACTTCAAGTTGTGCCAGGGGAGGTTCAGATTGGATGTTAGGAAGAATTTCTTCCCTGAGAGGGTTATGAAGCATTGGCCCAGGCTGCCTAGGGAGATGGTAGAATCACCATCACTGGAAGTGTTCAAAGAATATGTAGATGGCGTGCTTGGAGATACAGTTTAGTGGTGAGCATGGCAGTGTCGGGTAGATGGTTGGACTTGGTGATCTCAGAGGTCTTTTCCCACCATAATGATTCTATGATTCATAACCAACTCCATGAACTGCTGCCTTCTCAGCTGAGAGCTGCCACTTGGCAGACTACCACCCTGAGGACATGCAACACACTTCTGTCAAAGCTTCCCTCTAGTCCACCTAGGTTTGTTTAAGTGTAACCCAGTCATTTCCTTAGCCTTCAATCTCCCTTCTCCAGCTTCACTCACTCCACAGAGGTGCTACCTCCCTGCCACTACCCTCCCAGGGCCCAAACCACAAACCAGACTCTCCAGGCCAACAGCAGATGGCACCTTAAGAGATGTTTATGCTGTGGGGAAAGGCACACCATCAGGGAAAGGCAAGTCCTCCCAGAAGCAGAGAGTGATAGATCATGTTAAAGATCACCCCTATTGTTATCTGTGAAAGATGGTGTCTGTTGTCCTCCTCCTGACCTTTAAATGCCATTAGAGGGAAAAATCCAGCCTGCTCCAATAAGACACTGAGCAAGTGTTTGCTGCAAGCTTCTGTCTACAGAGCTATGCTTTTCCAGGCTCCTGATAACAGCAACAGAGCTGCTGGATTGATAGTGACCTTTCCTTTCTGCTGTGAGATATCCCTGCTAGACTTATAGATACAAATGGAGCCCTGCAGCCACACACAGGGGTGGGTCAGCCCATATCAAGTAGTACTTCAGGTGATCTCACTGCTGAGACTTCCCTGCAGGCTGCTGAACAATGAGTGCACTGGCAGATATGTCTGACACTGAGAACCACCTTCTCCTTCCAAACACCTTTTTCACTGAATAACCCTAACCTTGCTTTCATGTTGTTGGAGAGAAACCTAAATGTGCTGATGAACAAACCAGTCACAGCCTTCAGTGACAGGAAACAGGTGAGTAAAAATTAAACAGTTTTAAGTCATATTAAATCATTTGCCCAATTTGAGTTACACCTGAATGTAGAGAACCTGTTTCAAAGCAAACATGCAGCTTAAACCTCATTCCAAAGTTACAAAGGGGCCTGAGGTATCATATTATACATGAAAAAAAAAGACTCAGCTGGACCTTAAGAACAGCAACAACGCCGAGAAGAGACTCATTTACCAAGTGAAAAGCACAAGGATCATCTGGGTTGTAAATGACATGGAGAACATCTGACTCAAACTACGGGCTAATGAATGCTTCCTTCCCAAGTGGCACCAACCAGCTGGAAGAAGCAGCAGTGTCCTCACTCCCCAGCAGGCTGACACTTACTGCAGTTCTCCTCATCGCTGCCATCGGGACAGTCCTCGAAGCCGTTGCAGCGGAAGCGGCCAATGATGCAGTGGATCCCGCTGGCACAGGGGAAGAATGTGGCACCACACTTGGATTTGGCTTTGGCTAGGAGAAGATACAGAGAAAAGAAGGTAGGGATGAAGGAAACCAATATACCAAGGCTGGAAATGCTTTTGTAGCAGTACTGGTCACAGCGATGCCTTCCAAGCTCTCTAGGCTGTCAAGCTTCTAAGCTCTCTGCTTTCAACTGCTTTAAGGTTTTTGTGAGATTTTGCTTCCTTGGGTGGAACTGTTTCCAATTTATGTAATTTCAAGAATGACTGAAACATTCAGACTTAAAAAACAGGTCAAATTACCTCTCAAAACAAATTTGAATTGCTCAAGGCCCTGGAGAGTAAATTTGTAGACTTGACAAGCAGTTACTCTTAACTGCCCCTTAAAGCCCCACATGAACCTGATGAACCTAAAAGCAGGAAATATATTAAAATAGAGGGTTATACCTCATAGAAAACAAGAGTAACTATCTCCATTTTGCATGCGAGTCTGTTGGAAAAGTCATTGCGCCCCTGGCATAAGCACAGGAGGCAGACACCTGAGCAGGTCCTCAGGTGGCAGACAACAACCCTCAAAGGCAAAGATCTAGCTGGACTACTTGTAGCCTGCCTCCAACCTGTAGCTATAGGTCATGCTGAGTCCACAAACACCAAACAGCAGCCAAAGCCTAGATTTTGTATACCACCAAGCTTCTCTTGCTTGCTCAAAGATGCCAACTCAAGGTAGACACAGATAATGAACATGGCCAAGAGAAACTGGAGGCAAACTGGAGCAAATACAGGTTACAAAGAGTAAGGAAACATCTGGATAAGAAAAGGAGGAATACAAAGACATCCAGGGAATTAGTGTCTTTGTGAAAATAAAAAACACAAGAGATCTTCATTCAAGTCTTTTTCAGGCTGCTAAAATCCAAACCTAAGAAGAAAATGCTGTCATTAACCCTGCCTTTATTCAGCATGCCTTCCACAAAATTGGATGCAAAAGGAACACAAGTTCCACCAACTGCATCTCTTGCTGTACTTGTCTCCATCAGTGCTCCTCTCCATCATCCATTAAACAGCTCTTCAGGACAGAAACTACGTCCATTTCCCAGTATCAGCATAGCTATTCATGTAACACTAAATACTAACAATAGCATCAAAATGTGTTTAACAAATGATTACAGAATCTCATTAGGATCTCAAGTACTTCACATTTTTCACTTCACCACACAGTAACTCTTCATGGCAAGAGGAGAACACTGGCTCTCAGCTACAGGAATGTAGATGCTTCCACCACCATGCGCAAGGCAAGCACCAGCTAAGTCCTGTGCTATCACCAGCCTTGAAAAAAGCAACTCCCAAAGTAAAAAAAAAAAACCCCGACAATTTAACAAGACACGGAGTTAGGTATTTTTTTTTCTCTTTTGCTTTTTCAAATTATTATATGCAATGGACTAAATCACAGGACATAGACAAAAAAAGGGGTAGCCAACAGGGACAAACAGCTTCAGCCTTGATCTGGAAGAAATCCTCCCTCCCAGGGTTAAAAACTAAGTGCAGTTGTAGCAAGACCTTCTTCCAGCACTCAGAGCACATATAAACTGTTTTAAACTACAGCTACAGTAACTTTTGCTTGATTTAACGTCCTCCAAAAGCAAATTCTTGCAGTTGCTCTCTTACATGTTTTTCTTTATTACACCAGTAGCCTTCTGTTAGAATTATGAAGTGTAAAATAGGATGTATCACTGAATTTCACATATTCAACTACCATTTTTTTCTGAAGAGTATCCAAGGTCCACTTTAGGGAAGGAAAAAACCCAAAGTGAACCACAACTTTGTAGAAAAACAGGTGATAAATTACACTAAAGTAGCAGCTGAGCTTTAACACCACTGGCAATGTAAAACCCTCAGCCAAGACATCTGAGCCCCTGCAACTCTGCAACCAACTTCAAAGAGCAACTTCTGTGTCAAGAGCTTTCAGGGAGCCTGATCTCAGCTAAATAATTCAGTAACCTCAAGGTCTGAGGTAGTGCCATACTCCCAGCCTTTAAACAAAAGGAGCAAAAGGAAACACTCAGCAGCAGATTCCCAGAGCAGCAGCAAGGCAAGCAGTCCATGTTAGCATCTGAGCTATAGTCTACAGCTCCCTGAAAGGAGCCAGGCAGGGCTTGGAACAAGTGATAAGACAATAGGAAAAGGCTTCAAGTTGTACCAGGGGAGGTTCAGGTTGGACATCAGGAACAATTTCTTCCCTCTAAGAGTGGTTAGGCATTGGCAGAGGTTGCCCAGGGCAGTGGTGGAATCACCATCCCTGGAAGAGTTCAAGCAGCATGTAGGCATGGCACTTGGTGATGTGGTAGTGGCATGGGGATGTTAGGTTGACAGTTGGACTTGATGATCTTAGAGGTCTTTTCCAACCTAAATGATTCTATGGTTGTATACTCAGCACACAATCAGCCAGCTAAGCTGTGGGGGAAGAACTCAGGTAGGTGAAGGGGTGCCCAGTGCTTCATCTGTTATGATTTTGTTGTTGTTCTTCTGAAAGCTAACATCTTTTTTAAACCATGCAGTACATTTACATTCCCCAGACCAAATGACTGTCTGTAGAGATGTATTTTGAGCCAGAACAGTTCCAAGAAGAGGGAGGGAGAAGAAATAAGAAAAGGAGAAGCAACTGCATTAATATTTACTGGGTGCCATTTCATCAAGTAGGTTTACTTCAGTCCTTTGGGAGTCATCTGAATTCAGAGGCTATCTACTTGCTGGTAATTCACACTCAGAGATGTCCCTTGCCATCTCTGAAAATCCTGCCCAAATTAAGGCTTCAAAATTATTTATTTCTAGAATTTCTACCCTGGATCATCTCTTATACTCTCAGACAGACTTCAGACTCAGCAAAACCTGGAGGAGCAGAAGCCATGTGCCTGCAGTTGCCTGAGCAGAGCTACCAGCAACGCTAAATGCAGCAGGAGCTTTGTTTCAGCTAAACAGGGACATGTCACAGCAGCCTCAGCTGTCCTAGGCCCAAAGCACATCTGGTGCCTTACCCTGAGCTACTGCAGTAAAGCCACAAGCAATACTGAATATTTGACCACATCTGGAGGAATGACCAAGAACAGAGTCAGATTTCTGGAACGTGCACTCTTTCTTCTCTCCAAAGCATGGTGATACCCCATCAAAAAGGAGAAACCATTCAGGGAAATAATGTTATAGCAGTTATTACTTAACTATATAACCTTTAGCTCAACATTTTATCCCCAGGCCCTTCCCTATCTCCTCCTTGACAGTAGCCAGAAAACAAGAAAATTCTGGTTTAGAATAACTGTTTAGTAGTAAAAGAACACACACTAGTAACCACAGACTAAAACCAAACAAGAAACTAAACACCTTCAAATTATCTCTATGTTTCCCTTTTTAGACAGTCCACTGATTTATTTTTTTTAAACTTGAGGGAAAGCAAAAACAACCAACCCAAATGCAATGCTCTGTATTTGCCAGAGCCACCACACATACACAAACCAATCCCAATTCTTACTTCCACTTACCTCAGACACCCCAAAAAGATCAATGAGCACTTCAAACACCACCCTGATTCACTAGTCACACCAGACACAAGTCTCACTCCCCAAAAGAACTCAGCTTGCCAAGTTCCAACTGCAGACACAAAATGCTTTTCTCATATGCTGTGCAAAGAGGCAGGAAAAATGAGAAAGCAGTGAAAGCTTAGTCCAAGGCACATCCCCTGACTCTGCAGAACTCCACCACGGAATTCCTGCTTTATTTTCAATTTGCTATCCTTCTTGTCCTCCGGCACTGTTTTCCTAAGGTTTTCAAGCAAGTGTTGCTTGGTCATTGCTCATGAAGTTCCTCTGGAAAGCCCAATCATTTCTTCCTGAGCAGAAACACCCCTTCCCAAACTGCAGTTGTCTCTGGAGAAACTCTTACCTGGAAGAGACTATCATTTTTCTTCACACCTTCAGCACCCTCACAAGGAACAGATACATGCACCCAGATCACCACTGCCTCTAACAGATCCAGACCATGTGCTGCACTACGCCCAGCATTCCCCTGCAATTCCCATTCCCATTACAGGGCTTAGAAGAAAAGTTTTCTTCTCCTTTGCTCATCATTGTGTCTTCTACACACAGGTCCCATGCTTTCAGGCAGATCTGTATGTGAAAGGCTGTTTAACAGCAGCTACCTACTTGGCTCCTTCAGTGATCTCAGCCTTGGTAAGCTCTCAAGGGCAGCATTATCTTTGCAATCCATATCCTTCTGTTACATTTGGGCTCAGAGTCGTCAAAAATTAGGAGGACATGAGAAAATTATCAACAAGAAGTGAAACAGCACAAAAGACACATGTGGATCACCTGATGTCATTCAGCCTTGGTCTTATAAGCAGCTAAAGGGAAGGGAGAAGTTGGTTTGTCTTTAAAGGAACTGGTAAGTCCTCCTGAGCTCAGGAAGCCAGAAGCTAAGAAACTGAGAGCCCACAGGATGGAGAAGGGAGAAGGACTGAGGGACACACTTGGAATTGTCAAAGGTTAGGGCTGGCCACTAATCCAGTAGCAGACACTATTATCCACTCTCCTGGATATGACATGAATGGAATACCTAGGTCAGTTTAAGGTCACCTAAACAGTCTGCTCCTCTCTGCAGGTGTAGCCTTTTACTGTGCACCCCAATGTGGTACACAACATCTAGCAGTCACTTAGAGGAGTCAAATCACTGAACAGAATTAGTTCTGTTCTAGTGCTAATCAGGACAGAAATACAGCAAGAAATCACATAGCAACCTATAAAACTTTGTCTAAGGAAAGGCTACCCAAACACCAGATCCAGTCTGGATCCAGTTGCAGAAACACAGCAAGTACCGAACCCCAAATAAACTGACATTCAATCAATTTGTGAACCCACAGCAGAAAGGAATCAATTCACTCCAGTTCCACTCTTCATTTGTTACCTAGTCATAGCAGAAGCAACCCAGGACTGAAATACTAACGTGGATTTGTACATTGCACCAAACGGAATTGCCTTGCTGTTCAGAAAGAGGTTCAGGGGAACCAACCTTGCTTTTCCCTAGTATGTCGTTAAAATTGAAAGGTGAAGCAAGTGGTGAAGATGGTGGCAGGGAACTGCTGTGCACAGCATGAGCTTGCCAAACCTTCTCCCCAGCTTGGTTTTCTTAAGTTCAAGCAACTATTTCGCAGTGGTATGTGTGAGTGTGTTAATTCACTCCTTCTGCTACGCAGAAAGCAATCCTCCCAGCCCCTTCATTTAAGGCTCTTAAAAAGAAAAAGTAACTTCCCACCAGGCCTGGCTGTATGTTCTGCTGAAGATGTGACAGTTTGCAGGCACAGCTCTGCAGCATTAATAGCTAAACACTTTGCTATCTTTAGGGTACCAAGCGAGAAACAGCATCATTTTGCAGGAAGTCTAATCCAGTTTGATTCTTTCTCAGTAGAGGAAAAAAAAAAAAAGAGAAAAAATCAGATTTGGCATCTACTATGTAAAACCATATCCTGTATACAGACACTCCTTGTATAAAAGCAGTTCTGACACTCCTGACTTGACTACAAGCATTTCAAACCCAACCAGAATATTACCACTGATCATCTGTGATGCGCAGGTGGTTTTTCTTCCCATAGATAGAGTGGCTAAGACATCAAATGTCTTCTGTAAGTATCAACAAGCAAAGAGCATTTGTGGACTACAGACTTGAGGAACAGAGCCAGGAAGAGATGGTATGGCCCAAGTTCTTTGGAAAAAAAATGTTGTATGTGACCATAAATAGACGTTAACCTATTGTTTAGATATCACAGTAAAATGAAAAAGCTGTGACACAAGGAAGACATATATTTAAAACAGATTGAGTTTCTCTTTCAGAAGCCAGTACAGAGCCTTGCTAATGAAACTTCAGGGGAAGAAACTTCCTGACTGAATCCTAGATTCATAGAACCATCAAGTCTGCTAGTCCACATCTCCAGCCTTTCATACCTAGTTACAGTGACTTAGGCAGATGCAACAGATGCAAAGACAAGACTCAACAGGCACCCCACAAGATGCAGCTTCTAGAATAAGGGCATTTCCTTCTTTTAATGCTACAAACATTCCTATTTGCAAGTATTTCTCAGTTATTCTGTAATTTGGACTGAGGGAAACAGGATGCAGCAAATCCAAGAGCAGAGATTTTGTGACAACCTGCAGCTAGAACTGCACAGTCCTTCAGCACCAGCAGCTCTGAACTCAAATTGTTGTCTTAGAACCCCTCCAGACACAGCAATCAGGCAAAATAACTTTGTGTTGCTTCACGCCCACACCTTTCAAACCAACAACAGAGGATGATTTATTCAGCTCATCCAAACTTGATTACTCACATGCGACAAGTGCAACTCTCCAGACAGAAAGTCTCATGTGCAGATGCTCCACTGCTGCAGAGCCACAGGTATTTCACTGGCTTTGCTCATGAACCTCCTTCAACTTCTCTGCTCTTGTTGATTTATGTTGAGAGATGCCACAACCACATCAGGGAGCACTGTAAATCCAGTCCCTCTTGATGCAGGTGTGGCCAGGGGCAGCATCTGGGTACAGACACTGCATGAAGGGGTTAAAGGGAGTCAGTCACCTTCTCAAATTGTCCCTGCCCTTTGAAAAAAAAACCCAGCTTTTAACTTCAATTTACAAAGAAGAGAAGGATTTATTTTACAGTGCTACCTAACACAAACAGGATGGCACCAGGATATTATCCCTTTCACCCCAAATGCTGGTGTAAACCCTAACCCAGTTAATACTAACAGTTATTTGGGGTTAGTTAATTGTTGTTTGGACTCTACAGTATTTTCAGTTCCCAGTGGAAAAGCCAACACTGCCTACAGTCATTCTAGCAAAAAGTTAACACTTCAGTAAAAAAAAGCTAGCGCTTGAGTACTATTCCCAGGATAAAATCCACCCAACAGTCTACTATGCCAGTCTCCAATGACAGACAAAATAACTACTTAGTTTAATGAGTTTTTACCCCAAACACAGCCAACTGCAGAGCATTCATTGTACAGAGAGAGTGAGCCTAAAAAGTACTTCATTTTAAAGGCAGTAATTTCTTTGTGGGGTTCCCCTTTCCCCCCTTTTTAAGTAGTGAAATCAGCCCCATAGAAAACACCAGAGCCTGCCTCCAACCTAGTGAACTATCATCCACTTAGCAATATTTACAGCACAGTTTACAGCAAGAGAGAAAGGACAATGCCAAAGTAAAAAAGCCAATGGAGTCTGCTGATATGTCAAGAGCAAAGTGCTTCCTCCAAAGGGGAGGAAAAGAGAAAGCACTTCAGAGTCGGACTTTACCTCTTGCCACTGGAGTATTTCACAATCTAGAAGTCTGTTTCAGTCCTTCAAAACCACCAAAAACCAGATGAGATATCAGAAGAGAGCACAGACAACAAGCTTACTTTTCAGACATGCACTAAAGTGATTTCTTACTAAAATAAGTATTTTAGAAGTTACCAATAGACAGCCTGAATATTAATATCACTTGAAGGGACAAACTCTAATCAGATGTTGCACCATGCAAATTAAGCACAACTTCAAAGTTGTGAAGCTACTCAGGATACATACAGGTAGGACAGGATGCCACTGTTAAGGGGCTTCAGGAGCAGGTACAACCTTCCTCAGAGGACATCAATGTGCCTGACAGGCTACAATGCCTCACTCCATCCTGGACTACTAGCTACCTGATCTTTTTATTTCAGTTGGGCCACTGATTCCATCCAACTGTTAAACCTGATTCCAAGTTCTGCAATCAGGCTCTTTACTGACCGCCATCTAGAGGAGACCATCTAGAGGGTTAAATAATTAGCACCGCAAACTCTCTTGATCTCCCTGCCTAAAAAGCTTTCAAATGTAAGTAGCTCTTGCACTCGCCCCTACTCATGTGTAAATTTCTGTAATTGACCTTCAAATGAAACATTCACCATGGTCACTTCATTATAAATCTTATTATAGCCACTAAGTATTTGGTTGCTTAATCATGAGTGAGAACAGGAGTTAATTCCCCTTTGATATTCCAAGTCTGAGCCATCGGAGTCAGTGACAAAGAGATCAGCAGCTGCCTCAGAGCACATTGCCAATTAATGCAGATGCTCATTTCATGCATTGTTTAATATTCAGCTTTGCTTCAGAATTCTGATGTTTGTCATCTACCTGCAGCAAATATTCTGGGTCAATCAGGAGAAAAGAGAAAAAACAGAAGGAGACTTACAAGTACTCAGTGATGATAAGTTGAGTATCATAAGTTGAGTAT
>VWZO01019921.1:0-42785 GCA_013396975.1 Bucco capensis
TTAACCCGAGGAAAAACTTCTTTACAGTAAGAGGTCACTCCGTCAGGAGCACTGGAACAGGCTGTCCAGGAGGGTTGTGGAGTCTCCTTCTCTGGACACATTCAAGAGCCGCCTGGATGCATTCCTGTGTGACCTTGTCTAGGTGATCCTGCTCTGGCAGGGGATTTGGACTAGATGATCTTTCTAGGTCCCTTCCAACCCCTAACATTCTATGATTCTATGATTCTACTACTCAGCAGATTATGGGTTGCTGTCAGTGTAGGAAGCATGGTTTGCTAAAAGGGAAACCGGGTGTTTTATTTCTGTAATTCCAAAAAGGCTCTAGATATCAAAGAAAAATTACAAATGCCTAACAATGTATCTCTCAGCCCACCACTGTGTTCAACACTGGTTCGTAAAAAGATACAGATAGTAGGACCATGTAATCTATTCGTATTTCCTAGACTGGAAAACTGTCATTGCAATTCTGCTACAATGATATTCCTTGGAAAATTCCTGAGGAACTTGCTTGCTAAGGTAGCTTTGAGGTGATCTTTTTATGAATCAATGCAGAAGGAATTATCCGCATGGTTACTGCAGCACTTCTACTGGAGTTCATATCACAAATGTCTCAAATAACTTTAAGGGGGTTTTCAAGACCTGGTTGGACAAAGCTCCAAGCAACTTGGTCTATATTGAATATTGACCCTGCTTTCAGAAGGAGGTTGGAGTAGACAGTGTCCCAAGGTCCTTTCCTACCTGAACAAACCTATCACTACATGACCTCAGTCTGATTTTTTTACATTTTTATTTACAACCAAAAGCCTAAGCAGAAGTGTGATAAAATATTCCTTTATGTATTGGGTTTGGCTGAGATGGAGTTAATGTCCCCATAGAAGTTTTCAGAAATGCTGTGCCTTGGGTTGAAGATAACATTAAAATTTAATAAAATAATAAAATTCAATTAAAGGAGCCTGCAGTATTGCCTACTTTGACTTACCAGTGCGGTTCAAAAGTAGTTTCTGGACCAGATGTACCTTTTGGGGATGCTTCTGCCTGAATGCTACTCATTTGGAGAAGAGCAACAATTGTTCAAAAAAATTACCTAAATATCCAAATGTCTCCATATGTGTTTGATCTCTCCTTCCTCATATAGCTGTATGTCTCTTTTTTTATATGAGCTACTAAAATGTCTTTTGTTCTCAAGCTATGCTTACGTATATTCTGCTCAAATTTCATTTCATTGTCAAATTTCATTTCTATGTTCTACTTTACAGTCATTGAAATTCTTTTATTCTTCAATGACTAAAAAGAAATTGGGTAATTATTATTCTGTCTTAAAAACTGCATTACACTGAACTTTCTTTAAATTCCAGATCTGCATATCTTCTCCATATCTGTTAGGACAGAAATTTTACAGTAAAATGATGGTTGAAAAAAAGGTGTACTTGTGTTCTCATAATCTAGACAAAAAATATTGTTCAAACCCAGATTTTTCTTCTTTTTATGCACAAAATGTTCAAAATGTAGATTCTGGGGAAAACTGGGGAAAACAAAAGGGTAGTTAAGATTCAAGAGTATTTAATGAGTCAATGTGCTAAACTATCAAGCAGTATTCTGCTTTTGAAGCTACCATCCTTTTTAAAAAAAAAAAAAATTGATGTTTCCATACATTAAGGTGTGTTTTTTCTTGTTGAGTAAGTAATACGTGCCAGCACTCTTATTAAGCCATGAATGAGTATATTCCTATAGCACCATCATGCAAATGCGTTTCTGAATGAAAGATCAGAATTCTTGTGGAAAATCAATATGTTCTTTCATTTGAACTGAAAGATGAGCTTAAATTCCATTTATGTAAACCTCAATGTTCTTTGGAGAATAATTTCGTGCTACTTTTTTTTTCAGAGTATAATGGAATATTAACTCAAATTGGCTAAGTGTTGTTAGGAACCAAAATCTGGTTGAAGAATTTCATGTGTAGGAGATAATACTGATAATAAACTTCAGGCATGAGTGTGGTTGGTCATGCTGCAGATAATAATTTTTTTCCTTATTTTCAATCTATTTAAATCATTTAACTTCATCATAATTTGCAAATATCAGGTACTAAAGGACAACAGGTTGAAAATAATAAACTCAGAGATAATATAAAGCATTTAATAAGGAGTTTAGTTCTTGCAGCTAATGAATATAATACATTTTGAACGCTAGAGGCTGAAAAAAGTGAAATAATTTCAGTTAAAACATTTTCACAATGATTTAAAAACATTAAGAAATGATTGATTCATGGCCAGTTAGTATTTGCATTTTACAATAATACGTACTTTCAGAAATATAAAACCAGATTGCCTCCTAAGAGTAGCTTCAGAATGCAAATGTACTAACAACTAAATGTATCATTGAGTCAGCTGGTAAGGAAATACTGCATATCTAGCTTGTTGAAGGGTTCAGTAATCAGTAAATATCAATGCTATTACACTATGATGAATGACAGCTGAACAACTGGCCAGCTGAACCCTCTTCAACTGTAAAGCAAGCTATCATAAAGCAGGTATGTTTATTTAAATCCTTGTTATTACAGGATTGCAATAGTTGTGTCACCTAAGGAGAAGACAAGCTATATATTCATATGAGAACAGAATTGAATGTATTCAAAGAGAACTGTGTATTGATATAAACTGATATGCAGTATTACACTAGGTGATGTAAAAATTACTCATTGATACATCTGACTCAAAAATCTTAAACATTGCCTTCCAAAAATATAATTACATTCTTAAATTGAGTCATATGCCCTGGAATGGCTTCTGTCTAAAATAAAACATAAGTGATTGAATGGGGTAAGACATGAGACCATGGCAAGACCATGGGAAGTGCATGATAATGCAAAAGGAATGTGAAATGACTGGAATCATAAATTCAGTAGGCAGTTGGGAACAAGCCTGAGAAACAGATATTTGTAAATAATTCATGGGGAAATCACCTAAGTGTTAACAAGATCATATGATTTCAGAATAATTTCATTTTTGTTTATATTTGTGCTGCAATCCTGCTACATATGAAAGGAAGAGTCATTTTTCATACACCATGGAAACATTTTACAATGAAAAACTGGACATCTCCATTAACCCATAGAAATTATTATTCAGACATGATCAGTAGGACCCTCACTCTTTTGCACTACTCATACAAATGTAGGTCTACAATGCATAGTTCTCCATACCCCCTGCCCGTTTACAAAATTAAATATATTTAGAGTTATCACAGGGCTATTTAAAGAGACCTTGTATTTCAGTTACATTCTCCATTAGTATTCATGGGTGCAGCATCATGTCTGTGGTTCATTTACAAAATGTGGTTATTCTGAGCATCATTCATTAGTCAGCAGCACAGCTGTATTCTGGCAAGGAAAGCAAGGGGAAAAACTTTTCTAGGAATGGGCAAACATAGATTCAACAACAGTTGCTGCAGTGTTAACAGTATCCTTTTTCTCCATGATCTGATGTTCTGTTATTTCTCAGCCAAGTCTCTACTATCTCCTCAGAACTTCTGCCACAACCCAGGAAGGAGTCTAGTGTTCATGGTCAGTGGCATGTTTTAGTGCATCTGAAGCCACATTGGATTGCTCAGTTATACTTGAGCTTCTATACAATTGGCTTTATTCCAAAACGATAAATAAGCCTAGTGAATTATCAATATTCACATGGCAATTCCATTGTAATGATGTATCGGATGGTAAATAGGTTTTAAGTACAGATACTCGTACTTACAATTTCATAGAAATTAGGAAATACACATTAAAAATAAGAAATAATAAAAAAAGAAACAAGAAACAAGAATCAAACACTATTACAAAATTGAAATCTATGGCCAAAAAGCATCAAATAGCTTTTTTACGTAGGAACATACTAGTCAAAATCTAGTATGTTATTATAAGGATATATATCATAATAAAAAGAGGCTATTTCTGTTTCTGGTTTTGAGTTTTTTGAAAGATGGTAGTTTTTTGTTTGTTTGTTCTGTTTTTTTTTTAAAATAAGAGAATAAAGAGATATGGGGAAGGTGAGACTGGGTAACTGAGGAGTGTCCTGGTTTTGCTGGGATAGAATCCTAGGCAAGCCAAGGTCTGCACATTATTAGCCGTTTTGAGTTAGCCTGGGCAGCTGATCTGCTTTGTCTCACAGGTGTATCCTACATCATAAACCTCACGCTCAATATAAAGGGGGAGGTTTTCTGACGAACAAGGAATTCTCCTGATTTGGGTTTTCTGTTTCTGCTTCTGATCCTTCTGCTCTTCTTATTTCTGCTCGTGAGGTCTGCTTTTTTGTTTAGTGTGGCTGCTCTAACTTCACTTGGCTGAGTATAACTTTACGTACTTTTTATTGGCATTGGTATCAGTTTTACTATTTTGTTAAATTCATTTTTGTTTCAACCCACAGGTCTTTTCTCCTTTTCCTGATTCACCTTCTCTTCTGGGGAGGCCTCGTTGGATGACAGAGCAACTGTTATAGGTTAGCTTCAGATATAGGTTAAATGTAGACAGGAGAAATATGTTTTTGATGGTTTGGGGATTTTTTTTGCGTGATTTCTGGCATCCAAGGCTGGAGCTCAATCACAGTAGATTCTATCACTAAAGTCCTTCCTCTGAATCCTTGGAAGACAAGAGAAGGAAGGCCTCGCATTAATCAGGAAGGGATTTTTGTGAACTTTATAAGAAGCTAATCTGGTAACATCATTAAGGAAGTGAATTCAGGGCTCACAAACAAAGGCCAACATCTCTGGATTGGAAAAAGATACAGCTATTTGCCTTCCTAATGGTTGGATTCTGTGTCCACCTCTTCCTTTCAAATTGCCTTTTTAAAGACCATTAAAAAGGCAGTGATTAAGGGTAGATGTTGACAAGACTGTTTCTAACACTCTCGTTTTCATTAATTCATTTCCACACTGTTGTGGTTGGTTTTTTTGTTTCAGGTTTTTTTTTACCAAAGGTGGCTTCGAAGCAGTCCTTCAGTCCTTTTACAGTATCCACTGGCTGATATAATTTTTTCTCTCTTTTGTACTTTTCCCCCTCAGTATATGTTATTAAGAGTTATTGGAACATTTTATAAGCTTTCATTGACTTTGCAGCACTTGAGCTCACAACTGGGATAGACCTCATAAGCCTCCGTTATTACAGTCACCAGAAATAGATCTGTTATTTTCTGATTCAATACTACAGTTAACAAATTTGAAAAAAATGAATGCACTTGCTGCTACATTGCTGGCCTTGACATTTCTAAATAATCTTGGAGTTTCCCTTGTCATTTCCACTGTTGCTCAAAGGTCCAGGCTCTGGGAAGTTTAGCCAGGAAATTACTCCATTATGCAGAAGACTACACAGAATGAGTAAGGGTCAAATCTAAACAAAAAGGAGCTTCTCCTAAAAAAATGAAGATTGTTAGTTATCTTTGTGGTATTACATAAATATAAAACTTAATATTTTATCTCATGAACCTAAGCTGTTATGTTTGCTGATGACTAAACCCTTGAGCTATAAATAAGATTTTAGGGAAACTCTGAAGTATTGCCAGACACTGGAAGTTTGCTAGGACTTAGATAGTGGTCTCATTCCTTTTTGATACAGAACTGTTTCAGTAATGTACTCAACATGCTGCTCCTGTAGGGAACTCTAGAGCATAAACAAGTTGTTTGGAAATGCTTATAACAGATAGTGTGGGAATCAGCCCAGATATAACAGAGAGGTAACTCAGCTATTATTTCTCTAGTACTTAATCTTGAAGTCTAAGAAGGAAAAACTTGGAGAAGAGCCACTTCAAAAAAATTCAACAGGAGACTTGCATGACTAAGGCCTGCACTGTTAGGCCTGTAACTGCATAAACTATTAATTAAATAAGACAACTAATGACAGCGGACTGACAGGAACTAAGCAGCAGCAAAGAACAGCTGATTTTTGGGACTTTGCCATATGTAGTCTTCAGCCCACTCTAACAGCAGCTTCCTGTATTTCCCTTTCTTCACTGCTAAATGCAGTCTCATTCCAATAGCTCATGATTCTTCCCTCATCTGGTTTCACTAATTCCTGAGATAAAGAAGAACAAGATTTTTTTATTCCCCGAGGAATAAGCTTTGCTGTGCTGGAGAAGTAAAAGGAGTCAGGTAGGAGACAGGGTTACAAGGACAAGGAGAAAAAAGACTTTTTCCAGAAGAGGAAGAAGAAAATGAAGAAAGGGTCAGGAATCTCCAGAAAATGTGAATATTGTGAAAAAGACTGTAAGAGCCGCTGAAATGGCTCAGGCATGACTGAAATAGATGTTAAAAGGAGCAGAGGCCCTAAATTAATGTAATAGTCCTAGCAATTTTGGGAAAAGATTGCAAAAAAATTAGTACCACTACAACAATGTAAAAATATTGTATAGATTCAAAGAATTTAAATCTCTGGTTCTTCATATTATAAATACTAGAACTATTTATATTTCTGTGCTCTATCAGATTTTTTATTTCCTAGATATGGATAGCAGATAAAGATCAATAGTAAGAATAGTGCTGTCATTTCTGTTGGGAATAGCTGAGAGATTTTTTTTCATTAAAGAGTGATACAATGTCCAAAAATAAAGCTATTACAAAAGGCTGATAAATATTAACACCTTGAGCTTTTTCAGCTTGAATTAAAAGGTAGGCTAAACAAACAGGCTGCTAAATAATGTTTTCTAGTTAAAAATCATTAATTTGAGGTGTATGAAGGAATTTAGAGAGGTCAGACTAAGATTCATGTGTCAAAGGCTCTAGAAAGATGTGAAGGAAACATACTGAGTACTTGGAGTTTGTTGCTAAGCACAAAGGGAGATTTTGTATGGGACAGCTCTAGATTTAGCTGAGTAATTAGACAACTGAAACAGGATACTGAGGAAAACTGGAAATCTGTAAGGATGAAAAAAATCCAGTGTCATAGGATGACTAAAATTGAAGAGAAAGGGGTCCTTTGGTATTTGTATGTCTTTTCCCTTTAAGAAAGAGGGAGGAACTGATTGTCTAGTCTTTCCCCCCCCCCCTTCCCTTGCCCACAAGAAGAATTTATATGCTGTGCCCCGAATGAGCAAAGACTGTNTAAAGAGATTGTTCTTTTTACCTGAGCAAATTCTTAGTTCTTCTGTTCAAACCAGGACACCCAGATTGATTATCAAGGNCCTGAAGGATTTATTGAGAAAATTGATAAGAAAAAGTGAAAGGTTGGAGCTGCGTCCCCGGAGAGGGTGGGGGGAGGTCAAGGCCTGTCACCCTGAGACATCATTCAAGAGAGATGAATCAGCGAAAACGGCTGGACTGTCATGAAATGGCTGGACTGTCACGTGGATCTTTCTTCCGGTNAGCTATTCTTAAAATTCACTGTCTGTGTGCCTGGTGCCTTTTTATTTTATTTTGCTGTCCCCATTTGGGGAGAGGGGGCATCTCGGAGGCCCTCTCAAAGAGATTGTTCTTTTGACCCGAACAAATTCTTAGTTCTTCTGGTCAAACCAGGACACCCAGATTGATTATCAAGGAATCTTTTTAGGGAGATCAGAAATTTAAAAAAGATGACAACTGAAGTCGAGCACATCCTGATCAGTGATGAAGGGATCAAAATAACTACAGGTGTGGCTCCAGCCTAAATTAGCACTCTGTTTCTCTTTGCAGTAATTGGACATTGCTGAATATGTAGCAGGAGTAATATGGCTATGACAATGATGGTATAGAGATGGAAACTGAGACATAGGAAATAACAGGAAAGACTGAGGAGGTCAATACCTCCTCATTAGGTACCTCCTCAGTGTAATGAGTGGACTTCCTGGTGGGATAGATTACCTCCAGTTTTTAGATTTCTGAATATAGAAGCATAGGAAAGCTCAAAAACTAGACTAGTGGCAATGAATTTTACTAAAAGTTCAATGTTGTATGGCATCAAAGTAGTTTGTTAAGCAGTAACTTCTCGGAAGGAAAACATTATCTAAGCAGCCGCAGATAATTTACTCTGATCTCGGCAGTGTGCAAAACTTGGATTATATTGTCAAAGAAAAAACAATTAAGACTAGAGAGGCTAACAGAAATTGGTACAAAATGCAAGAACAAGAAGGTCTTGCTAGTAAGGACTGATGAAAGACTTTTCTTCTATAAATGAAAGGTTCATGAAAAGGAAATAACAGTAAAGGAGAAAAGTTTGAGTTCATCAAGATGAGTGTTAATTTATCAGTCTGATGTGGCCCACACAATGAAGTGCAATTAAACATATCAGAAGAATTTGTAAGAGAGAAAGATGTATTAATGCAGGAACCTATAAAATTATGATGATGTGTACTACATATATAGAGACCATTGACATTCAAGAAAACTTGTATTGAAAGGAATGTAAAGGCTGCTCAGAAGAAGGGAAGAATATTCTCCAAATAGTGACTAAGGGAATATGGTTTAATAGTCTCACTAAACAAAGACTGAGTGACACAGACTTAATCCCTCTGTGAGAGAGCTTCACTTCTGTCTGCTCCTCTAGAGTGAAAACTGTGGAGGAGTTTCTAAAGCCAAAAGATAATATTGACATAAGAAAAAAACAAATTGTATCCTGTGCGCAAGTAAGTTTAGGTTGGAACTAAGAAGATATTTTAACAAAAGGAGACTTTGAACCATCATCAACTGGGGTGGAAAAACTCAACAGTTTTCAAAATGGAATGTGGTTGCTTTGTGAAGCCCGTCAGCTTAGCTGCTTGACATAGTTGAAGACTCCTGATTTTTTCCTTTTGATATTTTTATGACATGCTTTCCATTGCACCATTGGTTCAGACTACTATCCAATTGAAATGGCCAAGTACGGTCAGGTATTTTTTACAGTATTCTTCCTTTTTGTCTTACCATTGGCATTTATTTATTCTTCCCTTGCAGAGATGTAATGTTTCCATCTGAAAGATGTAATATTGGCCACTAATAACTCTAGATTGCTTGTTGGTCTAGATAAATTAGAAATGGTTATTCCCATGCTTCTCTACAGTTACGTGTAAAAGAAAACATTTTTTTTGAACAAGATACTCTGTGGTTTGGTTCATAAAAAACTTTAAATATCTGTTTTTATTCCAGTTGCCAAATGTAGTGAAAATGCTCTGAAGTGTTCATTGATCATGTAAGATTTAATAGTTCTCTGCAATATTGTAGAAGTGAATTGAGAAAGTATTAAAAAAGCTGAATTCTTATAGGTTATAATTTAATGACAAGAAGTAAACAAAATGTCTCTAGCAATATGTGTGTATTAACCTGACTAATACCTATATATAAATATACTGATTGATATATGCATGTAAGCTAGTTTTTTTGCTGAAACTTGCCATCAGGAGTGTCACATTTATCTTGAAGATCCTGACAGTCATTGAAAGATGTGTCCAAGTGACAACTGGATATTTATGCAGCCTTTTTTCTAAGCAGCAATAAAGACTTACTTTTGTGTCAGTGGCAGCACAAGAAAGATGCATTCCTTGCTCAAAAAATGAAATGAAATATAGTGTAGCTCTGCTTAGTACCTTCTGTTCCCCAAAAGACACTTTTAGTTGTTTCAAGAAATCCCAGTGTTACTGTATCCTATCAAGTGTTCAAGGCCAGGCTGGATGTGGCTCTGGGTGACCTGGTCTAGTGATTGGCATCCCTGCTCAGTGTGGGGAGGTTGGAACTAGATGATCTTTAGGGTCCCTTCCAACCTGGCCATTCTATGATTCTATGATTCTATGATAAGCCAAGCTTCACATAATGCACTTATTATTGCAGCATGTGTACATGGTGGAGAGAAGTGTTTTAAATGCAGTCTGTCTTTCTCTTCTGACAGCTAAGCATTTGGAGCCTCAGTGTTGAATGGCTGTGCTTCTGTCTTGGCCCTCAGAAATCTTTAGAAGGAGACAGCCAGGTCTGTAAAAGACACCAGTGCTATCAGGTCGGTGACAATGTGCTGAGCAAGTAGGTCCCAGGAGCAGTACCCATTGCTCAGTGTTAAGCATATATGCCCCTTTATTCAGCTTTGGTGAGGCCTCACCTTGAGTACTGCGTCCAGTTTTGGGCCCCTCACTACAAGAGGGACATTGAGGTACTGGAGAGGGTACAGAGGTGGACTACCAAGATGGTAAAGGGCTTAGAACATAAGCCTTATGAGGAAAGACTGAAGGATCTGGGCCTGTTTAGCCTGGAAAAGAGAAGGTTGAGGGAAGACCTCATCGCTCTCTATAACTACCTGAAGAGAGGCTGTAGAGAGGCAGGGACTGGTCTGTTCTCCCTAGGGGAGAGTGATAGGACAAGGGGAAATGAATGTAAATTGCACCAGGGGAGGTTCTGGCTAGACATTAGGAGGAATTTCTTTACTGAAAGGGTTGTCAACCATAGGAATACGCTGCCCAGGGAGGTGGTTGAGTCGCCATCCCTGGAGGTGTTTAAGAGACGGGGAGCTGTTGCCTTGGGGGCATTATTTACCAAGTTGATAGGGCTAGGACAAAGGCTGGACTTGATGATCTCCAAGGTCTCTTCCAGCTGTAACTGTTCTATGATTCTATGATTTATGTATGTCCATATTTATATATGGTCTATATACCTACATGTGTGTGTATATATATATATATACACAGACATAGATGTAGTGCATATGGCATTCAGGCAGAGATGGAGGATCATATAAAGATGATCCAAAACACCAGAACACCAACTGAAAAAGTGCTTTCAGACAATTTTGGTGTTACCTGGGATCTGAAGCAGCCACCTATTTACTTGGAATCGTTTCGGAGACATCTGAATGCATTGGGATGCATTATTAGCTAATTTAAAAGCATACCTGCAGAAGCCTTATATGCCGCCTCTTTCTTTCTGAGTTTTTCTTTGCTCAGACCAAGACTTGAGTCACAAAAGTAATTATTTAGCCAAGCAGAATTAGGCATATGCATTTCTGGAGAACTTTCAAGTTAAAAACAAAGCAAGCAACCTCTGGAAAGTTTTGTTTGCTCCAGGGCTGTCTGGTCACCCGCGTATCAGAATCTACCTTCCTACATTGCAGACATTTACAAGGTAAATTAAAATCTGAATTACATTATGATAAAGAAGAATATTACTTAAAAAATAAGTGCAAATATATACTTTTTTCCCTTTTTAAACATAATTGAGTTTCATCATGAGCAAAACTTTATTACAGATACCTTGCATGTTATTTCTCTTCCTGACTACTGAAACAAGCTTTAAAGAGAAATAAGCCAAAATTAATTGAAAATTAGTAGAAATTTTTAGTAAACTTCTGAAAAATAAATGGACTACTCTATTCTTTTAATAGTTTGTTTAAAAGAGACTTTCTGCCCTTCTACCAAGTTTGTTATTTTTTTCAGTAATAAGAAATGTCACCCACTCTTTAGTAAAACAATACGGGCCTTGTGGATGGATATATTCTTAAATCTGAAAGAAATTAAGTCAGCTGAGACTTTCACTGTGTTTTTAACAGAGGATACAATGAATCTTATCTTTGCAGTTGCTCCAGGATGTGAATTCATCTAATGACAAATTTCAGGAAAGCTTTCAGCTCTTTCAAGATTGCTGAAGTTGAGTACCATTACAAACCTCCAGGGCTGCAATGTGGAGGAGATACTTGCTAATATGCTCTACTGTTAACAGGCAGAAACATTCATAGCAACTAGGAACTACAGCAGCTTTCACATTGCTCAAGCACTAGCTTATTTTCTTCTGTGTGTGTGTTTGTGTGACTGTGTCCCTGACACACAATCTGACTTCAGTGACTGGCTCAGATTTGTGTTACACTTCTTTTAGGGAACTTGCTATTTTTTAGTGCTTTCAGTAGCCTCTTTGTCATCTCCACAGATATGCCTTGATACAGTCTGGCGTGTAGGACTGCTGCTTTCAGACCCTTAGTTTGGACATGATAGTTGTTAATATTGTAATGTCTGCATTGCATTAAATCCTCTTACATTCTACTGCTTCTCTTTTTTTTAGTGTATCTACTATTGGAGTGGCTGATTTAATTTAATACCTTTATCCAAAACAAAGTATGGCATAAATAAAAACCTAAAACAAATAAAGAAATTAGATAATTTTGTGAAGTACTTGGAATATGGTTTGCTAAGTCAGCATTACATATTAACAACTTGAAATTATTAGACCATAAATAACTAGAATTTCTTGTAATTTTGCTTCATGTTATGTAGCCTCGCAAACTGTCAAATACCATGACTGATTCCAGCTCTTCACCAAAGCATGGCATCTACCATTCTGCAGCAAATTAAGTTACTTCACCAGCAGATGGTATTCTGAATTTCTATATTCCTCAAAATATTTATATTACAATATCAATTTTACTTAATCTGGAACTTGCTGTTAGGGAAGCCATTTTTTTGTTAGTAACTTTAAATGCCCACGTATATATAATGGTTTACTGGTTTGCTGGCATTTTTATGGGTCTTCCAAAATATATTTGCATACCATAAAGCGCAACTAGTTATCTCATCAACAGCTAGCCATGACTAGCTGTCAGTGTATAATCTTCAATGTCCCCTCTTTTCCTCGGGCAATGATAGATTTTTGTGCCACATTGATGTAAATTCTGAACCCTTCCTACTTTGTTCAGTTAAAAAGTGCCTGCTGCCTGAAAATATCTGTATATTAAGAACTAAGAGATTAAATTATAGTTGAAATCAAACCCCACAATTTATACTAATTAAGTATAACATGCAGTGGGAATTAGCACACAAGAAAGTAGAAAGCAGAAGGTGAAGTAAAAGGTAGATGTAAGAATACGCAGAATTTTAGTTTTGATTTACATTGACAGTAGACAGTAAAACATTCTGGTGATGATTCTCTGGAAAGTATTCTGAGTTTTATGTTATAGATTCGGGAGGATTTGAAAATGCCAACTGTAGTCAAATTATGCATGTTGTTTTAAACTGACAGATCACTCATGAGGAAAAATAGCTTAAATGGACCTTGTCCAAAATAAAATTCTTATCATTCAGGATAGGGCCTCATATTGTTCATCATGCTCACACTGAGATGTTAGTATTCTCCCTTGGCTCCGTAGATTTCAGAGTTAAATAGTCAGGAAGATGTGTGCATTCAGATGGGCTTTTTACTGATCTTTCCTTCCACAGTTTTTGGGAGTTCAGGTTCAGACAATCATTCATTCATAGGCGCAGAATGGTGAGGCACACAGTATTTTTGCAGTTCTTCAGGCTGCAGATCAGCTTTTGGCTGAAACTACCTTATATTTTAGAAGTGAAAAGAGCAGGATGAAAATAAATTAAAGAAAAAAATCAATCATGCTTCTCCTAGCATTGCACTTTTAATTTATTGCTACATTTAGAGACCGTACCATGTCTTATAAGTCATCACATCACTGAGTTAACTATAGAAAGTGTTTCTCAGTAGTTTTCTGTTTATGAGATTTCATCTTTTGTTTTGGAGAGTCATGTGGTAATGAACGGATTCTATCATTAACTTAAATGTACGAAATGTATTTGTACAAGAAATTTCTTTTTAGCATATGATGGTCGTTAGACTTTTGTTCTGTAATTCAGTAATTAAGGTACATTATGAAGATTGCATATGACCAACAGATTCACTTTAACTTAAGCATGAGAGGTAAAAGTGTATGAGTCTTTGAGAACATGGACACAAGCTTAAGGAGGGTATATTTGTGTTGGATATTAGGAAGAAGTTCTACACCATGAGGGTGGTGAGACACTGGAACAGGTAGCCCAGAGAGGTGGTGGAAGCCCCATGCCTGAAGTTTTTAAGACCAGGCTGGATGTTGCTCTGAGCAACCTGATCTTGTGGGAGGTGTCCCTTCCCATGGCATGGGCATTGGAACTAGGTGATTTTTAAGGTCCCTTCCAACCCTTACAATTCTATGGTTCTATGATAACATGGGTTCTATTTTCAATGTAGGTGTACTCATTGGCAGTTGAATGTTTGTGCATAAGGTTACATCACAATAATCTTAGTATTTCTTGTTTAATTGTCTATATTTATTGCAGGAGAATCAAGTTCCTGCTAGATCTACATGAACCTTTCAGAGATTTAAACTGGGACATAGTCAAGTGTTCTGGTTTTTGTCTTTTGTTTGTTTGTTTTTTTATTATTTCACTAAGAGTCATGGAATCAGACTAGACTTTCTATACTCTTAAGTATTAAAGAATCTACCTGAAGTTTAGGGCAACATGGGGCAAATTTTCATTTCTTTTGAATGCGTAAACATAACTGTTAGACCCATCCAACACCTAAAGCATCTTCCCACAATGCGGTTTAGAAAAGTGCAGTGTCTTAAAGAACTGGTGGCTTTAAAAAGTTGTTTTTTTTTATCGTGGAACCATTCTTATTCTCGTTTGTTTGTTTGTTTGTTCTGACATGTGTTTTCCATTGAATAACAATGTGTATCTCTGAAAAACAATGAGGAAACAATAAAATCTACACAAATGTACACTAGTTTGTCTGCAGCTGATCTGTGGTATTGCACAACATGGATACTTCAATGAGCAGGGGAAATTGGTCCACATTCTTTCTTTTTGTATATTTTTATTTCCTCTGAGCAAAATGTATTTTTTTTAAGATATGTTATGGAGTTAAACAAACGACAGGTAGATGTAGCCTGTCTCATTGATTTGAAGACATACAGGAAGAGGAAATCACTAGTATTTTGTGCCTCCCTGATCACCACTTGTAGTACAAAATACTTAACTCGCCTCAAACAGGATAACTGCTTAGAAACCTTGGGGTTCTTTTCAGCACATCTACTACATGATTTCTGCTAATATGTGGGTATTTTTCAGCCTTGTACCTGCTGTATGCAGCATTATTGTGATCTGCTTGGAAATCACATGGTTAGCTGAGTTTTAACTCTGCTTCCTGTCTCTTGTTGGTGTCTGTGTTGCCAGTTTTCATGAGGATGCTGTGATTTTCAAGCTATTATTTTGTTTCTGATCTCTCGGTCTCAGTTGGCAGGCATATGGTTTAGCTGATGTTTAATAAAGGGGGATTCTCCATGACAAACAGTAGCTAAGAATCAAGATTCCTTGCAACAATTAAGACATCGTATGTAGTTTTATGGAGGACTTGAGAAAGAAAAGGAAAAGCACACTTCAAGAGGGTGGTGGCATCTAAGTCTCTCAGGAGCTGGATGTCAGTACTATGCAACAGAGGGTCTCCGGCAAATGACTGCTTTGATTTTATTGTATTAATTCCAGTACTCCAAATAATTTGGGTATCTGTGTCTGTATTGAGTTATATCCTAGAGTGATACTTGATAGGTGTGATCAAGGAAAGCAAAGCTTTCTTGGTTTGGGTTTTTTTGGTTGTTTGTGGTTTTTTGTTTTGTGTTGTTTGTTTTTTTTGGTTCAGGGTTGTCAAATACCTTAACTAGCCAAGCAGGTTTTTTCTGAAACATCTTTGAAATTCTCTTCTCTTTAAAATAAACAGGCATTTTGCCACTGCTTTTAATAGATACAGGTATCTGCAACCAACTAATGATGGCTTGTGAAAATAGCAATAAACTTTTATTTTCTCTTCTTTCTTTTTCCTTGCGTGTGAACTTTGCTGAAAAAGTAATAGTAAGGCTCAGGCACAGTCTGAAAATCTTTTTTTTTTTTTTTCATTTCTAAAGTCTTTTCTTAATTGAACACAGTGGCAGACATTACTAATGCTCTCAGTATCACCAATTTACTAGGTGCCTTGATATTGAGCCCTGATCATATGCTCAGGCTTAGAGTGATGAGCATACTTGAAATCAGAAAGACTTTTTCCTTGCAGATCAAGTCACAGGGAGCATCTACTTTCTTTTTAGTTGTTTTGCCTTCTTTTGTACAATGCTGGGTGTGTTGTTTATTTGATTATTTTGCAATTCCATTTAAATAGCCATTAACTTATGCAATAACCTGAGCCTTGACAGCTCTCAGTTTCTTCCAGTCTTTTCCTGTAGCCATTGTAGTTATAGATATTGATTAGAGACTTTGAGAGTATTACAAGACTCTTCATAGGTTTCTGTGCACTACTCTTTTCTATGAAACTTTCTGAAAACAATTATTTCATTGCATAACTGCTACGGCACTAGAGGAGGATTGAATACTGAAGTGGTTCTTTCCCATTCTGCTCTAAATCTCAGGAAGGGTTTAGATAGGCACTGAAGTTTTAGACAGGTCACAAACTTGCAGTTCATGAATCACACTTGTAAAAATGTAGAGCTTTATTTTATAACTGCAAAAGAACTGATGCTCTTACAAATGTTCCATTGATAACAGTGGGGAATAATTAGAGATATTTATTTTAATTGGCTTCTCAGTGTCTTGTGAGAAAAGTTATATACTTAATACTCCAAAGTTTTCCAGTATTACAGTTTTGTGATATCATATGAATATGAAATGCTTTTATTGTACAATATGGATCACTTCTCTAGTACAAAGTGTAGCACTAGAGAAAAGTCATTAAAAAATTTGAGCAACAATTCCTAGAATTCAAATGGTGGTTATGGGCTATAAATTGTTTTCCCTGTTCTGTAGTGTTTAGATATTTATACCTGTGGATTCACATGATGATCTTTCAACTGCTCTGTTTGCATATCTAGACATTTTTCCATGTCATATATTATTTCCATTCAGGCACAGTCTGAAAATCACTTGGGGTCTTCTGTGGCCCCNGACGCCTAGCCATACATATTACTTCCATTATTCTATCCTCACTTTTCTGACTTAACTCCATTAGCATATTTTAATACTTGTTTGTGTTTTATTTCTATCCTTATCTTCTGTCAGTCTGCAGTACACTGGTTTTACATTTTCTGTTCACTTCTTGCTCTATGGATAAAGAAAACATTAGTGTCATGTTTTCGTTTTATTTGCAAGACCTAGGTCCACAGTAGATAGTTGGTCTTTTCTACAACTTTAAACTACAAAGATGTAGAAAACTGCTACATTCCTGTTTCCATGTTTGCATGCTTTACTCTTCATCTCTCTAAGAACAGTTTCTTCATTTTTAGGAAGTCTGTAGCACTGTCAGGGTTTTGGTTTTGCTTTGTTTTGTTTTTCTGTGAAATTCAGGCACCAAGTGATGCTAGTACTTTGGATACATCAGGATTCTGCAGCCTCTTGAACACACCATTCTAGGCAACCTTGCTAGAAAGTTTCCAGTATTACTCAAGGTTTGTTTTTCTAAAATTCCAGCTGAGTTAAACAGCTCCTGATTTACTAAGCTGAAGCTTCCTATTAGTGATGAAATAATCTCACAAAAGTAAAAATAAAATTAGCATCATATTTTGACATTATGACTGCACTATTTGATAAAGGAATATGTTTTTATATAATATCGAGGAGTGTGATATCTGCCACTACTAGTGCATTCATTTGTTAAAGTCTAGGTTTGGAAATTAAAATTGCTTATTATCACTTCATTTTCACTGTTACTTAATTCACTTACAATCTTAAAAAAATACCTATCCATCCCAAGATTGATACCTCTGTGTCAAAACCCACACACTAACTTTTGGTACATTTTTACCATATCTCTTCAAAAAAAGGTTTGTTTTCTTCAAGCCTTAAATTCTATTAAATACATCATTTAAATAAAATGTCCCTTTGACTCTAGTTTCATTTCTGTCTTTCCATAAATATGATATACGTTTAGATTCCTTTTAGGCAGATCACAGGTCTTCTTCCTGTCTTCACTTGAGGAAGAAATATTTTTATTTGATAGCATTATTTATTTAGGACATTGTACTTGCATTTAGGACATTGACATACATTGTACTGTAATGCAAAAAGATGTGAAATAGACTTGCCATTATAAATTGTAATCTTAGGTTAAAAATAACATTTACAACTTAGAGCTTTCTTTCCTTATTTTGATTTACATTGCTTTACTTAGTTGAGGTTGTTTACCTCTATGTTTATTAAAACTTGGTCTCAAATGCTGTAAAAATCCTGGATGTGCAGTGGTCAGATGCACATAATTTTAGCTACTGAAAACAACATTGAAATAGTTAGATTCAGTATGCACTTATTTATCTAATCTGTAAGCCCTAACACTGTACTCAAATTTGTTTCTTCCTACATTTTCATTTCCTTTCCCAAAACTTCACTCCTAAAATCTCCCTTTTGCTGCTTTCTGATTCCTCCAGCTCCTTGCTCTTCCTGCTACTCTGTTTATACTCATATAAATCCATTGACTTATTTGACCCCTGCTTTGTTCTACTGTCTCCCTCATAGCCCAAACATGTTTTGCTTTTCCCCCAGAAGCTCTCTGAATTCATCAGTTTTCACTCTGCATCCAGCATGAATCTAGTGCTCACAACAAACATGTCTGGAAACACTGAAATGGAGGGAATACTTCATTATTTTGCCACACTTCAAGAAAAAAATCTGGCAGTGTTGTTGTCACTGAAGTTTTATGATTGACTCATCTGAAGTATGCGTGAGAGGCTGAATGGTAACGTTGTTCTTTAGGATGTACATTCTGATACATTCATGTTGTGGGTTCTTGAGAACGCCAGCCTGTACCTAAAGAGGGGTAGAAGTTAATTATCCAGCAACCTAAAAAATATTTCTAGCAGAACTGATGGACATGAATGGAAATTTTATGTAATTCATTATAGCTTTATTTAACAAGCGAGAGCTCTCCTCGGGTAGTCAGAGAGAATTCAACTGACAAAAATTCAATACCATAGAGTAATTTATATAACTAATAAGGGTGCGACTAAAAAAATACCATAGAATACAGAAGATTGCAACATATTTCAAAATGGCATATTCTAAGTAAAATGTACATGACATCTAAAGCACATAGCATATATACAGTGAAAACTGAGACCTAATAAAATAATTTTATATAATTCTAATATAAACCAGGAAGTGAAAGTGATCGTGTGGTTGAAAGAAAACTATGGCAGGCAGAGAAGAAAAGAAATTAGATAGGAAATAAATTTTTGCTTGGAATATGATACAGAAGCAGAGAAATTGTGTATTTTGCTTTTCAGATTTTTTTGATGTTCAGTTGTGCCTTTCAATGTTCAAAACAAGTTCCTCAAGTTGATTTGGTTTGTCAAAGACATTTTCATAACAGCTTTCATAAGGTATCTGTATAAATGAGAATACCAACCTTGCCATTGAACCTAGCGATCTAAGCTTTTCATTCTGTATATGTTTGCCTAGTCCATGTCTAATACATCCAAAAGAAAAAAAATGCAAAAACCAGTGCATACTGGAGTTGTGATTGCTGCTGTGTCTGTAAGTCACCGTTTGCTTTTGTATTTGACAATGCTCTTTCCTAGAGTATGTAAAGATAGGGCCCATTTAAAGAATGAAACAATGTTTTCTTCTTTCTTCCCATTTTCAAAAAGGGTAAAAGTGCTCCTGAAATAGGATAAAGGCAGAAGGAAAAATGAGATAAAACCAGGTGAAAAATTAAGCAAAAAAAATCAGAGTGATGAAATGTTGAAGAAAGTGTGGTTAATCACTGTGCACAACTGGTCGTAAATAACCCGCAAGGAGTTCAGATAGAATCTGTTACCTTACACTGATGGTGTCCAACCATCATTCCATTATCATCATCATCACGGCTGGAAAGGACCTTCAAGATCCTCAAGTCCAACCAACCGTGTCCTGCAACAGGGAGGGCTAACCTGATGAAATATGGAATGTCCTTTTAGACAAAATTACAAATGGCAAGCAAGTCTCTGTCATTTTTATGAAAGGTTTTTTGCTGGACCTTGCAGCCGGAATCCTTACCAACACCTTGATATACACCCTGCAGTGAGGAGGGTGGAGAGGAATGAGGGAGGAGGGAGCTGAGGCTGACAAGCAGATGAACAGGTGAGAGTGATGTGGGAGTGATGGAATGAAAATCACCCACATCCCAGTTCTCTCCAGGGTGTTTGGGCAGCACATATTCCATTCCCTCCCTCCCCACACCCTGACACACAGTCACACCATGCCAAACAAAAGCACGTGTTGTGCATTTCAGGGGCTAGACTGAATGGCTCCACTGTGAAGCAAGGAGGGCATCGTGCATGTTTTGTAATATCAATACTGGTACAACGCTAAATCCTTACTGACTTTCTTTTTAAAGGTTCAGAATAATAATCCCTTGGCATATGATCAGTGCTAGTGCTCATAGGCAAAAGTTTTATAGCTAGAAGTATATGCATTTTGGTTTGTTACACAGATTTTTTTTTTCTTGTTACTTATTCAGATTCTTTTGTCATTTTAGCACAGGGTATCTTGTTTAGCTTTCAGTTGCCACTCCAGAAGAAAAGCAAGCCCAGTGCTTATCCTTGTCTGTCTCAAATATACTTCTCAGATACCTCTGGGCACATAAAAGGAGCTAGATCTCTATGTTTAAGCACCTAAACAGACCATAATTGCCTGTCTAGGATAAGCCAAGGCCATTTGTCAAATCCCATGATACTTTTTGAAATAAAATGTGGATTTATTCAATGTTAGTTTTGCTTATTTCAGGAATCAGAGTTGCTATGAGCTGGTTTCTCCTACCAAAATATTTGGTACTACGGTTCCTTTATACAACCATGTATATACACCCAAGTATACCCATTTCACCCTGAGGTGACATCCAGCATAGTTAGTCTACTGTGAAATAAGGAAGACCAATATCATTTACAGGTCATGTAGATGTCAGGCTCAGCAGTTCCTTCTGTAATGAAATATACTGGGCTAGATTAACTGCTCCGGTGGGATACCTCTGCAATGCTCTGCTAGTGCAAAACAATCTACTGCAAGTGATATAGCTGCTGATAAGCTGGAACGGGAGATTCTCAGCTTGACCAGTACAAGGGACTGTGGCTGCTTTACCACTTTCTGGTTGTAATATTAATTTGAGAATATTTTAGGATTTATGGAATTAAACTTTTGCCTGTCTCCTCTAGGGTGCTGTCCCATGAGCTTCTTCTACATAGGGTAGAATGAGGCTGGAAGTTGAAATGTCACCTCAGCTTCCTTCATCTGATGGGTAAGTCCCAAGTGATACAGAGTGTGTGTCCAGAGATATTTTGACTATTCAGGCCATGACATTCAAAGCAAGCCAGCTCTCTGATCCAGCTAAAGACACAAAGTGGATAAGAGGAGCAACCTGGCTTACAGTTCTCTTTTGCTTACAGTTTTTATTTCTTAATGAGGTTTTAATTTTCTAAAGTTTGATTTATTTTCTCACTAGAGTCTTTTCCATTCCAGAAAAGTAAGCTTTTCCTTTCAAGAGCTGTGTTTATGCTTCTTTTCTCTAGATGCTGCCATATTTGGCTTTCAAGACATTGATCAATGAGATAATGCAACAAAATTTTGTCATGTCAGCACTTCCCAACATTTCACAATTGCGTCATTCAGAAAGTCACAATCTAATCAGTGTCTTTGTAGTGTGAAATAATAAAAACGTCTGTCTTTTCAATATTTTTCTTCGTAGTACTGACTCAAAGATACCTTTTCCAAGCCATAATGATTAGTTGAGTCCAATGAGTTTCAAGGCATTATCAAAGAAGAATACAAATCTGATGGAATTACTAGTTGGTGGTAAGTAACAGACAGGGACAAATCTATAGGCAATACAGATCCATTTATATTGTGAAATGAGAAATATCCATGAGACAGGGTTTCTAATCTCATTACATCTGTTCAGCTCAAAAACTGCAATGAGGCGATTTACTGTGAAATCAGGCTCATGCTCTGCAGATTGAAGGATTTTAGTTTCTGAAGCTTATTAATGCTAATGCAACATTTTTCATTTACTTAGTGGGCTCTCAATGAACCCAGAAGCATCAGTTCAGGAAATCACTCTAGCATGTTCTTCATTCTGGTCAGACCCAAGGAATGTGGTTTCCCCCACACGATAGTGCTATGTGGACAATAAGTCCATGCTTCTCTGCTTTGCTATCTTAGAACTAAGATATTTTCAGCTGGTGTCCATTTCTGGTCACCAAGCAAAGCTGCTTTTCCTTTGGGAGGTACACAAACCTGGGTTCTCTTCATTGCTGGACAGAAAATGTGCAGAGGTTGCTATTGCTGCTCAGAGACTTTATTTGCACTCTGGAAGTTGTAACCTGAGATGTACTATACAGCAGCACATATTTCAGCTCCAGTCCTTTCCGATCCTGTTGTAATTCTTGCAGACTGACTAAAGTCTGACATAGCTGCATGTTGTTTGTGAGACTCTGTGGTTTAGCAGAGAATGAAACAAATAAGAGTTGCTGTTTCTTCCATTCCACATACCACTGCCAAATTTCAGTGGCTTTAGCTTTACTTTGCCAAAACCAAACCAAACCAACACCCAAAGAAAACCACCATAAAACCAAAGAAATAGCTTAATCCTGTGTTTGTAAAACAGAACTAAATACAGCATTGGCACAACAACTTGAAAATGTGTACTTTTAAATTCCATTAGGTGACACTCATGCCATTTAGAATGCACTTTTGATGCAGCATCTAAAGAAAATCAGGATACAGGACATGACTGAAGAGCCTGATACTCATCACTGCATCTGCTGGTTCAGGAGAATACTGCAATTAAAAGGGTAGTGGGCATTGGAAAGTTTGGTGAAAATCTGAACAGCTGTTAAAGAAATTGTTTGTTTTCAGAAATATTTTTGTAAAGATCCAAAGCATTATTATTATATGAAAAAACACTTACAGAGGAGGAGTCCTTAACATGGTAGCATAATGAGTGCTCCCAGGGTAAAACAAACAAGAAAAATTATTCAGAAACATTTGTTCTGAGTCAAAGACTAACTAAGTGATTGCTAGAATTAGGTATGCTGAGAAGATAATCTTTGCAGGGAGGTATTTTGAGCTCTGAGTATGCAGATATATTATGGAACAGATATTAAAATAACAGTACCGAGTACATCTAAGAGTACAGGCATGGCTGACAATGTTATTATGAGCTGGCAAGCTCTTATGGACCTCAATGTAAAGTTAATTTGATCACATTTCAGAAATAACAGCTAAAGAATAAGCTTATTTTCCTTTTCCATTTCCTAATCACTAAGGTTATGATTTACATAATTTCCTCAGTATTTCTTTGACTGTTTTTGTTTGCTGCTATTTGTAAATATTCAATATTATAATTTTAAGATGGTCTGGTTTTCCACACCTTTGTCTAATTCTGTGTTTGTGTTTCCTTCATGGGTACCTAACTGTTTTTGTAATTTCCTTGTGGTGACACTTAAATAGGTGAGAATTTATTTTTCCAGAGTAAGTTGAGATACACAATTAAAATCAGTACTTGGAGGTATTCCCAAGAAAACAATAATTTGCTAAGTGTTTGAAAAGATATGAATAATATGAAGGGAATATGATATTTAAGGAATCAAATTTATCATCAAAAAAGATGCTCCAAAGAGCATTCTAATAATGGGTTTTAGACAGTTCTCTCTCCCTGGCCTTACTACAGGAATATATAATGAAATATTTTCACCTCCAGAGGTCAATAAGAAAATCTGATATCCCGGACATCTTTGTTAATTTTGAAGGTAGAGGCTCTTCTCTGTTGCCTAGAACATTTCCTGAAAACCTACTCTCCTATTCTTTGTCAAATTCATAATACATTATCCATATTTACTTGTTTTATGCTTAGCACATTGAAGGGATGTAATTAATGCTTTCATTAGCCTCATTCCTTGTGATTATAAATCTGAAATTCTTTTTTATTAACTTTGGACAAGTACAATGTAGTTGTGGGCCTGCACATTACTTTTGATCTGTTACTGTAATTCCTTTGAGATATTACCTTTATTTGTTTTGCATACAAATACAAGAAGAAGAAGGAATTTATTGAGAAAAAAAGAAGATGAAAAGGGCTTGTAATGCAAGTGTTAATGCTCAAGAACATACAGACTTTTTGCTCTGGAACCAGTGATGCTAATACGCTCAAAAATGGTTTTGTGCAGACAAATATGTCAGAATACAGCTTACAAAAATGTCACGTAGAGGTAGCCATTTGATTTAAGACCTCTTCCATCAGAATTTTTCCTACTTCCTCTTGCTGATCTGAAACTCCAGAATGTTAATCCAGGGCTAGAAATCATGCAATTGGGTTTTAAAATGAACCAAGCATCTCCTGGAGGAAGAAGGAATGTAAAAATCTGTGAAAGGCCTAAAGAGGGCAGTTGATAGAATTCGAAGTGCCAGTTAAGATTAATATGCTTGCATTTCAAGGAGTAAGCAATAGCATTTATTATTTGACATGATTTTAAAATGCTGAGGACCCTTGAAAACTCTGCTGAGTCTGATCCATGAAGTTTCCTTTCTGTACTTTCAGAAGCAAAACAACACCCCTGCACTCGGAACAGAGAGGAGAAAAAGCACTTTCCCATCCAACGCTTTTAAAGACACAGGAATATGAAGAAGGAAAAAAGACAACTTGTTATTTTGGAGTAATCAGACAAAAAAAAGTCATAGACTTTTTTTAGGAATGCAGGAGTTCTGCTCTTATGAAAAATGTAAAACAACAATAGAAAAAACATAAAAGAATCTCAGCATGTATCAGCTAAAAAGAAACCTACATTACCAGAAAAAAATTAAACATTTTTTCTCATAGCTTCTGCCATACAAAGCAATGAGGATTCCCCAGTTGTCAGAAGAATATATCAGTCCAAAATTTTTAATTATGGTGGGGTTCTTTTTTTAGGTTTCAAAAATGTGTTTGTTTTTTTTATCATGCCCTTGTTTTATAAACACACAAAGGATCTACCTAAATGGAAATACTATTCACAGTTCCGCAGCTGGGAATGCACCTTTACTTCTGTCCCTATTCTGTCTTCTTTGTGTTTTATTGTTTTGTAAGGAAAATGTGTTTTGTCACAAGCATGAATTGCAGATCAGTTTCTCATGAACTGGCAGGACTGATAGCAGTAGCTTTTCTTCTCAGCAGTCTATAATTCCACTTCTTTTTCATTGTTTGTCTTTTATATTTCCCCCTTATCTATTTCTTTCTCCACATACATGGACAAAGCTGCCTGGAATACTAGGTGGCAATTACATTCTGCAGATGATTTCTCTAAATTGGTTTATTTTTCAAGCACTTATAAGGAATATTATTTTAGCTGAGAGGACATCAAATTAAGAAAAGGAAGAAAAAACATGCACATTGTTTACATGGTTGAATATACAGTCTCCAAATTACAAAGTGTCAATACTATTCACATATGTTAGATAATATTAATTGGCTTTATTCCTTAAAACTATTTTTTTAACATTCCTATTGTTTCAAAATGTATTTTTCTAGCTAGTGCTTTCTTTTTTAATCTAGTTGTCCTTTGCATCTATGATATGCATTTACCTATTTTATTTTACTTTGTTTTTAGCTGCAATATAATACGACAAGCAGTTTTTTAGAAATGCTCAATATAAATTTGTCATTAATAAATGTGAGAAAGACTATACAAAAGTGAGCATTTGGGGAACTCTCATTATTTACAATGCTACTGTGTATTTCATCCTAAAGAACCAAAAAGTTGCTGTATTGCAAACTAACACAATCATCACCTTATAGATAATGGAATCATAGAATCATAGAATGGTTTGGGTTGGAAGGAACCTCCAAAGATCATCTAGTCCAAATACCTTGCCATGGGCAGGGGCATCTTCTGTTATACGAGGTTGCTCAAAGCCTCATCCAACCTGACCTTCAACACTTCCAATGATGGGACATCCACAACTTCTCTGGAAATCCCGTCCCTGGATTACATCAGCTGCACCACTTAACTTTGTCTCATCTCCAAACTTGTGGAGAGTGCACTCAATTCTATCATGTAATTGACGAAGATATTAAATATTATTGGTCTCACTATGGACCTTTGAAGGACATTGTTCATTATTGGTTTCAACTTGGACATTGAGCCAGTGACTGCAACTCTTTGGACAGAGCCATCCAGCTAATTCTTTATCCATCTAACAGACCATCCATCAAACCCATATCTCTCCAATATAGCAACAAGAATGTTGTGAGGCACCATGTCAAAGGCCTTACAAACATCCAAGTAGATGACATCTGCAGGTCTTTCCTTGTCCATTGATGAAGTCACTCCAACATAGAAGGCCATTAGGTTAGTCAGCTAGTTCCTTCAAGATCCTGGGATGCATCTCATCGGCTTACATGGACTTATGTATGTTAAAGTTTCTTAGGTGAACTCAAACCTGATCTTCTCACACGATGGCAGGGACTTCATTCCTCCAGCACCTGCCTTGAAGTTCAGGGCCTTGAGAGATGTGGGAAGAGAGATTACCATTGAAAATTGAGGCAAAAAATATCACTGATACCTCAGTCTTCTCCATGTTGGTTGTCACCAGTTCTGTCTTATCAGTATAGGTAAGTTTTCTTTAATCTTCCTTTTCTGGTCAGTGTATGTATGTAAGTCTATATTATTATTCTTTTGTCCTGGTTTGACCAGAAGAACTAAGAATCTCTTTGAGAGGACCTCCCAGATGCCCCCTCTCCCCAAATGGGGACAGCAAAATAAAATAAAACACTGGGCCCACAGATAGTGAATTATAAGAATAGCTTTATCTATATTTAAATGCTACGACAATATGAAAAGAGAAATGATAGGAAAGGAAAAATTTGTTAGCTAGAAATGGCTTCAGACGCCCTATAATTGCTGAGTCACACAGGTCCGGCAATCGACACAGGCCTTAGGCCTATCAATCACCACTCCTTATCAGAATCTCCCGCTCTTTACNGCATCCTTTGCCAAAATTCAGAGTGTCCCTATTTTCTTCTCAGGAAGGAAACCTGTCCTTGGTTCCAATGCCTGTGCATTTTCTTCTTATACTTTCATTTGACCTTACTCGATCATGCTGATCTCCTGCCTTCCTTTCCTGATTTCTTACACATGGAATTGAGAGCTCTTGTGCTCTAAGAAAAATATTCTCTAAGATCTGCCAGGTCTTTTCATCTCCTTTATTCCTGAGAGCAGTTTCCCAGGGGCCCATACACTAACAACTTAATTGAAAGTTTGATTTCCTAAATTTCAGGGTCCTGACTCTACTCTTCAGCAGGCCAATATTCTTCAAGATTGTGAATTCCACCAGGGCATGATCAGTGTAGCTAAGGCTGATGTCAGCCTTGACTTCTTTAGTTAGTTCATCAATATTCAGATGTGTTGGGTACTTACAATGCCTGAAATAATCATCAGACAACTATAAGAAATACTTCTGGAAGATCTGAGCAACGTAAATTAGCGAGTACTCAGAAGATTTTGCCAATAACAGTAGTCAACTAAAATAACAGTTCTTTTTAAAAATTTCCAGTATTTTCCCCAGCTCATATTTTTTCTTATTTGACAGATAGTCTGAGTTGAGTAGATGTCATTTATGAGCTCATCAAACTGATCAAAATGTAAGTCATTTTTCAGAAAAAAGCTGATTATATTGAGAATAATAAAGCCTGATGGCCTCTCGTATTTTTACACTACATTTTAGGAATTTAAAAATCAGGTATTGATAGTTTAATTCAAGTGTTGCAAAGCTATAACTGATGTATTTTTTAAGTGAAGAGAGAGAGAGAGAGAGAAAGGAAGAGATATCCGAGATAGAACTCTTAGTTTCAATTATTTTTTTTGTCATATATTTCCTTTGTTGTCTTAAGAAAACTTCTGAAATACCATTTTTAACTATAAATTGTAATTATAAATTTTGTAAAGGTTGCAATTAAAATTATTTGAATAGAATGAGGCCAATAAAAGGCTACAGTACTAACATTTCATCATATTAAATGCAAGGCAACTAATTTCATTTTTTTAGTTGCAATACCTTAAAACTCTGTGATATGAGCCAGCTGGATATGAGCCAGCAATGTGCACTCGCAGCCCAGAAGGCCAATCGCATCCTGGGCTGCATCAGGAGAGGCATGAGCAGCAGATCTAGGGAGGTGATTCTGCCTCTCTACTCTGNTCCCTTCCAACCTGGCCATTCTATGATTCTATGATATAAGCCTAATGAAGTATCTGGACAACAGGCATGACAGTCAGACATTACTATGGTCCCCAAAATCTTCTAAAGATACATAAATCTTGTTAATTTTAGTAGAAGTTAAAGGTGCTCAGCATTTTGAACTGTGTATATATACTGTGTATCTCTGCCACAGAAGAGGAACCAGAGTGTATTCTTAGGTTTAGAGAAAATGAGTGAGATGGCAATTAAGAATTGTTTGATTTATACCTTCATCACAGAAAAAAATAGACAGGGTGTAATAAAATAGAAAATCCCCAAATTTGCAGTATGAAGAGAGGAGCTATATGCTCTGTCAGTCCCCTAAAAAAAATTGTTATGATCTGATGGAAAAAGGGGAAAAAAGGTTCCTCTGAAGATTTTTTCTGGTAAGCCTTTTCTCTCATGACGTTTTGTATTTTCTGTAGTGCTTGCCCAGCCTTGATGGATTTGTGCCCATGAACATGACAACAGCTTGAATGCTGTATATGGCCACCTGCCTGGAGAGGCTCTGCTGGCACCACTGTTGCTGAAGATACATGCATTCCTCACGCTTGCATGACCTGCCTGTGAACTGTGGCTTCTTCAGTTGGCCTAGAGAGGTAGACATCTTTTCTCTTGTTTTAATTCCCCCCATTCTTTTTCCCCCCTTTTATGTCATAAAGGAATTTGCAGATAATCCTGCATAACTGTTCCCAGACACCTGTGTTGTCTTTACTCAGAGGTTAATCAGCACAGAAGCCCTTTCTGCAAATTCCCTGAACTAATTCTATCCAGAAATAATTTACCAATGTTTGGGGGTTTTTGTTTTTGTTTGTTTGTTTCTTTGTTTGTTTTAAACAGAAAAATATGTATAAACAACAGTTTTCATGAACTCATAATGACAAAAGTGGAGTGCCCTATGAGCAGAAGTGCCCAGAGCCAGCCAAGCTACTTTGTACAATATTAACTCCTTGCCAGTTTCTCTTACTTGCTCTTATGCTGATCTGGAAGCATTATGAATTGGATGGACATGAGAACAGACCCATACCACTTAGTAACACAAAGTTAATTCTATTTAATAAGTTATAGAAGGTGAGTAATAAGTTCTAAGATTTCTGTTTTACAAGAGTTCCACAACAGCCCTCCAGCCCAGCTCTGACCAGTAGCATAGATCTAGGGGAGCATGATATCAGTATGTTGACCATAACTTCTCAACATGCCCAAGTTTGCTAGCAGGCTTACCTCTGGGCATAAGTGATTTCACCTTGAACTCAGTCTACTTCATGGTGTCAGACATCTATGTATAGAGTCTCTCTCATCTGCCCAGAGGCTATTGTTTTCACTATTTATAGCTTTCTGAAATAGATTAAATAAGCTGTTAACCAAGTAACCCCAAGCCAATTTCTTTGAGTCTCCTAATAGTGAAGGGCAGTTAACATTTTCTTCCTGGATTTCTGTCACACTCTGGTCTCCTGCACCTAAATATGGTAGAAACTTGTGAATTTGGCAACAGCAATATAGGAAAAATTATCTGTCCTTTTTTATTTTCCAGTGTATACTGGATTGATATAGTCAGTCAGAGCTGTAAAGATACAGTTAAGATCTCATATACCTGAGCAGTGCTTTCAGGTAAACTTTATGCCATGAAACAGACTCTATGGAACATCAGTTGCTGGGCTTGGAGTGAGAAAGGACTTTTCTTCCATGTCATATTGGCTAAAACAATGGGCTTTTTAAAATGTTCCTCTACAGTATTGAGTAGTGGCTGCTACCAAAACCCAGCATCTAAGCCTTTTTTTCTCTAAATGCTTTCTGCCAGAGCATCAGAAGAGTGTCCTCTTGCTTTCCCTCCTCCTAAAAAAAACTCCAGAAACCTCTTTTTGTTTGTGACATCGTTGTCTGCACTGCTTAGACTAAAGAAAGAATTGGGATTTTTCCATGTTTTTTGAAAAATGTTTAGCTTAGAGAATCCAAAAGAGTCAGAGGATATGGGACTGAAAGTTGCCAGGACCTTGTTGTAGGAAAGTTTGGCCTACAGTTCAGGCAACCATAATAATCCCTTAGTATGCTTATCCAACTGAAAACACTTAATTGGAAAAATAAATGGCTTTTGTAGAGATGACAACTCATCTGATGGTAGAATAGCAAATAACCCTGGTAAAAATCAATATGACCAAGCTATTAAACCCCAAACTATATTTCTTATTTAATTTTTATTATTATTATTGAAGCCTTCTCCCTTGACTATACTGTCACTTAAAATATCACTGTAATACAGGAAAAATATGGGTTTTCTATACTGTTGATTGTGCTCTGCATGAGTATAAATGGTGTCACCAGATGGAAGGCAGATCAATAGGCCAGAACTTACTGATGATATAAAAATTCCTCCAGGTTTCAAGATAAATACATTAAGTCTTTCAACTAGGGTTGTAAAAACCTGCCTATTTTGTTTTTACAAGTTCTCTTAAAGGACTAGAAAACAGTTACTTACCTTGCCATCTATTCTACTGTGGCAGTTTTATTGTCTTCATTCTGGCATATGATGGAAAGCGTACACTTTTTCAGCATGGAATGGTTTAAGGTATGAAAACACTAAGCTCTGAATAATCCTTCACCAAAAAGAAAATCTTGCATCCATGATCTTTTAAGAGAACCAAAACACTGAGATGCCATTGGAACAAATGGATGCATACAAGCAAGAGATCAAATATATACATATATAAAAGATACACACGTACACACCTGTCCCTGTCATGAAAAACAGCTATACCTGAAGTTTGGTGTCTGATCTCTTACTTGCACTCAGTAGCAAACCCATTGAAAAATAATAGCTGAACTGTGTTAGATGTAAGAATACATGCCATGCCTGTCTAATCAGGAAATCCAATGTAATAATGAATACCAAGGACTGGCTTCAGGTCAGATGAGCTATATTGCACCTTTTTTGGATTTTGCCTTGAGAGGATTGTTACGGTACAGTAACCTTTTTCCAGTGATGTAAAAATGTTCACTCAGTATCCCAGCTTTCTACTTGTTTTGAGAGAGGCTAAAGCCCCACAAGGTGAAAAGTTGTATCCTGTATTATTCTAGGGTACATTTACAATGCCACTGTACCAGGCTTTTCATTGATAGAGAATTTTCTTTTGGACTAATGGACATGGACCAGGAAAACAGAGATAAAAAAAAATCACAGAGAAAGTAAATAAGATAAGCCAATGTTATTTTAACTAAGTGGATTAATTAAAATATTCCTTCATTCCCCTCTACTCCTGTCCTCACAGCTCAGCTGTTCTGTGCTTGTTAATTGCAAGACAAGACAAAACAAGTCACAAAACTCAAGCATGTATGATTTATATGGATGACAGCAGAAGTTTTTCATAAATGTAAAGAAGAAAGAGGTCTGACTATTTTGTAGCTTGTGGCCATGCTACTGAAAAACATGATAGAAAACTCAAATATCATTACTCAGTATTGTTGCAGAGGCACATACAAAATGGGCAGCAATAGCTATCCAAAATGTGGATTTATTACTCAGCACTCCTTTTGACAATCTTAAAAATTTGGATGTCAGTCAGAGATTTACTACAGCACAACCAATACTTAACTACAATCAGTCTTATTCCTAGGAAGATAAACCACAATTTACATGCACTCATTTAAGGGGAAAGGCCTCCTGCCATGGGTCCCTAGATCACTCAGTAAAGGGGATGAGGGCTCACTCAATATATAGAAGTATCCCTGGGTGACATGCAAGTCTGAGGAGAGAATGATTCTGTCCACAACTGCTCTGCATGGCAGCCAGTTCTGTACTCACACTAGATGAGCCTCCATTTTATATCCTAGGTATAAAAATTGGAATGCAACAAAGATGAATTTTAAAATTTGAAGTCATTGTAAGTAATCCACTTAGTATTAATAAATACTCATTTGAGAGCACAGTTTACTTTAAAGGCTTTTGTATTCTACTGAATGACCAAAAAGGCCTCACATTCCCTAGTGTTCTTCAGAATCAAGTATTTGATCGGTTCTCAAAAGGTAGTGTATAAAATATTTGCAAGTGACTTGTAATTGAAGAGCATGAAAGCTGGTGAAGGGTCTAGAGAATATGTCCTGTGAGAAGCAGCTGAGGAAATTGAGGTGGTTTAGTCTGGAGAAAAGGAGGCTCAGGGAAGATATTACTGCTTTCTACAACTACCTGAAAGGAGATTGTGGCAAGGTGGGGGAGAGAGTCTCTTCTCCCAAGTAACAAATGATAGGACAAGAAGAAATGAGCTCAAATTGCACCAGGGAAGGTTTAGATGGGACATTAGGAAATTTTTTTCGCTGGAAGGATTGTCAAGCATTGGAACAGACTGTCCAGTGAAGTGGTTGAGTCACCATCCATTTAGAAAATGTGTATACATTGTGCTTAGGGATATGGTTTAATGATGAACTTGGCAGTATTAGATTAGCAGTTGGACTTTATGATCTTAAAGGTCTTTTTCCAACCTAAATGATTATAATGCTTGTCTTACGAGAGCTTTCCTGTAACAGTTAAATTCTTCTGGTTTGAACTTTAACTGTATAGCATATAAGGGCTCATCATGTTCCCAGCTGAGTTAATAGGTGTTATTTACAGACATCAGTGAAGACAACCTTAAATTAACATTGAGATTTTTTTGTCTTGTCTTTTGATTTTTCCAGCAATGGCCAGCTGGTAGCACATAGTCAGCAATAATATTTTTTAAACAGCCATTAGGAATGAGTGATATGCTGCAATTTCACAGGTAACCAGACAAGAATAACAGTTGTAACCATTACTTATTTTCAAACAGCCTCAGGAGTATAGTGCTGTAATTATGGAAGTTTTCTTAGCAACTCTGAAAGTCTATTGGGTGTTATAATAATGTGCATTTATTTTTATCCTGGTTTCCTAAGAATAAAAGTTTTATGCAATCGTGTTGTCCGTGTTCATTTATCTATCTGTCAGTCAGTCAGTCTCCCCAACTACTTTCACACCTGGTATCCAATTTCAACCAAATTTGAAAGTGCAGCTAAGGACTCAAAGCTATTAAGTTCTTACAAGCTTCATGAAAATAAACTATTGCATAGAAGTTGAAGGCTCAAATTAGTATTCCCCTGAGTGAAAGATAACATTCTGAGTACAAGTTGTTTGCCTAACAACTGGCCAGTCAGCATGTTCATACAAATCAGCTGTAAAGCCTGTTACAGCACTTGCTGGCCAGATCAAATTATTTCAGTGTCAGAAAGAGAATAGTGACACCATCTGACACCAATCCACTAAAATCCCACCCCCCTCCACCAAAGGAAAAAAAACCCAAACCCAACATTTTCTTCATTCCTATTGCTTTCCTTGGAAATCATTTACAGATTGATATTGTGCTACTGAGAAGTTTGAAGGAGTATTTTGTCTCATTTGCTTTTTGCAGTGATCTTTTTATGCACTAATGAATTATCACAACATCATTATGAGATGGTTACATGTTATTATTAATATTTCTCAGAAACTGAATTCCAGTAAAACATCAGGCTAGATCTATGTTGAGAACCAAATTTAGACCAGTGTTGTTCTGATCTTTGTTGAAAAAAAAATACAAATTTACTATCCCCCACTATGCTTGATAGTTCTAGCGTGTCATTTATATCAGCATTTCCCATATTTGAAAATAAATTAGCATTTTTTCCCATGGTAAATCTTGATCAATGTCTACAACTCACAGAATTTTCTTCTTTGCTTATTGTTTCAGGTTAATTCAACATGTAATTGCAATACCATTGGAATTGTTTTGATCTGAGATCACAGAAATAAAGTTAAGAAATTGGAAAAATGGTTGGAGACCATTATTAGTTAACTATGCTGCTAACCATAATCTAGTAATGCTGTGTTTGATATTTCACAGCTTGAAATAACCCAGAAGAAAAAGACTGGAAAACCTGTCTCATGATAGAAGCACCTTTGGTCATTTGGTCCTGAAAAGCCAGTTTACAAACTTTTCTTCTTTAAAATTCTGCCTAGATTTAAACTACAGAAGTACTCACTAAGAATGTAAGCTTCAAATTCCCTTCCACTTTCAATTTGAAACATTCTCCTGGTGATATATTGTGACAGGGAGTTATTTCAGTGAATGATACACAGTAGGACGAGTACTTTTGTCTCCTAAAAGAAATGGCAAAGGGATTTACAATTTCCTACTTTTTCTTCTCTCTGGTATTCATTGTTTTGTTTGATAATATAATGCATTATTATTCTTCACTAGAATAAACAGACCTATTTCAGAAAGCCTTCTTTTATGCTTCTCCATGGCTTCTACTGATTCATATTGAATCATATTACTGAGCCTACTCCTAGAGAACTCTTTCCCTTTTTAATTTAGATGACCAGAACTGAGCACTGTCTTGCAGCTGAGCTGTGTAACTGGTAGTAGTTCTTTTTCCTTTCTGAGCAATGTATGCTCAAGCAGTTCATCTTAATCCTTGCAGTATGCTTTGCTTTGTACTTGTTAACATTATCCTCCCATGGCAAAATACTGCACAATCTTGGTCTTTACTTAGCTGCCCTGAAAACCTATACATTGTATTCTACTGATACATGCTCAAAACCTCTTTAATCATTTGAAGTCTGATTCTTTTCTGCTTATATTGTGTTCTAAATCATTAATTACAGCACTGAATTATTCTACTGCTGGCTTGAAAGCTTGTGCCTTTCCACAGATAGCAAATATTACAAATGTTTAACATTTCTCTTTTTTTCTACACTGAATTTATGCACCTAGTTATTTGATAATTAGAGATAATTATGCAAATTAGGACTCACAAAATTACATTAACTCAACATAGCATTTAGGGCCAAGGCTGTAGCTATGGGATTGAACAATGGATAACTGCAGCTGTATCCAAACCTTTACTGCTGTTGCAAGACTACAGAAGCTCCATTTCTATCCTCTAGTGAAGTGCAGTAGGCAAAAGAAGTTATTGCAGTACTTTACTGACAGCATGTACAAGCAGAGACTCATAAGCATTGCCTATGCATCCTTTACTCCTCTTCAGCTTCACCTTGATCGGAGCAGTGAGTACCCTGAAGGTCCTGTTCCTGCATGCCTAGACTCATGACCTTGTAATTTGTTTTGAAGTATAAGGAAGTAGTGTGAGCTCTTCTTTCTCCCACTGTGCTTAATCACAATTCAATTATTTGAGTTTATATTGACAAAACTTGAGCTAAGTTTCCATAGCAACCATAATGATCAGAATACTGTAATGTAGTACACAAATACTATTCTGTTAGGTAACTTAAAATGAGATTAAGTCAAGTAAAAAGTGTAGACTCAGTGGGTTACATTTAGCAGTGTAGACCTGGATACATCTTGCTGACCTTTATTTAGGCACCTAGTTGTCCTGGTGTTTAAGACTACCTTTACATTTTTTGAAGAGTGTTAAGACCCTTCAAAGAATGATTAATTTCTCTCTTAAATGTTATTTATAAACTTAAGCAAGATCCATCCTCAAAATGTCTTCATCCCATTGATAAATTTCCTCTTTTTTTTTTTTTTTTTACACCACCATATCCTCTGGCTTCTAAATGATAATACTACCTTATATCTACCTCCATGCATTTGGGCTTCTAGTCTAAGATCCTTGGCTACTAACATGCAAAGAAATATCTTTTTTTCCCATCTACTCAATTACCAGAAAGGAAAAAGGAGGTAAATAATACGAGGAAGAGGTTAATTGCTGTATTGGAGGACAGGGCAACATAGGGTCCCTGTGGGATCGGCATGAAAATAATCATCCCAAATGTTAAGTTACTGTATTAACATAACTTATATAAATATTAACATATAAAATTTTAAGGTGTAATCTTCATTAGCTCATACCATCTCAGTTTTCCATGCAAGTGGCTTAGACTGCAGGAATTTGTCAAAGCCATAGTGACTTCATCTAATTCTAGGATAAAAGCCCTTCTGTTAGTTGCCTTTTTGTTTCAACACATCTTAGTTAAAAGTGTTAAAATATTTATGGTTTCCTTCAGCACAAATACAGTCAAGAGAAATAATATTCACTGTTTTAGGTAAAATTCCTCATCTTTTTGTGTCAATTGAAATTCCTCCTATGTTGTTCGTCTCTCTCCATGCTCTCTGCATTCATATTTCTGAATGTATGCCCTTTATCAACAATACATTCTGTAGTTGCACATACACTTTTTATTGCCAGTGTTTTACTGTGCTCCTTAGAAACTTCCATTTGCTTTAAACATCAACAATTACAAAAAGCACCTTGCATCACTTTCAAAATGCCTGTGGATGACCAAGCTCAAAACTTGTGAATGAAGATGCAATTAATAAAAACCCTACACCTTTCACTGTATTTTCTACATTCATTAAATTTGTAACAAGTAAAAGATTTGACCATTCTTGAATTCATTTGAAAAATGAAAAGCTTCATTAAAAGAAATTAACACTTAATTTTTGAAAGAATTATTGATTGCTTGGCCATCCCTTCCTTTCTTAGTTTTTTCAGGAATGCTTAATGTGAGCATTTGATGGGGGGTGAACAGGTCCCCACTCCAGGTTCCCCAGAGAGATACACACACCGAGAACTACAGGGTGGAAACGCCAGTTTATTCAAACTCCGTGGGGGTTCTTAAAGTCTCCGTGAGGAGAGGAAGTGGCCTGGCTAGCCAATAACAAACCAGGGAACAGGGAAGGACAGGGGAAACAGCCAACAGGGCTAGAACAGAGGCAGGGCAGATCCCGTGGGCTGTGCAACATGTTGCCACCACTAGAAACCATGTGGTTCCCGTGCACGAGATATAACAATAAAGGTAATCCGTGCTGTCTCCCACAAGCATTATTTCTGATGGCAAAACAATGGATGTTTCAGGATTCTTAGCACAAAACTTGAGTTCTGAGGTGTTAGCTAGTGTCATCATGGTGGAGATTAGGCTTCATAGACATATTTGCTCAGTGATTTATCAAAGAAAAGAAAGACAAATGTGGAAACTTACTGATCGACATAGTTCATCATAAAACTTTTTATCAATAAATTGAGAATTCAAAAGAGATGACAAAATAATTAAAAGGATTAGTACAGATGATTGATGAAAATTTTGAAGAAGCTAATTCAGTATCTACATGGTGGAAAAAGTTCTATTCTAGTTATCTAATACATTTGAAAAACTCATGACAATAGATTTCAAAAATCTATTGATGATAGTGGAAAAAAATGGGAGTGCTAATTGGCAACAGCAGGCTGTGTGAATTGCTGTGTGAAAAAGTGGAGGCATCAAACTTTTTTTTTCCCCCTGAAGTAACCCTTTTTCTGACTCTTTGTTCCATGTGAAAAACCACTTTCTAGATCTTCTAATATACCCTTGTTAATGTTCTCCTAGAAAATAATAGAATCATCGAAATGTTAGAGTTGGAAGGGATGTTTAGAGATTATCTAGTCCAATCCCCCTGCTGCAAGCAGGGACGCCTATAATTAGATCAGGTTGCTCAGAGCCTGACCAACCTGACCTTGAATGTTTTTAGGGATGGGACATCCACTACCTCCCTGGGTAACCTGTTTCAATGTCTCACAACCCTCACTGTGAAAAATTTCCTCCTTATATCCAATTTATATCTCCCCTCGTTTAGTTTAATGCCATTACTCTTTGTCCTATCTCAACATGCCTTACTAAAAAGACTGTCTCTGTCTTTATTATAGGTTCCCTTTAAGTACTGATAGGCCACAGTAAGATCTCCTTGAAGCCTTCTCTTCTCCAGGCTGAACAACCCCAACTCTCTCAACCTTTCCTTTTTCAACCTTTCCTCATAGGAGAGGTGTTCCAACCCTCTGATCATTTTTTTTGTCCTCCTCTGGACCCACTCCAACAGGTTCATGCCCTTCTTATGCTGAGGACTCCAAAGCTGGATGCAGTACTCCAGATGAGGTCTCACCAAAGCAGAATAGAGGGAGAGAATCACCTCCCGTAATCTGTTGTCCACACTTCTTTTGATGTATCACACGATTTGGTTAGCCTTCTGGGCTACCAGCACACACTCTCAGCTCAAGTAAAGCTTTTCATCCACCATCCATCTGGACATCTAGTCATTGACCACTACCTTCTGGATGCAACCCTTCAACCAATTCATCATCCAGTGAACAGTCCACCCATCAAATCCACATCTTTCCAGTTTAGAAAGGAGGATGTTGTGCACAACTGTGTTAAAGGCCTTAGAAGAGTCCAGATAGATGACATGTGTAGCTCTTTCCTTGTCCACTGATGTCACTCCAACACAGAAGGCCACTAAGTTGGTCAGGCAGGACTTGCCCTTGGCAAAGCCATGCTGGCTATCTCGAATCACCTCCTTGTCCTCCATGTGCCTTAGCGTAGCTTCTAGTTGGGTCTGTTCCATGATCTTCCCAGGCATAGAGGTGAGGCTGACAGGTCAGTTGTTTCCAGGATCCTACTTGTTACCCTTTTTAAAAATGGATGCAATGTTTCCCTTTTTCCAGTCAACAGGGACTTCACCTGACTGGCAAGACTTTTCAAATATTATGAAGAGTGGCTTGGCAACTACATCAGCCAGTTCCCTCAGGACTTTAGAATGGATCCCATCGGGACTCATAGAATTATAGGTGTTCATGTTTCCAAGGTGGTCACAAACCTGTGACGACCACTTACAGAGGGAAAGACTTTGCCCCTCTGGTTCCCATCATCTGGTCCACCAGCTTGGGCGATGTGAGGAGAAGAGTTGCCAGTGAAGACTGATGGAAAAATGTTGAGATCTGTAGCCTTCTCATCATCTGTTGCTACCAGCTCACCAGACTTGCTCATCAGTGGGGGTGCACGTTCTTTGGCCTTCTCTTTCTGATTGACATAACAATAGGCTCCCCTTGAGGGAGGTGGACTGTGGTAGACATGAACCGCAAGGTTCCCTTTGTTGTCTTAGTCTTTGATTCTCACCCATAAGCTTTCAACCTGCTCATGGCTATTTTTCACACTCTACCCATATCTTGACATAGAGAGCAATGCCTGCACCCCTCCTTCCTCTCCAGGCCCTTCTGAACAGCCTGTAGTCTTTAAGTTGCACTCCAATAAATCTTAAGGAGGGGTTCAGCTGGATAATTTCTTCACCTGAAGAGGGCACATAGCTGCTTTAGGCAATTCTAAATCATCAGGTGGCGCACAAGGTCAATGGCATTGTGGCCTCTATCAAGAATAGTGTGGCCAGCAAGACTAGGGGTGTAATTCTCCCCCTGTACTCGGCACTGGTGAGGCCTCACCTCAAGTACTGTGTCCAGTTTTGGGATCCTCACTTCAAGAAAGGTATTGAGGTGTTGGAGGACACCCAAAAGAGAGTGACAAGACTGGTGAGGGGGTTGGAGGGAAAGTCGTATGAGGAAAGGCTGAGGGAACTGTGGTTGTTCAGCTTGGAGGAGACTCAGGTGAGACCTTATTGCTCTCTACCTGAAAGGAAGTTGTAGTCAGGTAAGGGTCAGGCTCTTCTCCCTGGCGACTAGTGACCGGACAAGAGGGCATAGCCTGAAGCTGCGCCAGGGGGGTTTAGGCTAGACATTAGAAAGCACTTCCTTGTGGAGAGCGTGATTAGGCACTGGAATGGACTGCCCAGGGAGGTAGTGGAGTCGCCGTCCCTGGAGATGTTTAAGAAAAGATTGAATGCAGCACTTGGTGGCATGGTTTAGCTGATGCTGTATTGTTGGGTCATAGGCTGGACTTGATGATCTTGGAGGTCTTTTCCAGCCCTGGTGATTCTGTGATCCTGGTTAGGAAAGATCCACTTCTAGAGACTATTTACTTCTAGGAAAGTATCAAACAATACAAATGATAATTAAAAATAAAGGAAAATACCTTGAAATTCTACACCTCTACTCACAAACAATCCCCAGTGATGGATTACACCTGCTGAATATTCTTATGCGCACTTCAGTGAAAGGCAAAACAAAACACTCTCTAAATTTCAAATGTGCCTCTTAATATCATATATGTCCATGTAGTAGAACGTTTTTGTTATAATCCTTGTTAATTCTGCTGATGGCACATCTTAGTCTTGCAAATATTTTTCCTTTTGAAAGATTGGTAAATGAGAAAACGTATGTAGGAGAGGATATGGAAGAGAAAGATAAAACTGTGTTTTACAGTTTGTTCACTGAGACAGCTAAAGTACACTTGTAAAAACAGATTTACACATATATGTATTTAGTTTTCCAGCAGAAGAAGATTTGGCACATCAGTCCTGGAAGTGTCTGACAATTTTTTCATTTGAAAAGATGACATAAATATGTTTCTCAAAAATAAGCTAAGGGAAAAAAAGAAATAAGGCAATCCGTTCCTCAGCAAGAAGTCAAACCAAAACCAAAACCAATAAAAAATTGATAAGCATAACTGAAGCATTTATCTAGATCTATGTGGGTATTTTGAACCTATGTTTCCAAAGGAAAGACATGGAATTTGCATTTTACTTTCCTCTAAGGCTTAAATTTTATTGCATTATAAAAAAAGGTTCTTGTTATGAGAGCCTAGAAATACGAAGAAGTGTTGAAGCAGATTGATTACTGCTGTGAATGATTGCACTCTGATTCAGACTGCAATACTGAAAAATAAGCATGTCCCTTTGTCATGTAGTTAGAACAACATTTGTAAATGGATCATCTTTTGCATATGCTGGAGATAGTACAGCAGGTTTCAGCATGTTCTGCTTTGTCATTTCATGCTGTTCCTAAGAGTCCCTGTGAAACTATACTGAATGCATAAGAACGTCCACTTTATTCTAAGCCTCCAATGATAAATCTTAAGTAAATTTGTGGGGCTGAAAAAATAAATTTAAAAGAATAGGTGCATTAGCTGAGTCTCTGTAATAGCCTTCTCCCATATATGTAGCAAAGGCATCAACCAATATTTGACAATTGCCTGTATATTATGCGCATTGTTTATGTTGTGTACTCATGCACATTGACCATTCTGTGAAGATAAATCCAGTAGTATTTAAACTCTTAGTACATGTGGGATGGGAGAGGAAGAAGCCATAACAGGGTATATGTGAATAGTCTTTGGTTGAATCACAGCTAACCACAGGAATACATGCATGTAGTTAGCTAAAGTCAGTTTGTTTGGGTGAAAGTAAATAATTGCTCAAAGCATTATACCTTATTTTTGAACTCAATTAATTGATAGTGTGATATCCAGATCATCATGAGACTGAATGACACTGCTGAAAGCTGAATGTATTCATTTCATATGCAGACAACCAAAAGGGACTCTGTGGAAAAGGTACTGAGTGTCAGCATTGAAAGCCAGGGTGTTACGTTCAAGTAAAAATATTCCTCATGTCAAAAGTAATGCTATGTCACAGATATTTCTACCCTGAGAACAAATTATTGTATTTTTATCTTCACCTGTTCACAAAATGTTTTACTATTTTGACATCTGGCCCTGCAGGACAAGTGTACTCCACTGACCTCAGGCTAGACACTGGCTGCATTAGTCCTACTTTTGTCTAACTGTGTTACTTAGAATGATTTCAGAGAAGTCAGATTAAAAGAAGTCAAGCTGCCTTTGCCCATTATACTGGAAAAACATGCAGAAAAAATGTAATTTACCTTGATATTTGCTTCCTTTAGTGGACAGGTGAGACAAATTTTTTTAAGTGTTTGCCCGAACTGTAGTTTAGAGAACTGAACCTTTTATAAATTTTAGAATTCGTAGGCTTGTATTTTCAATACATTTCTGCAAGACTGATTCTTGTTTGCTTTAACTTCATCTTCAGATTTCTGATTAAGGCATTTTAATGCATTTTTACCCTCTAAAATGCCTTTTTTATTTGTGTGCTATCATATATTTTCTCGAGTCACCCAGCTCAGCTTGACATTTGGAAAAGCCTTTAGCAGACTATCAAGGGAGAAATGCTTCATGATGTTTCCTCTTAACAGTTCCATTAGGTAGAAGAGGAGGAGATTGGATGGAATATTAAATATTAGAGTTCATCCTCAAATCCATGGATCTGCTTAACGAGTAGTCTACTGTATAATTGACTGGTGCTTCCAAAGAGCCTTCCTGAAAGTAAGGCATCAATGCAAATGTCCTGACAAGGCTTGACTTGCACCTACTACTAGCTACAACAAAACCAAACCAAAAGGCAAACTGACTCAGTAGCCTTTTTTGGGCAGTGGTCAGTAGAAGAGGCCTGGGAAAGAATGTAAAATCAGAACTGTCCTATGGTGACATTTCTCCAGTTTATCATCCTAGACCAAACAGTCTGAAACTCAGTGAGTTTGCTGAAGATTTTAAAAACGTCTTTGTGAAGTCTGAAAACTTTTCATCGTGCTTGGACTGCAAAGTACTAGAAGAGAACCAGGAATATGGTTTTCCTGTATAATTTAATGCAATTTTCCTGTCCTCTTATTCTGGGCTTTCTAGAGGCTGATTCAGTGTTAATATGATTTTATCTGCAATAGTACATACATATGAAACAGCCCAAAGGCCATAGGATATGATCCTTTACCCATATCTTGTTTCAGGCTTGTAATCACCTATTTCCTACAGTCAGAAAGAAAATGTGCTAAGAAATGGTGAGGAAAGTGCTGGTGCCATGAGATCTAGAAGGGTTGCTGACAAGGTGACACTAGGAGGCTTGCCTGGCATTCCCCTGCTAGCAAGCAAAGGCATCTGGACCCTCTTGGTCTATCCAAGGCGAGAGACACGTTTGCCATGTTTTGTATGGTCAGAATAACAGTTCTGTTTTGCTGACCTGCTGCAGGGATGGTGATGAAGCACCAAAATTGCCTGTCTGGACTGCCTAGATAGTTGCACATCCTCGGCTGCTGCTTTCTATTCCATTTTATCTTGTCTAGGTTCTTCCTATTTAC
>VWZO01019921.1:45273-73317 GCA_013396975.1 Bucco capensis
GGAACTTCTCCTGACCTCCACGACTTGTCAAATATGATAGAGAGCGGTCTCGCTACAACCTCAGCCAATTCCTTCAGGACCCTAGGATGCATGTCATCAGGGCCCATAGATTTATTCTGGTCAAGTTTCAATAGGTAGTCCCGAACCTGTTCTTCAAATACAGCGGGAGGCTCCTCATTCACCCATCTGTCATCCAGGGCTACTGAGTCTCGGTCATGTTGGGAAGTTTGGCTACCAGTAAAGACCGAAGCAAAGAACTCATTGAGCAGCTCTGCCTTGTCCCCATCCCCATTGACTAGGCTACCTTCTATACCTAGCAGAGAGGGAACACTCACCCTGACCTTTCTTTTCTGGTTAATGTACCTATAGAACCCCTTTCTATTATTTTTCACCTCCTTTGCCAAGTTCAGCTCCATCTGCTCCTTGGCCTTCCTGATCTCGATCCTACACTGCCTAGCCTTTTCCCTAGCCTTTTCTTTTTTGTTGTTGCTGTTGTTGTGGTGCTGGTGTTTGTGTTGTTCAAATATACTTACAAAGCTTCTTTTGCTATTTAAATATTTTTAAATAACTCATTTAAGGATGAAAGATGAATGCTTTATCTTTGAAATTCTGTAATGGAAAATATGAAAATATTGTACAGAAGTACTTGCAGTATTACATGGTTGTCATCACTTTATTTGAAATGTAAACTTATCAGCCATTTTTAGGAGCATAAAAATTAGATGCTTGACTTCTGTGGGTTCCTAGAATATATCCAAGTCTTGAATCGTAAATTCTTTGCAAAGTATCATGAGACACAAAATAAGAAGCATTCCACTGTATAGATTTCGTCTCTACCCAAAACGTCAGGTGGGTTGATATATCTGGAAATCCATGCAGTCACAGAGGTTGAATTTGTAAAGAACAAGATGAAGAATAAGCTAAAGAAATCTTACTTATGAATCTGAAGGCCAAGCTCATTGCATTTGATATAACCTTAGACACATGCTGAACCTACCCAACTTGTTAAATCACAATCTTCCAAATATTTAATAATGAACACAAGTTAAAGTCACCAAACATTACATTGTGAAATGTCTATACTTTCTAAACCACAATAGTTGTCTTGCAGGTGTGACAAAGTATCTTGCAGACAGAGAGTCACACTTGAAGCATGATGCTCTGAAAAGAATGTCATCAGAATGTTGGCAAGAGAGTACTTCTACTTAGGCAGACTGGAAAACGATAGTACAAACTGGCAATTGTAGTAAAGAGTGACATATTTACATAAGGGTCAGAAACTGGAACAGTGAAGCTTTCCTGCACATTGCAACTCTATCAAGGGTTAGCTTATGACTCCCAGCACAAGTTATTACATTCAATGCAAACATTTATTTCAGAGAACTCTTTAGCTTCAGTCCATCTTTTGAGATATACCTTTTGAGAATATTATGTCTTTGATGTTTTTGGAAAATCTACAGCCATTTATAGGTAAGGACTATATAGATACAGTTTATATAAATTAGATATAGATACATTAGTTATTTTGAGAATAAATATTTATGGAAGTCAGGCACAGTCTGAAAATCACTTGGGGTCTCCTGTGGCCCCTGGTGCGATAACTGTGCCAACAACAGAGGGAGCATTAAACTCATTGCCCACGGGAAAGTGTGGGGAGTGATACCCATGTTCCTATAATCCTTGGATGGGTAGGATGAGCTCATTAGCCTTCTGGCAGTCATCCTAGGAGAAGGACAACTCTGATTCCAAACCCGGGCAGATGGAGCTCGTTTAGCCCTGTGAGGCCTTCCATCTAAGAGGTTAAACCTCTGTCCTAAGGATTTCGCTGCCAGCGTCCAAGCTTGCTAGGCCCTGGCAGATGAACCTTAGGACTAAAGGGTGGGTCCAGCTCTGCGCATGCTGTGTGTCACCTAAAAAAAAAACTCCATAGCGCAGGCTGGAGGGTGCTATCTGCTATCCTCTTTTTATCAGCGCGCTTGTAAAAGGTGCTGATGAGGAGCGTGGNTACTGTTCGAGAAACAAATCAGAAATGAACTTACTACAGTCTATGTAGTTAGCAATACTGTATGCTCTCAGCTCTTGATACTCTAAGGGTGTCTCTACAGATCTCTGCAACTGTAGAATTTTAGTCATAGCAGTCTACAGAGTATCATTTAAGTTTTAAGGAATTATTTAATTTAAATCAGGCAATTCTCAATAACATCATATTAGCAAGATCTTTCTTAGTATGAAAAAAGAAACGTGATTTCTTTTCCCTGTCACACCAAACCTATTTCTCCCTCTGGCCAAATACGAAACATTTCCAATACACTTTTTTTTTTTTTCCCTAGAATCCCGTTTAGTCTAAAAGAAATGTAAGAATGTAAGAAGACATGTCGTGATGGTCTATTTTCTCTTTTGATACAGAAAGTTGTTCCTTAAGAGAAGTGAGAAAAAACAAAGGATGAGAAGGTTGTAAAGTAAACATGAGGATAAATAAGAAAGCCTAAACAGAACAGACTATTTTAACTTCCTTGATTTTTGACAAAGGAAATTTCTCAAAGCTGTACTGTACAATACCTTGAAAGCCAGAATGCAGCAGAATAATACATACAATTCAGGCACCAACAGACACTAAATTTGCCACAGAAAGGTGTCACTTAGAATATAAAGTAAGATGAGTACTGTCTCAATGAGTCTGGTTTAGGCCCAAAATAGTATGTTGTATAGCATAGCATTTTTGCTCACTATCTGTAAAAAGCTGGGAAGTGTCAGACAATAATCCATACTTGGTTATATTATCATGTACATTAGAAAAATAGACCAGAGGGAGGCATGAGGAAAGCCCTCCCAGCTAATGAGATAAAAATCTAGTGGTCTTATAAGATAACTCAGTTTGGAAAGGACCTCAGAAGGTTTGTAGTCCAACCCACTGCTCAGAGCATGTCCAGCTAGGATATCAGACCAGGCTACTATGGCTTAGCCAGTTAGTTCCTGAAAGCATTCAGCAGTGGAGACTGCATAGCTTCTCTGGACAACCTGTTCCAGTCCTTGAATTTTATTTTTTTTTTAATACCAGACTCAATCCTCTTTAGTTTCTGGCTTGCCTATGGTCTTGTGTTCTCCTACCATGCATCATTGTGAAGTACCTCTCTCTCTAGATACCTGTCTAGGAGAATGAGCTGAAAATGGTACATTGCCAAAAAAAGATTCGGAATGGTTTCATGGCTATCTTGGCTAACACCTGAAAGACATTTTCTGTTTCTTGGTAGTCTACACTTACATTGAAACTGTTTGTTCAGGACTGAGCAGAGAAACCATTATCCACATGTACACTCAAAATAAATCTTCTGTACAAAAGCAGTTATTTTAAGTTACACTCTGTATACTCTTTCTACTCATCTCAGAAGAAGAGTTGTAGGTTATGCAGGGTCAGAAAAGAAAAAAGCTAAGTTTTTTATTTTCCTTCTGTTATGGTTTGAGTGAAATAATGAGACTTGTGGATTGGAAAAGGCAAAATAACTTTAACTACTTTAATGAAAAGCAATAACAACAGACAAATGTATACAAATATAGATAAAGAGCCAGCACCAAGATGCAAACCTCCCGCTCTCCTTTCTGGTCGCTGTGTTACCATAGCCATACTTGGGGGGCAGGAGGGAAGGAAGCTGGATCCTGGAAGCTGGACTCATAAGCGAGAAGCAGCAGAGCTGGGCCCAAAGCAGAGTTGCAAGGGGAATGAAGAAGAGGGCGCAGAGGGAACTCCCCCTTAAATTTATACTGAGCATGACATGTATGAAATGGAATACTCAGCTGGTCAGTTTGGGGTCACCTGTCTTGCCTGTTCCCTCCCTATAGGTGCAGGCTCTCACCCTGCACCTCCTCACTTCCCAGTGGAATCACAAATTGTTTGCATTCCAATTCTTAGCTGTAACCCAAACATTTAGGCCTAAGCTACTAGAAGCTGACAATGTTTTCAAAACACACTACCAGCTTTCAGAGAAACACAGTCACTTTTTAAAGGAACCTTGGCTAGAAGCAATACCACCTTAGCAGAATCAATTCTGCTCCAGCCCCAACTAGGACACCTTCATAACATGCACTAACATTATTAAGCAGTATATTAAAGCTATATTAATTTTATTTTTTTGTTAGAAAGTGCTTGATTAAAAGGCACAGATAGCATTCTAAAACTCTTCAATCTGATGCTCTGCAGTGACTTCAGCTTTTTCTTTTTTTTCTCTGAGGTTTATAAGTTTGCAAGGAATGTTGTGCCAATCAAAACATAATGGAAATTAAGCTAATTATTTTATCTGGAAAGAACATCATTCATTGAATCTGATAAGGAATTCACCTTTCTTGGCCTTACCCAGTTGATCAGACCATCACCTAATTATTCTTATTGGATTTCGCTCTGCTGTCCAATTTGAATCTCCCACTTATTCATAACTTCTACTGTATTTAGTTTTGGCATGTTTTCAGTGAGAGAGAGAAATGGACTGAGGAGAGATTCTGTTTGAGATGTTCTCTGCACTTGCTTTGTGAGGGAAGACAAGGATGACAGCAGGTCAGGGGGAGGTAGATACCTCATGAAAAAGGAGTACAGTCCCACAGTACTTGAGTGTGGTGAGCAGAGCAGGTCTGATGATAATAACTAGTTTCAGTCTAGTTACCATCAGACATGTCTGTAGTGACAAGGAAGATATGAATTCAAGCCAGACTATAGAGAAGGCAGTTGGCAAAACTCAGTGTTCACACTCTGGAGATCAGGCCGGGGCCAAGGTGGAGGGTCATTATATGTAGCTGCATATTCATGCTTGATATTTCTTACACTCGCATCTTTCAAAGTTTGAAGCTAAATGGTCTCCTATTTCCATATTCATTTCACCTCTTTGAAATATAGGTGCTGTGTTGCAGCTCCCCTGTCTCTGAAGTCAGGCCTGTCCTACTGTAACTCTTGAAACTGAACAGTAAAAACATTTCTTTGACTGACTCTTAAATGCCTCACAGTCAACACTGAAATCTGACTATCTAACTGCTTATTAACCTATTCAATCACTGCTCTTCCATTGTTTCTACTCTCTTGTCACTTCTAATTGTTTAAAATACTAGACTGTGAATATCCTTCTTTATGTGAACACTGAAGAAAAAAAAAAGCCATTAAACTTTTAAGAAAAAAAAAGCATTGGCCCATATCATTGAAGAAAAATCCCAATAGCTCATTGCTCTAATGAAAAGCTATCTCTAATTCTGATGGATAGCTTCTAACAAAGGTTCTTAAATTAGAAACAATTCACTTCTGGTCCAAAGTAACACCACATGAAGCATTAAAGAATGAGCTTTTGGCTTCCTACATTAATGAATTGAAGAGTTATATAAAATTTTAAATAAGAAACTTACATTGTTTTAAAGATGTGTGGTTATAATACAGATTAATACAAAATAGCACCAGAAAAATTTTCAATATACTATTAACTTTTTCAGTGTTTCCATTAAGACATAATTCTACCAGCTTTTTTTTTTTCTTAAAATGTATCAATAAGATGGAGAAATCTGGTCTTTTAAAGAAGATCAAAGTGATCAAAAAAAAAATGTCTTTGTAATGAACTCTGAAATAAAACTGAAAATGGATCCTAATCCCTGGGAAGCATGAATGGAAGAAAGTAGAAATCAAGATATTATTCACGGAGACTCAAGAATAGCATGGGTACAGTCTGCATGCAAGTTAACACTGAACAAATGGAAAATGTGACATAGAATGAGTTTGCAAACAGCCTCATGTAGACATTACTAGAATCACATCCTGTCTCACTATATTAAGGGTTAATCAACTTAGTTAACAGTAATCCATTGTATACAGCTTGTATTAAAAAAGAAGAGTGATGTTCCATGTGAAACAAACTGGTAAAATTGTATGGCTAGGCTTCGCAGACGAAGATCCAGGGAGGGCTCCACCCACGCTCCTCATCAGCACCTTTTACAAATGTGCTGATAAAAAGAGGCTAGCGGATAGCACCCTCGAGCCTGTGCTATGGTTTTTTTTTTTAGGTGAGACGCAGCATGAGCTGGACCCACCCTTTAGTCCTGGGGTTCATCTGCCAGGGCCTAGCAAGCTTGGATGCTGGCAGCAAAGTCCTTAGGACGGAGGTTTTATTAGAGTGTCCTTCTCTTAGATGGAAGGCCTTCCAGGGCTAAACGAGCTCCATCTGCCTGGGTTTGGAATCAGAGTTGTCCTTCTCCTAGGATGACTGCCAGAAGGCTAATGAGCTCATCCTACCCATCCAAGGATTATAGGAACATGGGTATCACTCCCCACACTTTCCCATGGGCAATGAGTTTAATGCTCCCTCTGCTGTGGGCACAGTTATTGCACCAGGGGCCACAGGAGACCCCAAGTGATTTTCAGACTGTGCCTCAGCAAAATTGTACATAAAGCTAATGTTATTTCTTTCCTCTTATTTCTATGCAAGCTAAATGCAAATGTTAAAGAAAATGGCATGGCTACTAAGACATCTACAAGAAACAAAATGTGTTGCACTGATATAAAAGGATATCAGTTTCATTATATGATCATTACCAGGATAAGAATCAAAAAGCAACATTTTGACAATACTAGGATTTTCAGGGCTTAGATGTTCCAAAGTTATCTTTCACTGGTTGCGTCAATAGAAGTGCACACTGCAAATTAATTTTTAACCTTTTGAAAAAGGGCAGAAGCAGAGAAAGAAGAAATCATTCTATTCTGAAACAGTGTCTGCAAACACATCCTGTTTTCTGACTGTACTGCTGTACACCAATAAGTCTGTGGCCAAATGTAAATGCTCTTTAGCTACTCTCCTCCATAATTTTCATGGCTGTATAAAAATGGATAGTTGCCAAGATAATGTAATTTCATAGAGATTTTTAGCCTGACTTCCTTCTTCCTTTTTCATCATAGGAAAAATGTAATCTGGGACACAGAATATAAAACAGACTTCTTCCTTTTTCTTAGAGTAGATCCTATTATCTAAGAATAAGCAATTTATTGAGAAAATACTTAAAATATACACAGTTTGAATTTATAAGATAGTATAGTGTCCTCTTAGTGGAAGACAGCACATCCAATCCATCCTCTTCCATATGAGAATTTTTTATTCCTTTTATTTTTCTAGTCAAAAACTAATTTATGGGGCCCCGGAGCTATAGATTCCTCTGAAGCCCTCTCTCTTTGTTGGATAGACTGTGAACAAAGAATTCTTTTGTATGTAATTCTCTAACATAATTTGAACTAAAATAGCCTCCAAACTCAGCAAGCAAGCAAGCAAGCAAACTGTCTGAACAGAAATCCAAGACCATAATTCTAACATAAACAATTGTGGAGTTGAATAAATAGGCATGTAAGCAGTTATCAGAGCACTCTTAATAATGCATTTTTAATACTCTAAGAAATGAGTGCAGAAAGGAATCAACATAGTCCCTCAGGCTATGAAGAACTTCAAGTGGCTTTTATCTTACATCCCGTTAGATTATTAAAAGTTTGCAATCATAGCTATATTAGTATTTCAAGGCTTTTCACCTTATGCAAACTCTCAGACAGGTAGAAATATAAGGAAAAAACATAGTAATCATAAATAAGAATGAAAATATTAAATTCTGTTTGTGACTTTCAGATCATGTATTTTTGTAGCCTATTTTAAATGGGAGAATAGTTATGATTTTATGGTTTTAAATGCAGTGCTTAAGTATGGAAGACAAAATGAAAAGTCTCTTGCTGTGAATTTAGTGCAAGCATTAGCATGATGGGTAGGCATTTAAAAATTATCAGCATTGCTTGGATGGTTTTATGTTTGTCAAATCATTCTGGAAGAATCAGTGGAGGTATGAGGTAATATGACAAATGCACAAGGATGTGACAAATTGGGTAACAAGTTAAGCCAAACTTAAAATCTGATATTCTATGCGTTATCAATAAATTTGAAGTCTTGTATATATCATGCCATCATTGTTACTGCTCAAAGTTTCTTGCATGTAATGAATGCTGCAATAGACAACATGCTATGCAGACAAGCAATTCTTTATTGTCACTGATGTCTTAACACTCTGAGAATGTCAGAAATGAATAGGAATCCAATGTCAGCTAAAATTAGTGTCTCTTGATGGCTCAGAGTATAGGGAAACTGGAAAAGATTAGTCCTGTTTATGTGAATGGAATGAAAATCTGACATTACGTCTCAAGTGCTGGAGCCAAATTCCCTCCATTTAGAAGAAACTTAGATTCTGTTTGGCTATAGTAAAATTCAAAGTTAGGCCTGTCTTTAGTTCTGAATCCCAAGACAAAGAACTTGCATATATGAAGGAACAGATTTTTTAAATGGATGGTCAGATTGCAGAATATAGTACATCAGCTGTTAAGTTATTCTGAAAAATTTGCCATGACAGTCTTAGTGGGTGCTGAATACTAGAAAAATTGACTGCATGTAATTGTCAGAAGGTTTTGCTGAGCTTTTAGAAAATCTACTTCAGCTGTGAGTCTTCAACAAAGCACTACTTGATCCATATTGTACTTTGTCCTAGATATAAAAACGTAGCAAATATGTGTATAAATGGATGCGCTGTTCACACCTACCGTTTCCTAAGAAAAAACAATTGCATATACCAAGAGTTAAGCAGTGAAGATATGAACTATTTCTTTTTTTATGCTATGTCTCTTTTGCCAAAAGAGTTAGCCGAATATGCTGTCTAGAAGCTGACCTGCAGTGTGCTGTATGTAGTAATTAGATTCAATAAATCTGCTGCAGCTTCTGGAGATGGATTCCTCCAGCTGATTTCTGATGAACACCACATTAAAGGGAAACCAGATAAAGTACTGAACTGTATGTAGCTGTTTGTTGTTTTTTTTCTGGCAAAAAAAAAATATTTATCTCTCCTTTAAGAATGTTTTAAAATACAAATGGGATTCTAAGCCCTTTTTAGTAATTTGTGTAGAGCAAATAAACATTCATAGAGAAAACAGTTTACTGTAAAATAAATGTGAAGCCCAAATACATGCAAAACAAATTTGAAAATCAAACAATCAACCCAAGGGTTCTTAAAGAGATGGCTGACGTCTTAGCGGGTCCTCTCTCAATGATTTTTTAACACTGTTGGGGATATGGAGAGGTCCCAACTGACTGGAAGCGTGCTAATGTAGTTCCAGTTTTCAAGAAAGGTAGCAGGAATGACCCTGGTAACTACAGGCCTGTTAGTCCTACTTTGGTACCGGGCAAAATTATGCAGAGGATCATTCTGGGAGNGCTGGATCCTAGGGTACATCAAGCACTCCATCACTAGCCAAGGGAGAGAGGTGATAGTTCCTCTTTACTCAGCACTGGTGCGGCCTCACCTGGAGTATTGTGTACAGTTTTGGGCACAATAATACAAAAGGGCCATGAAATTGTTGGAGAGTGTTCAGAGGAGGGNAATGCTTGACAAACTTGATCTCCTTTTATGATAAGATTACCTATCTAGTTGATCAAGGGAGACCAGCTGATGTTATCTTCTTGGACTTCGGTAAAGCTTTTGCTACTGCCTCCCATAGCATCCTATTAGACAAAATGTTGAGNGGGGACCTCATTGCGGTTTATTAACCTCCTTACCAGAGAGGGAGGAGAGGGGCTGAACTCTTCTCTTTAGTGAACAGTGACAGGACACAGGTGAATGGCGTGAAGCTGTCCCAAGGGTGGTTCAGGTTGGATGATAGGAAGAAGTTTTTTACCCAGAGAGTGGTGGAGCATTGGAACAGGCTCCCCAGGGAGGTAGTCATGGCTCCAAATCTCGTGCAGTTTAGGAGGCACTTGGACAATGTCCTTAGTCACCTTGTGTGATCTTGGGGTTGTCCTGTGCCTGAATGGGAGCTGGACTTGATGATCCTTGTGGGTCCCTTCCAACTCGGGTTGTTCTGTGATTTTAAAACTCCAACAAAACTTAAACTTTGAATTGGGAGTCATGGTCATAAATGAAGGCAAATCAGAGCAGCTACACTGTTATTAGTATCACCAAACACTGAGATAAGCTAGAATGTGCCTTTGACAACAGTGAGTCATTCTTATAGCTCTTGGCTACTCAAACTTCATACTGGTTTCATTGACAATTTTAAGTTTCCAAAGAGTATCAGTCTTTATGCAATTTTTAATCCCATTAATTTTTTGATATGCAGGCATACCAAAGAGAAAATATGGCAGCATGTTGATACTTAATGTTAAAATATGTTAGAAAATAAGCTTTTTTTTAAGGTGCTAACAAAACAAGTCATACATTTTTTCTTGTGTGTTTATTAACACATTAATTGTTTATTATGCAAAACAGCAGCATAAACCTGACTAAGGATCTGTGTAGAAAGAAATTGAAGATAAAAGGGTGAATTTGTTTGCATATCGTTTTTTAGAATTAATGAAGTTAAGAAGAGAATTTTGTATTGTATAATCCTGTATGTAATCTCTGAGTTAAAGAAGGAGAAATGGGGTGGCCCACCTTTCTTCAGACGGAGTGAATTTAAACTGATAACCTCTTTATAATGGAGGTGCTGCTGCTGCAATCACAATGTAAGGAAACAAGCAAGACAAAGTTTACAAGCGACAGTAAAATTTCTTTTATTTCATCCACTGCCATAGCTAGAGGAAATCAGATGCGGTTTCAGGCAAACAAATCCTTCTTTTGGTCAGTGAATAGAGGAAACAAAGTTAAAAACTAAAAGCAAAAGCGAGAAGAGATTGGAATTTAATTAGATGTGTATCAGTTAGACTATTTCTGAATGATAAGGCAGCTGGTACCTGTGAAGTGGAAAAGATTTTGGGAGTGTGACCTCTACTTCTCAAAAAACCCATTTCTGAGAGCTGATAACATATCAATCTCCTAAGGGAAGGAGAAAAACAAGTAGTTTATGGTCTTTAAAATGTAGAGAAGTGAGGGGAGGAGGGAAATTGCAACATGCCATAAAACTGATCTATAATGAATCTGTAGAATTTGACTTAAGTAAAACTATGAAACTTAGTACTCTAGAGACAAGTTTGCACATCAGGAGACTGCCAACTACATGTTCCTAATTGGTGATGTTTTTTAATGACTTCTTGTTGCTGCTCTTAAATCCTAGTCTACCTTCTAATTTCATGATGTGATGACTAATTTTAAGACATTCCGTATTAGGTACCTATAATTCAGATAGTCCTTGAGTCTTGATTCAAAGGACTTTCAGAAAAAAAAAATTGACAAAATGCTTCTTAGAATACTCTTAAAGAAGGTAAATACTTGAAAGGAATAAGACAAAAAATACCAGCATGTCCAACAATTATTTATACAGGAGAAAGCAGGCAAGTTAATGAAATATTCAGCCCTCAGAATAGAGGCTGGTTATCAGTGGAGTTCTGCAGGGAACAGTGCCAGTAATCCTAAAAATGCATGAGGAAAGCAAGCAGTGAAGTATGAAAATCTGCTAATGATGCCAGGTTATTCAGGACATGAAATAGAATTATAGAATCATTGTGGTTCAAAAGACCTCCAAGAGCACAACTGTCCACCCAACAATGTGAGAGTTGCTTGTAAAATTGCAGGAGAGAAATTGAGAGGAGATACAATGTCAGCTGAAACCCAATGTAGGTGAGTATAAAGGAAATCACATGAGGATGGTGGTGTGAAAGTGTAACTGGGAAGTTGGAATGCTGGGCTGTGTGCTTATTGCTCACTGAATGGCCATATGCCTCCTTCCCAAGACACAGGCATATCCTTAGTGAAGTTTTGGCATTGGGACCCCTGGTGAATGACCTTGGAGAGTCTCTAACAGGTGGATGGACACCTAGGCTCTGCCAGAATGACCATGCTTAGGAGTCAATGGGGTGATCGTTTTGAGGGAAGTGTCCCCACAATGTTACATACACATCTTTATTTATTAGTAGTTATATGGGTTCATTCACGTGCATATTGGTTGCACAGTTTTACTATCGATTATGATGGTACCTAGCACACAGGGTGAAGCATATTACACAACTTCTTTTACTCCTAAATTGCTCAGTAATATCATTTGGAGTAAGAAGAAAAAAAAAAAGGAAAAATATAATAAATTGCCATTAAAGTTTATTAAGACCCTGATTTTAAAGTTCCTGTGGGGTAAAAACCTTGACAGAGATTCTTCTGACTGGCAATATATCTTCTGATATGTACTGTCAGTGTGGTGGATTGACCTGGGCCAGCAGTTGAACACCAACTCAGCCGTTGGCTCCCTGCTCAGTGGGATGGAGAAGAGATTGGAAGAGAAAAAGAAAAGAAAACTTAAGGATCAAGAGAAAACCAGTTTAATAGGTGAAGCAAAGCTCACACACAAGCAAAGCAAAATAAGGAATTTATTCATTACTTCTCATCAGCAGGCAGATGTTCAGCCATCTCCAGGAAACAGGGCTCCATCACACATAACAGTTATTTGGGAAGACAAACACCATAACTTCAAAGTCCCTTGCTCCTCATTCTTTCCTCCAGCTATTATTATAATATCTCAGCTATTATTATTGAACATGGTATCATATGGTATGGAGTATCCCTTTGGTAAATTTGGATCAACTGTCCCATCCGTGTCAAACTCAGCCCACTTTCTAGGGCGACAGAGTGGGAAAAAGAGAAAGCCTCACTACTGTGAAAGTACTGTTCTGCAATAGGTAAAACACCACTGTTATCTACACTGGTTTAGTCACAAACCCAAAACACAGCACCATGCAGTTTGTGACTCAATAAAATTAACTCTATCCCAACCAGATCCAGTAAAATCTGTAAAACCAGTGAGTACAAAATCATAAATAATAACCAGCAGCCTATTTTTAAAGATTAATGAGAAAAAAAATAACATGCCAAGAAAATGTTTCCCGACTGAGAGTATTCAAAAATGATTTGAGAAGAAGAGTACCATGGAATAAACTTCTTTGTTTTACAGTTTGGAAAATAACATTGACATTCTAATCTTCATGAACTCCATTCCAATTTTATTTCTGGTTCTGCATACAGTGATGGATTTTGAATGTTCTTTGTTGCCACACAGCAGAAGGACATAAACTGTCCCACAGTTTCACTGTAAAGGAAATGTAGTAAATAGTGTGGACCTTTAATTGCAGAATGAAATAGGATTTGTAGTAGACATAAACATAACTCTCAAGTTAAGTGTACTTAGACATTGGTAAATTGTCCAAGAAATGTGTAGAATGACTTTCATTGGGAATTTTTATGAACGTGATTGATGAGCATCTGTTAAGAATGGATGAGTATGATTGTGCTGGCCCTAGATCATTTACTCTTTCCTTGACCCTGTTAGGTTCACTTCTTTTGTTATTGTTCATGATTTTACAACTAGTGCTTTGCAGGGCTGCTCCTCCCCACAATTCAGATGAAAGAACTGTCATTGTCAGGAGGTAAAAACCAAGACACACACACAAAAAGCTTTCTACTATCTTTGAAGTACCTACTTAAAAAATAGAATAACTAATCCAAACGCAAAGCTGCATAAGTTTGACACATGTTCATACACTGTATTTTGTGCTGTTTACTTTTAGATTTTCATTCCTACATTTCATGTTCCAAGTTACTTCAGATAAGTACCATTTCCCTAGTGTGCCTTGTTTCCAAGGCCTGTAAGTGGTTTAATTTATCCATTGAGAGGATAAGAGTTGTGCTTTGTCAGATTGCAACAGTAATGTGAACATGCTTTATTGACTTCCCAATAGATGTTTGATTTTCAAGTGTCAGGAAAAGAGTGAAAAGACCACAAACAGTGTAATCCTTGCAATGACAGCTCATGAACAATGCATTCAATAAATCAATATGAATACATTTGTGAGTAATCAAGGTCTGGAATCTAGGTTTCCTTAGATGGCTATCTAAGTTCTACTAAGTTTCATAAAGAATTGCAAAGGTGTATAGACACCTATAGTCACATCAATACAGAAATTGCTGAAATAATTAAATTAGCTGTAACACCTATGTGGTATATCATAGGATACAATATCTTTATTAGGTACAAGGTTAAATACCGTAGCTGGAATGCTTGTGAAGTGCTAATGGATTATTGCTTACTATCTTAAATTTCTCTTCTTCTGTGTCAAATTCCTCTTCTTCTAACCCATGCTCTTGATATGTGTTTCCTCGTTGCTGCCAGCTCCAGATACTATCTTTGTATTCAAGAAGAAAGGGCAAAATAGAATACAGAGCAGCAGAAAGAAGGAAAAAATTGCTTTTCAGTTGAGCACACCAGAGGTATAGCAGTTGTCATGGCACAGCAGGGATGCAGAAGGGCACAGAAAATCCACTCAAGACTGTGTGAGGCTGCCTGAAAACTGTGCAGCAATGATTTCAGCATACAGAGGGTACACTCTTTAGCACTGATTGGTACAAAGGCCATTGATGCTTTGGAGGCCTCTTTCTAGTCAGAGCTCCATGAGAGGGATATCACTGTCCAGGTGTGGGCTGTGGGGAATGCCTGGTGCTGGGGACCTCTCATGTGAGACAATTGCTTTGATTGAGGCATTAAGTCAGTTGGTGAAAGAGCTGAAGGAAGAAGTGAGCAGGCTGTGTGTCATCAGGCAGGGTGAAGAGCAGATTGACTGGGTTTTCACAGAAATCTGGCAGAAACAACAGCCTGAGCCATACAAAGCAACAAAGGGAGGAAAGCCATGGTCAAAAAAACAGTGGAAGTACACTCTCATGATGGAGAAAGGTGGAAGCTTATGGCTTCTGGTTCATGCTTCACCTGTAGATCTGCAACTTCAGAACAGGTATTGGTAAGGACAAATGAGACCCATCATCAGATGCATCAGAGCCAGCTGAGACAGCCCAGTGTCCATAAGAAAAGGAAAAGGTGAATGATAGTTACAGGAGACTCCCTGCTGTGATGGATGGAAGGATCTTTCTGCTGACCTGACTTGACAGCTCAAGAGGTTTGTTGCTTACTGGGGCCAGGATTTGGAATGGCCTGACTTTGAGCTCCTTCTTCTTGTTTCTCTTCCATGTGGGCAGCAATGATGTTGCAAGGGTTAGCTGGGAGCATGCCAAGAGTAATTACAGAGCTCTGGGGGTAGCATGAAGGGTGGTAGTGTCTTCTCAGTTCTGCCGGTGAGGAGGAAATGCTTGAGCAGAAGTGGCATCATCAGATCAAGACCTGATGGAAAGGCTTGCATTGCAGGTAGGACTCTAGCTTGTTGTGATGATGGGACCATGTTTGAAGAGCAAAGACTATTGAGCTGGGATGGGGTACATCTGATTAAGGGAGGCAAGTGTATTTTTGCAGACAGGCTTGCTAACGTAGTGAGGAGGAGTTTAATGTAGATTTATTGTGGGAGGATTACCATAACTTGAAAAGAAGTGAGGACATAAGGGGTAGAGCAGATATGTCCAGGAGACAGCATGACAGAGGAGGCTCTCACACTCCCACTGTGAAAGCAGCATGACTTGAGCCTTATCATAAATGCCTTTATTAGCATGGGTAGCAAAAATGAGGAAGTAGAAATGAGTGCACAGTTGAAGAGTTTGACTTCATTGGAATTGTGGAGGCATGGTGAGATAGCTGTCATGACTAGAGCACTATAATGAGGGAATACAGGTTCTTCAGGCAAGATGGGGGCGAAGGCAAGTCAGACACATTGTGCTTTATGCAACAGAGTGACTTGCATGCATGAAACTTGCATTGAGACAAGTGAAGAACCAGTGGAGAGCTTGTGGATAAAGAGCAGAGTACAGACCAGGAAAGTTATGCCAGAGTAAGTTTCTGCTACAGACCTCCTGACCAAGAAGAGAAGGTAGGTGAAGCCTTTTATAACTAGGTGGAGAAAGCCTCACCATCATATGTCTTGATACTAATGAGTCAGTTTAACTGCCCCAATATCTTCTGGAACAGCAATACTGCAGAGTGCAAGAGATCTGGGAGAGTTCGGGAATGAACAGAAGACAATTCTTGATGTGGGTGATCAGTGAATCAACAAATACAAATATTTTGTTAGACCAGCTGTACCTAAACAAGGAATAAATGGCTGAAGACATTAACATTGAGGACAGCCTTGGCTACAGTGACAGTGGAACTATGAAGTTTAAGATCGTGAGAGAAGTAAGCAACACGTACATCTGGATTACAACCTTGGATTTGAGAAGAACAAGTGCTCTTTATGGATCTGCTTTGCAAGATCCCCTGAGATACTCACCTGGAGATCAAAGGGCCAGGAAAGATGAGATAGCCTTCTCAGAGGAGTCTTCAGAGGAGGATTCAATGACAGCACAAGAGTGGTTCATTTGAATGTGCAGAAAGTCGAGCAAGCACAGCAGAAGGCCAGCATGTATGTATATGAAATATTTGACTGACCCACTCCTCCATTTACTTTGTGCCCATCAAATGCATTTGCAGAATAAGTTATTGAGTCCCTTACTGGAATTTACTAAGAAATTGTCTTGATGTAAAGAGGAACTATCTCATGACCTCTCAGCCACCAGGGATAAGAACTGTCAGCAGACAGTTTAGAGGTAAATCCGTAAGGCTGGCTAGCCATTAATTTTACACATAATTTTTCACATTGTGCTACAATGGTGAAAAGTCAGAGCTAATGCAAACAAACAGCCAAAAGTGAGAATCTTAAAAAATAAGGGTAGCTGCCCCAGGTCAGACTGAGCATGTCCAGCCAAATAATCTATGTCCATCAGCCGTCAAGAACAGATGACAAGACAAAAAACCCTACAACCAACATAAGCACATAGTACAACTTCCCGTCAGAACAGAAATTACTGAAGACTAAGTGTGTGAGTGAGAGACTTTCTGAGCCAAATCTAGAACTTTAATAGAAAAGCTTTAGTAAAGAATGAAGAATATTAAAAACCTATTCTGCTTTGGCCACAGGACTTAAGAGTGACCTGGTGCAGTGATCCTTTACATCACAGTTTATTCAGAGACAACTACACTGTGATGAAGAAAACTTAGAATTCGCATAAAAGTCATCAATAAAAAAAAGGAAACTTTGACTTTTTCCTGAGATGTTTTATTTGAATTATTACTGAAATACGGATGAATCTGAACACTTGACTGATTTGTTTAGTGCTAAATCTTTGGTGAAACTTGTTTCCGTATAAGAGCCTAAACAGACAATTTCTTTCTTCTCATTACAGAGAATCATGACTTTTCTATCATGAACCTTTCTACATAATGAAGGCCTCTTTCTCATTTGCTTTCTTTCTTTAAAGATCTTTCTGTCTCACTTTTGTTTTGACTTTGCTTTCCTTCTCATACATTGTGGTTATTTAGAAATAGAATAAAAATAGATTTTGCAAAGGAATAGAAACAAATTCTGTAGAGTGTTTACAAACACAGAACAAAGCTGAGCAACTTGCTACAAATTGGCAAATGCAATCTGAGTGCCAGCCAAGGAAAATTTCAAACAATTTCACAGTGAAAGTGAAATTACTCAGATTGTTCTGTTAATGCTGCCAGTTGTTTTTCTGTTGCATTTTAAGTCTGAGTGTAACTGCTACTTTATGGTACTCTCTGCTGAATGTTTGCAAGTTACTATAAGGAATTAATTTTTGTCATTATGTAAGGTTTTTATTCTAGAAAGCTGTGCTACTGAAAATCTTTAATTTCTCATGCTATCATTACAGGTTATTTTGCCATTCTGGAAGATGAAATCTGTTCTTCAAGCTTAAATGGCTAAGTGCCAGTTGATCACCAAGCCAGTCTTCCCTTGCTTTAGGATTTAAGGAAAAAAATAAAAAAAGAGATCCCAAAGTTACTATGGGTGGCAAGTTTATTTTCAGGCTAGTAGTGTAACTCCCCTGTTGTTTCTAATCAACTATCACCAGAACTTTTTATTCTAATTGACTTAGTCCAAAGGGTCTATGCATGCTTCCCTGGCTTTATTCAGTTACCTTCTCTTGACTTCCTCTCACAGTATCACAGTATGTCAGGGGTTGGAAGGGACCTAGAAAGATCATCTAGTCCAACCCCTCTGCCAGAGCAGGATCACCTAGACGAGCTCACACAGGAATGTGTCCAGGCGGCTCTTGAATGTCTCCAGAGAAGGAGACTCCACAGCCCTCCTGGGCAGCCTGTTCCAGTGTTCTGTCACCCTTACTGTAAAGAAGTTCCTCCTCATGTTAATACTAAACCTCCTGTGGTCCAACTTGCTCCCATTCCCTCTTGTCCTAACATTGGATGACATTGAGAAGAGCCTGGCTGTCTCCTCCTGACATCCTTAACATATTTATAAGCATTAATGTGGTCCCCTCTCAGTCTCCTCTTCTCCAGGCTGAAGAGACCCAGCTCTCTCAGCCTGTCTTCACCCTTGTGTATGTGAGCACTGAATATATTGTTTTAGACTGCTGCTTTGTTGCAGATGGACAGGTTTCTGAAAGTTGAAACCAGTATTGAAAAGTCTCTATTTCAGTATTACTCCTTCTTCTTCCTCCCATACATTTACACTGATAAAATGTTCTCCACGTTAACCATGTCCTATGACTTTTATGGATTAGTGTTCTTTTTTTAGACTTTGTAAAAACTCATCTTCTGGTACTATTAGGATAAAAAAAATGTATTTTACTCAGTTTTGATTTAGACATCATTAATTTAAACATATGATTTTTCTAACATATGTAATAGCTTTAGAAGTCTAGAAATATATTTACATACATACAATAGATTTACTAATCCTACATCATACTTTATTAATCCTTCCCTACGCTTATAAACCCTACCTTTTATATATAATTCCTATGATTAATTTACAAACCAGACCAATAAATCCTAAATGAAAATGAACAGATTTGTAAATCCTTTCTTTGCATTTGAAGTATGGAATAAGATGATTTGTAAGTGAGGTCTTCAAAGCTTGACAGTTACAATTAAATCTATATCCGGTTTTATTCCTCTTCTTTCTCTGCCTTCCCAACTTTGCTTGTAAATCCTGATCATCTGCCTCTTTCATGAAATTAAGCTATATTTAAATGAGAAAAAAATTCTGTAAACTTCTATATTCTTCAATTGACTTAACCACATTACTTTAGTCACACCAGCTTCAAGCCTTCCCAACCTGAACAGTGTTGGAGAAAATGAATTGAACCAAAGACCCGAGACAGCATACAGGATACAGTAGGAACTGGTGCAGGAAATTCAGTTGAAAGCATTCTTCCTAAAAACAACAACTGCAGCGTGCGCTGTTGTGATATTTGGTCATTCTATGACATTCTTTTTAATGACTCCTCAGAATGTTACTCCTCAAAAAGTTATCAGCTCTTGTGCCAGCAATTTTGATTTTACAGACATTTAAAATTTACTTAATTTATAAACTCAAAAGCAAGAGTATCTTACTTCTGCTGTAAGTTATAGACTAGCTGAGAAACAGAAGAGAGATTTTCTGTTCATGTCTCTGAAAGCCTCAAATGTTTAATCCAAATTACTTTCATAGTGCCTGAGCACTTACACAGTTCTCCATATGCAACTAACAGGCCTGCACAGATCCAAACTGGATGAAAAAACCAAATGTGTTTGAAAATCCTGTCAAAATAGAACTTTGGACAGATGATGTCCTCAGCCATTCTGATACCTGAAAATTCAAAATAAATGTGTTGCTAACTATACTTTCAAAGGCAAAAGAGTGTGTATTTTTTTACATATATGCAAACACTTGTTACAAGTACACATATTTATGTTAGTATAGGGTTTTGCATGTAGGTATATGTGTGTATATATATATATATACATACAAACAGATCTACCGTATATTAATAGTACAGATTATATTTTGTTTTACTAACCTATATAATAAGTCATTCACCTCTATCAGTATGTATCTACTCACACATGTATACTATTGCATACTGAAACTTAACTCTACTCCAGTGTTAGAGGGAAGCTATTATCTATCCATTGCTAATACTAATATCAGAGAGATAGTATTTTCTCTGGATCTTCGTATGTTGAATACAAATAAGAAGAGGGATAATTAGACAATATATTCTACCCAAAGTGTACAGTTCTGTATTCTCTCTTGCCTTTCTGAATCAGTTTCTAATCTCCTATATGACTTAATTATGTAGCTGCACATATATATTCTCTCTTACACCTTCTCTTCCTCTTCTTGCTAAGCCATTTTCAAACACGCTCATGATGAGGATGTTCTTTGTAAGTTAGTCTGTCTCTTTGCAGTCTGTAAGTAGGGATGGAGTGAAGCTTTAGTCATAAGCCAGCTTCTCTGCAAAGGGGTTGGCAAAAACATGTCTGAAAAAAGTAAATAGGAAATTAAATCCTAGAGGTACAAACATAAGTTTAAAAACATTTAAATGTTTTTGAATGATCAAAGAAGCAACTGAACAGAAGCCAAGAACTAGGTTTAAAATCTTGCCTGGAATTTTAGTAAAAAAAGGCTGCATTGGCCACAAGGAAAGTGTTTCAGGCCAAAAGAAGAATAATGGGTTCAAAGAAAAGAACATGTTGATTCTTTTTACATAGATGAGAGAGGAAATGTGAAAGAAAATATAAATGGAAGTTTCGTGTACAAATGCACATTAATCTTTCAATAGTTAATCACTTACATAACACAGGCTACTAGTCACTGATGGCTACCTTAATATTTCAGTCATAGATAAGGGACAATATTTGTCTTATGGTATAACTCCACACTAAATGCAAGAAATGCTGGATTTCCTATAGCAAAATTCTCCTATCTCTTTTCCTATAGTTTTGGTTAGCATATTTCCAGCCATAAAAAGCCTAAAAGCCCAATTCTGGCCTGGACAAAGATGGCATCTTTGTTATTGTGTCTAAAATTTGGTAGTAACAGTTTACCAGATATTTTGTTTGCAATTACATTTACAAATGAAATTCTAATTGAATGTTGAAGAGTTAAATTCATTTTAGTCCACTGAAGCATCTTATTTATAATACTGCATAACCTGTACCAAATGCATCTCAACCAAAAGGAGAAAGAACCTCTGTCCCTCAGAGCCAAGAAAGCCACGATCATTGGCCCAGCTCAGTTTTACAACAAAATCACTGTTACTATAATCACAACTCTTAGTTTATTTTAAGGCTCTACATTCCTGTCCTTGCTAATGAACTTCATAATTGTTATAATTGTTTCAATTCAGCCTGTAATATTAATGGTGAAGTGGGAGAATTTAATTCATCATATCCTAATGATTTTGCATCTGCTTTGACAGAGATGCACACTTTGCTAAAAGAAAATACATAATACAATCTTGTGAAAGAATACCTTTGACAGATAAAAGAGGATTTTTACAATACAAATCTAACCCTTTTTCTTCACCTTCCACCTGTGAGTATTGTTCTCTTATATAAAGTCAGGATTCAAAGATTCTGGAGGCTGTAAAATATTATATCCAGCTTCCTAAACATTTTTTTTTTAATTTTCAGTCTGCAAACATTAGAAGTAAGCTCACCAGTATTTAGTATGGCTAGGCTTCGCGGACGAAGATCCAGGGAGGGCTCCACCCACACTCCTCATCAGCGCCTTTTCCAAGCGCGCTGATACAAAGAGGATAGCGGATAGCACCCTCGAGCCTGCGCAATGGATTTTTTTTAGGTGAGACACAGCATGTGCAGAGCTGGACCCACCCTTTAGTCCTAAGGTTCATCTGCCAGGGCCTAGCAAGCTTGGACGCTGGCAGCAAAGTCCTTAGGATGTTGGTTTTATTAGAGTGTCCTTCTCTTAGATGGAAGGCCTTACAGGGCTAAATAAGCTCCATCTGCCCTGGTTTGGAATCAGAGTTGTCCTTCTCCTAGGATGACTGCCAGAAGGCTAATGAGTTCATCCTACCCATCCAAGGATTATAGGAACATGGGTATCACTCCCCACACTTTCCCGTGGGCAGTGAGTTTAATGCTCCCTCTGCTGTCGGCACAGTTATCGCACCAGGGGCCACAGGAGACCCCAAGTGATTTTCAGACTGTGCCTGTCTCAGCAGTAAGGGTTGCAGAAAATAATATTTAAAAACATTCCAAGGAAACAAAAGGCTCTCATGAACCTGTATGATTTATAGACAAAAAATTCAAAAGATCACTATAAGTGGCAAAGAGAACTAGTTAAACAAGCACTCATAGAAAAAGTCTTGAAATTAAAATGGTTGAAAAATAAGTATAAAATAATTAATTTGCTATAAAGAGAAAGCAGACTGGAATTCTTCATTTTTCTGAAGGAGACTGGTAGTACCACCAGCAGCAACAGGAGTTTGCTGACAGTGCATTGATACACTGAGGAGCTGGACTCAGGTCCCATTACCTTTCCCACTAAGTTTATGTGCACTGAGGTAAGTGCCAGGGCCCTGGGCTCATTGTCCCTCACATCGATTTGGCTCCTGGATCTCAGGGCCAACTCATAGGCAGTGCAGCTGAAGGCTGTTCCCTTCCTGAGTATCTCCTTGGGGAGAGTGTTTCCAGTCCCATCTCTCTTCCCATGTGCTCCTGATGTTTCCCCAGGGAGATGCTCAACACAGAGGGCTGGAGCTGCCTGCAGTGCCCTCCAGCCAGTCCTGCTCACTGACTGAGGTTGTGGGACAGGCCCTGCCTGTGGAGCCCCTGGTCCAACAACATTCTGACACATTCCTGTCCTGGTACGGTCTCATTTCACGACCTTTACTTGGGTAAAACTACTACACAATTTAAAGGAGACAGAGATTAAAAGCTGAACGTATACAAAGGTTATATCTTAATACCAACCACTTCTGTGTGAAGGAACTTCTGTCTTTTGCACCAATCATCTGAAACATGCTTCCTTCAGTTAAATGTATATCCTCAGAGCATCCAACATTATCTTCCCCAAAATGAATTAACTCCTTAATATCTCTATTCAGGCAAAATACAGTTTTTTTAAAAAAATTCACTTTGTTACTATTGTACCTTCCATACGGAGCCTACATTTCTCCAGCCATTTTCAGTTCAGTTAGGTCCTTTATCTGGTTAGTCATTTCATATCTCATTAAATTAACTTTCACTCTGCTCCCTTCTAGAGCAATCTTACTACTTTTATGCTGACTACTCAAGATGCCCTCTGTAAATACTTTTGCATTTTGTATTCTCCACTTTATTTTTTTTTATTGTATGTACTAGTGTCAGTGGAGCAAAAGGAAGGTGTTTGGTTTCTGAGGAAAGCAACAGGGAAATACCACCTCAATTTGCTGCTTCAAAGTATTTGCTTGTCTTACTGAGCAGCAGGGGAGACATATTTTCAGATGGAAAACCTTTGACAGCAAAGCAAAGGTGTCACACTATATTTATAGCAATTTACATACACTGAAGAGAAAGCTGTCATTTCACCATGTCACAAACCACTAACAGTGTCTTTATGAATCCTTCTGTCACAGGCAAGTGTTTGCACTACTTCAGAATGTTATTAATGAATTCAAATATAAACTGATCAATAATAAATCACAGTTCTTAAAAATCTCAACAATATTTGCAACTGCCTTTCAAATTAAGCAGACCTTCATACCACTTAGCTTGCAAACTTATCTCATAAAAAAATAACGCTTCAGCATTTCATTCAGCTTTGAATTCATGAGACACAATTGTAGTGCATGTTTATGTTCTCATTTAAAAACAAAATGAAGAATTCTTTCAGTTCTTTAATGCCTCACCAATGATTAGAAGAGAAATAGAAGTAACTAGAGAGCAGACACTAATTTCACCTTTCTTTCTCAGGAAGGCAAATAGTTTCCTAAAAATTGGAATTATACAGACAAACAAGAATGATGACTCTCACACCTGCAGCTATGCTGGACATCATGTGTCAATATCTGCCTATCTAGGAAGTTAAGAAATCCTAGCACAAAGCCGAGGAATTGTGGCTGGAATTACTTCGCAAGTATTAAACCACTAAAACCAAATGGGTGGAAAGACTTAATTTGAATCCATTCTTACTGCTGAGCTGGCAGCAAGACATGAAGCAGTCTGACTGAGTTTTGTTATTGTAAACAGAAAAGTAACTGAGTCATGTCCTGATTGCCTCCTTTTAATATATCTAGAGATGATCCCTTTATTTCCTGTGATGATAATAGAAAGTAGTTCAAATTTTTGCAACCTGAAACCTTAGCGTTTATTTTACCTTTCTGAAATATTTTAAGGACTAACTGTTGGGCTCTTCTGATGAGTGAGATGTGTTCAAATTTGCTAAGACAGAGATTCAGTTTGAATCAGGCTAAAACTTCAGTATTGATTGTCAAAATTTTGGAAACTATTATTACACACAAGCTACTTAATCTGAAACCAGAGGAACACCCTGACAAGATGGGTCTTATGTCTCAGATAACATGGGAACCTTGCCACCCACTTCTGTCAGTAGATAGCAATTCTAGGTATATCCAGCACCATGAATTTGGGTATGGAATTCATGAGTGGAGGAAACAAAGATGGCTTCAGACTTTAGGGTTTAGAACAAACACAAAGGACTCAAAACTGAGCAGGGTTAGTTCTATGGCTCTGTAGTCGAGAGGGAGGTCCACAGCGCTGCACTCCCTGAGAAGTCATACACAAATTGCCAGCAGGGAAGTTGCATACCATCCACTGAACTGTGCACTGGCACAGACAATAGTAACTGGCACAGGCCAAATTTGTGCCAGTGAATGCACTAGGAATTAAACAATAATCATGCCATTCTTTCACTTTTGCCCTGGCTCGCCTGGAGCTTACTGGTATAAATACAGGTCAGGGACTAGAGGCGGAATTCTGCAAGATCTAGAGGTGAACCAGCTTGAAAGCCAGAGACAAGAACTTCTCACCAAGGCAGACCTATGCTGTGGCTTAACCTGCCACATGTCCATTCTTTCAAAGAGCAAAGTAAGTCTCCTGTGTTTTGCTGCTGGTTACTAATGCTATCTAATCTAACTAATGCCACTCGTGGCTGCAGATAATTTAATCAGTTCTCTCCCTGAAGTGATAGAAAACAAGTCTACATGTCCTATTTTCTACAAGAGTGCTACTAGTACATCATCTTCTTGTTGTCTAGTTCTGGAGACATTTTTCTAGCAATCTTATGGGAAGTGTGCTATTGTTAGATAATCCAAGGTCTTTTTGGTCAGAGACCAATCACAAATGCATTGCTAATTCAAATGTTATATCCTTCCTTAGAAAAGGAACTCATTTGTACTGGTTTTCTACTTCAGGAACTACATCTCTTTTACACATTTAACCTTTTGCATTCAGTAACTCATTCATACTCAAAAGCAATACAGACCCTGAGTTATTCATCCATGTCTTCCTGAGGTGTTTTACTGCATGTGCAGTGAAGCTCATAAACTATGGGACTTATTGTGAAAAAGGGTATAATTCTAAACTAAGCCTATAAAAAATATAACCAGCTTAAAAAAAAAAAAAAAAGAGTCCTTATCATCCAATCTGTTTTTAAAAATTCATTTATTAGATTGCATACATTGGTGAATAACCTATGGACTCTTCAGGAAATCTCTGTTTAGTTGTCAGCTTTATCTCATTTAGAGCTATTTAAAAAAGGAAAATATAGCAAACAAAGAGAGAATTTACCAAAAGTTTAGAGTTCTTCACATAGCAAAAATGCTTAACAGCTATTGTAGTTGAGTCTTGTCAACTAGCGGACCTAGGTGTTCACTTGAGCTTTTGTTTATATAGCCAACACTGTTAGAAAAATGAAACCTAAGACTATCTTAATCATGTCACACATGTCGCTTGGTTTACATTTGGGTTTGCTTCCATTTGAGCATTAATTACTCCAGGGAAAACATTGCTTCCAGCACAAGGTAGAACAGTTCAACAATTTAATTACATTGCTGATATTGACACAAGGGCAAGCAGATATCATCATTGTTTATTTCTTTAAATTATTACTTAACCTTGATAGAACTCTGTGTATTAGAGTTCAAACTGGGAATAAAATTTGGTTGCCAAGTGCATTTAATTTGAATCTCTGATTGAAGCTCAGATTTATAATTTTTTTCTTGGATTTTTGGTGAGTACATATGTCACAGAGGCACACACTAAACAGACAGCAGTAACAACACAAAATGTGGATTTATTGCAACCAAAATTTACCCATCACTTTGATAGATCAAAGTGACAAGTTTGGATTTCAGGCAAGATTATACTACTACACAACTTATTCCTAAATTTTAGGAATATTCTTTTGAGAAAGATGAACCACAATGTGTGCACACTCACTCATAAAAGGGAAAATTTCCCACTCAAGGGTACGCAAAAAAGTGATCACTCACCCAACAGAGGGCAAGGGTTCTCTCAAGGATTCATCCAGAAGAAGTATTCACTTACCAAAAGGGGGTGAGGACTCATTCAGTCCTGGAAATTTTCCTCGGACAGCATCCTGATCCAAAGGGAGGATCCACAACTGCAAATCTAATTGCTCTGAGGAAACCAATTCAAATCTGCTCTCTGGTGGGACTCTATTTACACCTCAGTGGAACATGAACTGTGGTCATTCTAATTAGGGACCTAGCAAGACATTTCCACAATTATCTTGATAATGCCCACAAAAAAGTTATATTTCCTGCAGGCACTATCAAGACTTAAGTCTTTCCATGGGTATTTGCTTAGCAGCTGCAACTATCCTTTCTGAAAGAAATGACTCAATATGTTTATCAAAGTTTTCATAGTTCCAGTTCAGTCAGAAACTTCTATCAGCTAATTATCTCTCTCTCAGATAAAGCAGATATTCTTCAATTACCTTGAATGGAGTTTCCACTTCATTTCCACTTCATTTTAAAGGAAAAATATAACATATCTACCTCATGTTTAGGACTAATCATCAGCCAGAAACAGATTGCTGAAAGGTAGTCTTGAAATAAAATTTCAGATGCTCTAAGACGATAATAAAATGCTGCTTAGAGAGAAAGAGTGAGCATTTTTCTTTATAAACTCAAAAGGAAAATTCACTACCATGTGAGCTACTACTTCTGGTTTTCAAGTCTCACACGACTTGAGGGAACTGGGGCTGTTAAGTCTGAAGAAGATGAGGCTCAAGGAGGGGACCTTCTCACTCTCTACAAGTTCCTGGCTGCAAGGGCACATTGCTGGTTCATGATCATCCTCCTATCTACCAGGACTCCTAGATCTTTTTCCTCAGGGCTGTTCTCCAAAAGATCAGTTCCTAGCCTGTACTGATCCATGGGGTTGTTCTTTCCCAGATGCAGTACTTTACACTTACCCTTGTTAAATTGCATTAAGTTTCTCCCTGCCCATATCTCGAGCCTGTCCAGGTCATGCTGGATGGCAGCACAGCTTCCTGGTGTGCCAGCCATTCCTCCAAACTTGGTATCTTCCGCAAACTTGCTGAGGGTACACTCTACTCCTTCATCCAGATCATTGATGAATATATTGAACAATACTGGACCCAGCACTGACCCCTGGGGCACACCACTAGTCACAGGCCTCCAGTTAGACTCTGCTCCACCAACCATGACTCTCTGGGCTCTGTCCTTCAGCCAGTTCTCAATCCATCTCACAGCACAGTCCCCAGTCCATACTTCTTAAGCTTGGCTATGAAGATACCATGGGAGGCAGTATCAAAAGCTTTGCTAAAGTCGAGAAAAACCACATCCACTCCTTTCCCCTCATCTATCCATCTAGTTATGCCATCATAAAAGGCTATCAGATTAGTCAAGCAGGACTTCCCCTTACAGAATCCATGTTGACTACTCATGACAAGCCTCTTCTCCTCCAAATGCTTGGAGATGGTGGCAAGAACAAGCTGTTCCACCACCTTCCCAGGGATGGAGGTGAGGCTGACTGGCCTATAGTTACCCGGGTCGTCCTTCTTGTCCTTTTTGAAGATTGGGATAACATTGGCCTTCCTCCAGTCCTCAGGTACCTCTCCCGTTCTCCAAGACCTGTTGAAGATTATGGAGAACAATACTGTATATTTCTTTCTTATGCCTAAGCTTATCCAGTAGTTCCCTGGTCAACCATGCAGGTCTCCTAACTCTCTTACTAGATTTCCTACTCTTTGGGATGCACTGATCTTGAGCCTGGAGGAAAAGGTGCTTGAATACTAGCCAGCTTGCTTGGGCCCCCTTACCTTCTAGAGCCCTGTCCCATGGGACTTTATCAAG
>VWZO01019921.1:74551-101281 GCA_013396975.1 Bucco capensis
CCTGCTACCAGGGAGAGGCTGAGACACTCCCTACAGCCTGCTAGCTGGACCATCTCATCCCTCCTTGAGGACTCTGTCCGGGTTGCCACTTCCAGACGAGCTAAAGCTTTTTTCCTAGTAATAACCATTGCTAGGTATTACCAAAACAAGTGCCAACCTCTCGTGTAGCTCAGCTATAAAATCTTAAAAGGGGAGATCACCCTCCCATGCACCCTCCCTTCATGAACTGCTTCACAAACTGCTCCGTACCTGTTTGCTCAGGTCCTGTTCGCTCACGTTCCAGGTTGCTCACGCTCCCTAAGCCTGGTTAACATGGGAGATTCACACAGCTGACTTCACTTGAGCAGTGAGCTCAACTCTGCCCCTGCTTTGTCCTGGTTGGTTAGTCTGAAAGCTGTGCCCATAGGTCAGGGCCACTCCGTGCCAGTTCACCACAGCGAGGTAGCAAACGTAATCACTGTGCCCCCAGGGACTGGACAGGGCAGACCCAGAACACATGACATGCAGCCCCCAAGCCAGGAATTTAAAGTTTTTACCTTAGAATCATAGAATCGTAGAATGTCAGGGGTTGGAAGGGACCTAGAAAGATCATCTAGTCCAACCCCCCTGCCAGAGCAGTATCACCTAGACGAGGTCACACAGGAATGTGTCCAGGCAGTTCTTGAATGTCTCCAGAGAAGGAGACTCCACAGCCCTCCTGGGCAGCCTGTTCCAGTGCTCCGTCACCCTTACTGTGAAAAAGTTTTTCTTATGTTAATACTAAACCTCCTGTGATCTAACTTGCTCCCATTCCCTCTTGTCCTAACACTGGATGACATTGAGAAGAGCCTGGCTGTCTCCTCCTGATGCTTGCCCTTAACATATTTGTAAACATTAATGAGGTCTCCTCTCAGTCTCCTCTTCTCCAGGCTGAACACACCCAGCTTTCTCAGCCTGTCCTCGTAGGGCAGATGCTCTACTCCTTTAATAATCCTGGTGGCCCTGCACTGGTCTCTCTCCAGCAGCTCCCTATCCTTCTTGAGCTGGAGGGCACAGAACTGGACACAGTATTCCAAGTGGGGCCTAACCAGGGCAGGGCAGAGGGGAAGAATAACCTCCCTCAATCTGCTGGCCATGCTCCTCTTAATGCATCCCAGGATGCCATTGGCCCTCTTGGCTGCAAGGGCACATTGCTGGCTCATGGTCATCCTCCTATCCACCAGGACTCCTAGATCTTTTTCCCCAGGGCTGTTCTCAAAGAGAGCCCTATGTGTGGGTCAGGGCCACTCTGTGCCCGTTCACCACAGCGAGGTATCGAATGTCATCACGTCAGTAATTCATGACTCACAAGCTCTCTGACTCATAACTCACACACTAATGAGCAAGGCCCTTACGTTACAAAGGGTAGGACTGCTTATTCTCCCTCCTCCCTCAGCATGGGTTTCCCTCATATCACATGAGGAAGCAAGAAAGCCTCAGCAGTTTGCCTGCTGTTAGATCCTCTTCAAAATACTTGGGGTTAAGCTGATGTATTTATACAATATTGGTGGAAGTTTGGTCTATGCCGTTTCCATAAATTAATAGATACTAAATAAACTTTGGGCAATTAATATGCAAAGATGCAAGAGACAATGGCTGCAGCAGACAGCAAGCAGCAAGTGATAATAGCTGCATAATGACTTTTATCTCTCCCTGTCCATCCTGTCCTCCCTACATGTTGATCTTTCACTGACATAATGGTGCCGCTCCCAGTGTACATCAGGCCTTAGCACGAGCTGCGCATTAGGCCAAAACCTGGGCAGGAGTTGAGTCAAGTCACAAGGAAGACATTTAGATTTATAGTTCCTTTGGGATATGAATAGACCATTTCTAAGCAAGACAGTTACATCTTGTTTTCATTTTCATTGTAATGCTGCTGTTCTGAGTAAACAGTGCTTTTCTTGGTGGGGACTCATTGACCATTAATTAAACTCATCACTCTTCTTACAATGGAAGAGTGCAAATACTGATCTGAAGTCACATTTGTTGAAATGATTACAGCATATTGCACGAGAAAACTAAACTACACAATTCCTCCTTTTCTCTGCCTAAGGCTGACCTCGGCTATGCAGTAAAATATAACTCCAGCTTAGAATCAGAAAGCTCATTACAACCTAAGATACTGCATCATAATTCTCTGAACCTTTCCACCCTCTGATGAAAGCAGCACATGCAGTCATCAGCCTTTTTGGTTGTCAAACTCCATGGAGCTACCCAGGTCATACTTGCATTGCACTTACATGTGAAAGACTGTGTTTCAATGTGTGGAGTTTGTTTGAAGAAATGAGACAAGTTTGGTGGTTGGTTTTTGTTTGATTTTTTTGTTTGTTTTCTGTAAGGCAGACTTTGAATTTGTGCACTTTGACCAAAACTTTGAAACAGAAAGCACTGTTTACAAAAGCAACCAGATATTCCTGCCATAAGAAATATCCTGAGCCAGGTAAGGTACCTATGGCCAAGCAGACCCAACTGTGGAGACACAGGAAGTCTAAGCAACAGCACCTTAAAGGACACCTCATGTAGAAAACATTAATTACTATGTTATCTTCTGTGTTTTGCTATTGTGATTGGTTTTGCTATATTTTAGACCACAGTACCAACAATGCCTGTCCTTAATTTGAGGCTTGATGACATGACAAATCAGAGTTCAATACTATCTTGTATCTGCCGGTTGAATAATGGAGCGTTAACTTCTAACATGTCCTTAAATCACGTTCTTATCCTTTCATCCAAACTTCAATGAAATGCTTTCTCTGGGCAGTCCCATTTTTCACTCTAACCAATTGCCTGGAACATGTAAAATTTTACCTTACTTGCATTACTTAATTTTAAAGCTGTTTAACCACAGCAAGGGCAACATTTTGCAGTATTGGTACTCTATAGTACTCTTCAGTAACAGTGCTTGTTACTCTTTGAATTTTCAATGTTTATCAATATGATCACATTTCAATTGGGCGGAACCCATGGGCACTAGGGATTTGTAGCACATATCTTTCAAAAAATTTGTTTTCCTAATACAATAAATCTTTAAGGATATATAATACACTGTGTTAATTTTTGTCATACTGGTTCTCCAAGTCAATTCACCTAGGCTAGGTCCAAACTGAATACAACACCCACCTCTCCACAACCTCCTTTCAGGTAGTTGTAGCGGGAAATGAGGTCCCCCCTCAGCCTCCTCTTCTCCAAACTAAACATGGCCAGCTCCCTCAGCCTCTCCTCATATGGCTTGTTCTTTAAACCCCTCACAAGGTTGGTAGCTCTCTTCTGGACACACTCCAGCGTCTCAAGGTCTTTCCTATAATGAGGGGCCCAGAACTGAACACAGTACTCCATCTGAGGCCTCACAAGTGCTGAGTACAAGGGCACGATAACCTCCCTTCTCCTGCTGGCCACACTGTTCCAGGTAAAGCCAGGATCCTGCTGGTTTTCTTGGCCACCTGGGCACACTGCTGGCTCATATTCAGCCATCTGTCCACCAGCACCCCAGGTCCTTTTCTGCTGGGCAGCTTTCCAACCACTCATCGCCAGGCCTGTAGTGTTGCCTGGGATTGTTGTGACCAAAATGCAGGACATGGACTCGGCCCATCAATCCAACCTGTCCAAGTCCCTCTGCAGAGCCTCCCTGCCCTCAGGCAGATCAACACTCCCACACAATTTGGTGTCATCTGCAAACTTACTGAGGGTGCTCTCAATCCCCACATCCAGGTCATCAATAAAGAGCGAGAGAGTTCTAGGTAGAATTTGAGACTTCCCATCTGGTGTTTTTAAATGGCTAACAATATGCTTATTCTCATCCTGGTCACTGAACTGTGGACACTTATTTTGATATAGTGTTTCATGGGCTTGTGTCTAGAGTAATTTGTCTTTTTTTAAGGGACACTATGAAGGACAGTGATTTGACAAGTACACAAGTGCCAGTGATTCTTCTGAATTAATACTGAAGGCACACAGCAGATCTTTCTGTGTTACCCTACCCTGGCCCTTGCCTGAATAACCAAACACTTATCTCATGGCTTGCTGCTGGGCCTTTTGCCCAACAGCTCCATTTGCTTGAATCACTGAGCTTCTCAGTACTGCCAGGCTATGAGCAATGTTGGGTGCTAAAGGACTGGCAGAGCACACAGGCTGTTGCTGTTGTGCACTGCCACTGCTCCCACAGCATACTGGCACGCTGCAAAGCAGCCTGGAAGAAGGACTGGCTCAGAAGCCTAAGCCTATGTGACAACACTACAAAAGACTTGACCATTCAACACCTATAGGACCTGGCCCTGCTTTCCTTGGTGATGGAGCATAGCTGAGAGCTTATAGAAAAGGAGGTTGGAGGTACTTACTACTGATTTAGCTCATTAGCTCTCCACTCCTGCAGTAATGAGAAGCTTCCATCTACAATAATCCTAACAGGCTGCTCACTTTATTCCTGGAAGTGTTTAATTCTTGTGTTTTCCTGCACCTTTAAAAAGCTTCAGACAGCACAACTGAAAAACAATTTCTGTTTCAATATTCTTACATATTGTTTTTAGTAAGCAGTGGCACTCAGCTATTAAGAATCCTTGGTAGCTCTCAGTTATCTCCTAAAAAGTCTGTATTCTTCCATTCCAACACTCTAGTTATAGCAGTTGTCCCACAACATCTCTGTGATGCCAATTAGATCATAGCCTTGCAGGTGTGTATGTCTCTAACTCCTCTTGTTTATTCTCCATGTTGCATGTACTCACATAGAAGCATTTAAGTTGGGACCCCTATGAAGCCAAATTTCTGGTTGGGGTGGCTGGAATTCCTTTGTGCCACTCTTCAGGCTCTATCTTGTTGATCTCTGATCCCTGTCCAGGCTCTGGACATCTATTGCAGGCACTGGCATCAAATTTGTAGAAGTGGGATGGATTGAGGTTCCCCTCCCCTGGTAATTTTAGTTTAAAGCCTTCTTCATCAGCTTGGCAAGCCTATGACTGAAGATGCTCTTCCCCTTCTGTGACAGATGGACCCCATCAACCTCCAGTAGACCAGGTTTCTCATGTTATTGACATAACATGCATCAGTTTTTGTTCTTTTGACAGACAGCTAAAGAAGTCAGAAGCTAGAGTAATAACTTACTAATTCAAAGAGAAGAATTCAGAGATGAATAACAAATCCATGAAGAATTATCTTTTAGTATGGGGCATTAAAACTCTAATATATGAACATAGGTAAAATATAGAAGTGCATTCTTGCAAAAATGAAATTTGGTGGAGCAATAATGCATTTAGAGTAGTTGTGAAAACAGAAGAATCCTTTCATCTTCAGAAAAAAATCTTTGAGATACTGAGTATTTTCAAGGTGTCAGAATGATTAACTCCAACTGAAATCAGTTGAAGTTACTCCATTTACTAACAGCATTAATTTGCCTGCTTATACAAGTCTTAACTACAGCTTGATATTTTCAGGTTTTCTGGCAAATAAAAAATAACAAGAGAGGCTGAAATGTGTGTGTGTATATATTCAGTGCTATGGGGTGGTGGAAAACCAAGCAAGGACAAAAAAAATAAGAAATGTGGAAGTAATCAACTCACTGAGTAAATAAAAGCAGACAGAAAGTCAGGAAAAAACTATCTCTACAGTCACACTGTAGCCAATTTGTGGGAAAAAAAAAGTTTTACATCAGGTTTAGCTATTTAAATATGAACAGAAAAAAGGACTGATGTTCAAACTTACTTCTCCCACATCTTGACTTCTCCGTCAAGACTTGCCAAAACTAGAGTTTATGACTCCGTCCTGTGCTTTTTAGAGATGAAATGAAGAACTGTACAGATGAAAATCACACTCTGATGGATATATTATGTGCAGAGAGAATGTGATGGCTTATACTTGTACCTGTCATTATCTTGATGTACTGCATCTTTTGCAGTGAGAAAACTGTTCTTTATTATGAAATCAAATATATTCTTAGGAAAATAATGAAGTCATAGGCAGAAATTGAAAATAGATTCTAACTTGCACATATTATATACAATAACTAGTAGCTTAGCTATACTCAAATACAAATGTTTTCAGCAGCTCTGATTTTTAGATCTTTAAGGGGCATGCCCAGAATGGAGTTTAGTCTTCAGCTTTTGTCCTAGGGCAACAGAACACGTTTCCAATTTGAAACTCATCTGAAGGGCTGCCTACAAAATCTAATGTTGTCTTCACATGTGTCTATATAAAATATTAAAGTTTTAAAAACTGTAATTGTATTAAAAAGAACAAAGAACATTTCACAATATCAGACACTGCCTCTCAATTTCATTTCATTCCTTTTTGTAGGAGTTCATTAGAGAATAAATCTACCCCTGTCACAGTAAATCTTGAGAAGTTGATAGCTATGCTGCACTGTAATTATTACGATCAGGTGTATAACTGCAGCATGACTTCAGTATTTAGGAACTGATGGCTAAAAATTAAGATTCTTCTTGACTTACATTTACCATATAGTGAATCCTAACAATTAATAAACCCAAGAGTTCACTGAGTAAAAGAAAAAGAATTAGCTGCTCTGTATATTATTAAAGATAGCAAAATTTTCTTAAGTATCTGAAAGTTTCTATAAAGTACACTGAAGATATGACACCTCATTGTAACTCAGAACACATATCTTAACACTTCATATTTTATACAGTTCTATACAAAGGCCTTCTATCACCACTGAAGTGAAAATTTACTTCTAGAATATGTCTGTTTTCCAAAAGTATAATTGTATATATTCAATGCTTTTCTCTTTAGACATTGTTAAATAAAATATTGGTTTTACAGGGCAAGTCTACGCTAAAACAAAAGTGATAGTGAACAGAGAGAGAAATCAGTTGTATAAGGGTGAGCTGAGATTTTTTTATGACTTTTCAGATATAATTGCTACAGTAAGACTATAATTTATAGAGAAGAGTTTTCTCCATTGCTCATGGTTGATTGTCAGAATGCCAGCGAAGCGTATCACTAAGCTAGCTACAGAACAGCTTATAATGACTCTGGGGCTTTTTTCCCCCTATTTCTAGGAGAACAAGCAAAAACTGAGTGACAGAAGCAACAAAAATTAATCAAGTCAATCAAGATTAAATCAAAGGACTGTTAATAAAATAATAAATTAAATTATCACTGAAGATTTACCCAAAGTTAAACTACATCTTGGTAGGGCAGTGTATTAAGTTGTCCTTCATTTGAGTAGAAAAAGAGACTTCAATGAAAATGGCAATTTTTTCTCCACGGCAACTGTTGCTACAATCCATGGAAATATTGCTGCATTTTTGACAGTTGCTCATTATTACACTGTTGGAAAAATGAATAAACTCTTTCCTGTTTGATTGTTTAATGGTCAGAAATTAAGCTCTGTTGAGGGGCCAAAAAAAACAAACAAAAAAAGACACAATCAAATTGTTTGAAGCTTAATACACTGTCTTTATTTACTAATAATTCAAAGTTATCTTGCAGAGGTGTCTATAATGAATGACTGGAAAGCAAAAATAGCTATTTGTTTCCAACTTACTTTTTGTGCAAAAGAGGTAAATAAATTCCAGAGAAGTCATCATTCAGAGGTTCATTTTTTTATCACTAAAAAGAGTTGCAAGTTGAGATATAATTTCTATTTTTTCTTCTCTTTCACGAAACTAGATATGTTTTCAAAAATTCTGGAGATACTGTCTTTGCCTGATCACAATGACATCTTGAAGCACATCCACTACCAGTGTTATCTCGACACCCTGAGATGTAAAGGCCTTTGAAGTAGTTTCCAACCTTACAAAGCTTGTTTTATATAGTAACCCCAAACCAATAAACACTACTACATTTTCTAAATGCTGCATATTGTAGTGGTCATGAGAAAAAGATGTTGTTAATGAAAGATAATATGGCTGGTTTTTCCCAATGCCAATACTTAATTTTAAAATCCTATCCATGTTTGCCTGCTGAAGTTTATATTGCTATACATTAATTAGTGAAAACTTTGTAATTCATTTTTTAAAAGCAGGTTGAAAAAGTGCAGAAAAAAATAAACCTCAATCGTAAAAGTTTTCATTTCTGGTATCAGTATTATGACTGAAATATCCAAATCATCATCCCAATTCACTTCCTTCCTCCGGATGAAGATGCTGGAAAAGTTCAGGAAAACTCAAACGTAGTTTGAAATTTGCAGTTCAACAATACAAAGATGTACAAAAGTTGTCTGTATACAGATCAGCATTTACTTACAAGTTTAGTAGCATGAGCATGCCTTTTTAGAAATCTTACATGGTCTAATTTTTTCCTAATCGTATATGAGTTCTTTTGCCTCTATTGCACAGAAATTTTACCAAGTACTATTTAAAATACAAGGCCGAAATTGGTTTCATTGGTCAAAGAGACTTGTGCATTGCTGAGAGTTTTTATAAAACAACCATTTGAAGACCAAGTTCACAAAAAATGGAATGTTGATCTGCAGACATTAGAGACATATGTTTTAAGAGAAAAACAAATGCTCTACTACAAATAAACAGTATTGCTTCCAGAAATGCTGAAAACAAATACAAACCCTTGTGGTTGTTTTTTTTTGCTTTTTTTTTTGTTTTCCTTTTTGTTTCCTGTAGGAAAGGCAGTTATCCTAAATCATTATCACTATTCTCCTTAGCTTTATCTCACAGACATCCTTCTGTAAGGACAAGAGATCAAAAGACTGTGTGTGAAAATGTAAGTAAGTTTTACGGTCAGCAGAACATTTTGCTGTCTGGGCAAGAGCATTTTGAGAGGAAGTACATTAACAGAGGTGAGTGAATATACAGGGTTTGTTGCAAGGAGCAAACCCTTGTGCAGACCTATGACACATACATGACTTCAATGATCTGTTTTTATTCAACCTGAAGTGTATTCTAACTTTGCAAGCAAGTGAGGTGGTCAGGTAAGCACAGCAGCCAAGGACAGGAGAGTTTGCAAGGCACTCTGCTAATGACATCTTCCAAGCCTGGCTTAGTTTTCTCTCTTTTCCAGACTCTCACTCTGCTCATGCCAGCAGAATAGAGCAATCATATCCAAAGCAGTTCTTCCCAAATTAAGTGGTTCTATAAAAATCACTAGAAAATGACAAAGAATGATCTGCATATAAGTAGTTAAAATTATTTAGTATTTTTGAGGTTTAAACATAGCTTCTGGCTGCTAGAAATTATCACCAGTTCAGAACTTGTATAAGGAAATACTTTAAACATTATCAATGTTTGGGTGGATATTATGTTTTAAGAGAACACGAGGCTAATAACAAAGGGTAGAAATTATTATCTTCACTATTGACTTTCCATTTAAAAAGAAAGATTACAAAGATCTATCAAAACCAGATTAACTTCAAAGGCTACTTTTTTGATATAGATATCTGATGTAGCATCATCTCTTGTGTAGAAAAAAAAAAGTCTCTCTGTTCAGAGGAAATAACATGCTGAGTCTATTGAAAACGAACAAAGCCAGTCTTAAAGAAAGAGAAAATAAAATAATCTCACTTCCTTATGTTAAAAGACAGAAAGACAGAATCTATACTAATGTTGATTCAGGGACAGTAAAATCAGAGGATGACTGCAAGAAACTGTTAAGAACTGCTTTGTTTGAGGATATTTTTTGACCTTGCAAACAATGTCAATACTTTTCTAAATCTAGATTATTAATGTTAAAATCTGAATGCTCCTGCAGTATTAGAGAGCCCCAAGAATTAACTTTAAAACAAATTATTTCACGATAATCTGTCAGTAGCACAACAGGGTTTTCACAAAGGCTGAGAAGAAAGAAGAAAACTAAAAGAATTCTAAACACACTTGCCTGAAGGGGTCCCCAGGAGGTCCATTCAGTCTGTCCTATATGAAAGAAAATAAATATACCTGAACTCATATCCTGAAAGCTGTTTGGCTATCTCCTTTTTACAAAAATCTGCAGTAAAAGATTTTATAAACTCCCTAAGAATTTTTTTTCTTGTTTATAATTAGTCCTGAGAGCATTAAACTTTCCTTAATAATGGGTCACCTATTATAATTATGTTTTTCCATTCCTCTCTCTAAAGAAGCCAACCGACCAGCAAACAGAGAGAAAAACAGTCTGACCACTTTTAGTAAGCTTGTCTTCTAGGGCAGCTTGTATCCTCTTTTATTGCCTTCATTCCTGGACCTATTGAAACTTGATCTTTTAACTCAGTCCTTACAGGTCTGTATATCAAATAGCTTACATAGCTTTTTAGGCTCTTTTTTATTCCCCCTGCTGCAGTCTCTACATTCTTACCAACACAGACAAAGTATTTTGACAAAGCTTCAGTATTGGCAAGTAGTGCACTTGCCAAATATTGCAGACTGTATCAACAATTCTGTTAATATTTTCTAGTAGTCCAGGTGCAATTTTTTCCCCATCTTGTCTTCTCACGTTCATCTAACCCTGGGGTATATGGGGCAGTGCAGTCTGCACATTCCACAGTTTCATTACAGCAGAGTCCCAAGTGTCTAACAAGATCTTGAAGAAGATCTGGAAAAGGATAAATAATTAATATGTTTGTGGATAAAACGTCTTTAAAATTTCCAATTACTCCTCTCCTTTGAATGCTTGTCCATGCATGGATTCACAATATGGGTGATTTATTTTTCCTTTTACATTTTTAATTTTAAGGAGCATTCAGGGAAAATATGTTAATGGAGATATCACTCAAAGGCATTTGCAGTAATATTGGCTCTAGTGGAATATAATTTGATCAAAGAAGGAAGATCCACTTGGTTTAAGATATTTTAACACGGCCCCTGATCTAGTTTCTTTCTGTGCAGAGATCTGTAACTATTTATCAAAACAGCCACTGAGGTGTTCAGAACAGTAACGTCCTTTGCAGTAAGAGGTAATTCCTGCTATTTAATACCTGTAATCAGGCATAAACCCTTTGTTGATAAAGGTATAGTAGACTACAGACCATTTGTCAAAGCATAGTTTTGAATAAAATATATCCAGGACATCTGTGTTGTCAACAGGCTGCGGCTTAGTGCTCAGTTGTTGCCTACATCAGATGGCTAATTTGTCTTTGGATGGTTTGGCTTTATGGAATTATTTTCTTACAACCCTTTCTTTCTGCATTTCAGGCAAATTTCAAAAAATTTTCTTGTGCTCCTTGATTAAAAATCTTTCCTGCGTGACAGGTATATGCACTAATTCTCTTCAGCAAGCTATGTTCTGTCCTATTGACCTTATCTGCTAAATTCATGGAATGTACTATTGGACATAAATTCTAATCCAATCATTCAATCCAAACAGCATAAGAAAAAAAAATCAACGTCTTATTTTTTTCTTGAAAAAGAACAATGTCTATGTTGCTTTCTCGCTTTATACAAGTGCAAGCCTTTTGATACAAACAATAAAAAAAAAAAAAGTCCAGATTCCATCAGACTTGGATTAGTACCAAGTCAGTTATTTCACCTTAGGTAGAACCTGGGATAAATTGGGACTGAAATCTTTTTTATAAATGAAACAGTGTAAGAGGGATTGATTACCAGCATGTGAATCTCCTACTTCCTAGCAGAAGAAATAGCCTCCAGAAAAACTATCTTCACAGACAGAAAGTGTAATGAACAATTTCTAACTGTAGAGCATCAAGTTTCATTCTGTGGAGAAATAAGGTTTTCTGGTAGCAGGAATAGCTTCACAAATTTCTAATAATCCAGTGACAATAGCAATGAAATGAAATCAGGAGGAAAGAAAGGCAAAGGAAATGGCTGACACAGGAAAAAGTATTTAATGCTCTCACTCTAAATTTAATTTTAGTACGTGAAGGCTGAGGGATGTGGCAATGAGCAGGCCATACCAGCTAATAGGTATTAATAAAACCAGTGGTGATGATCTTCCCCCTATCTGATCCATGGACCAGCTATTGCAATTAGGATTTAGGGGATCTAAACTGATGTTGTGTCCTGTTTTATGGCACCAAGGACAGAACCTCAGGAAACCATGGTGGTGGGTTATCATTCACAGAGTGAAGAATTGAATCAAATCTTCAGTTACACAACTCTACTTGTGAGCCAAATTGACTATTTTCTTTGGCAGCCAAGATCTTCACAACAACCCAACACCTCCCCCCCCCCCACACACACACACTCTGTAACAGTTGTTGCAATTGTGAGAAACTGCATTTGCTCCATGTATTGTCTTCAAAAAGATGCTGACACGTAACTGCTATGTCACTATGTTCTCTCTTCACTGTGGAGTAAACACTGAGATCAATGTGTATAATTAGCTAGTCATTGCAGTGGTTAAGATGAAAAGGACCTCATACCCAGAAAACTTTAGCCTTCTGGAGCCTTCCTCCAACCTCTTACTATCCTGTGGCCATTATATTTACCCATGCTATCAGAAAGCAGTAAAGGCAGGATATAAAAAGACACATACATTATGCCTACAAAAGGTATAATACTTTCTGCTAACTCTTCCTGCTCTTCTGAATATTAGATTCTTAACCACTTTGTTAATGAAGAGGATTATTTTATTTCCAGTAAAAAAAGTGAAGGCAACCCATGTGAGTGAGTTGGCCCTGTAACTTACTCTAAGTTTAGAGTTATCTTTGAATCATTTTGCAGAGTTTGAAGCCATTTCTTTCTAGATAAGGAGCACTGAGTAGTCAACCCTGAGCAACCCTGTGTGGTGGTGTTAAACCACACAAGCATTCTCTTTCTAGGGGAAACATATGAAAGCTGGGAAAGGCATCCATGTGTTTCTGATTTCTGTTCAACAGTTATACTTGGATTTAGAGGTCAGAGCCCAAACATGGCTCTGTTGTGACTATGGAAGATTATTTTAGGCATCTACATGTCAAATGGCATTTTGCCTTGAAATCTTCCTTCCTCGATGTCTCAAATGGTAAGAGTAAATAGACCTTGCCTTTGCGGAAGAGAAAGTCTAATAGAATCTAAAGACAGTCCTTTTGCTAGAGTCAGCCCTGAAAAAGAAGAGTGAGTTTTTATGACTCAGCAATACATAGCAGGAGCAAATGAACTTAAGAGGGGTGAGCTTTTGATGGCTCAGACTGAAGAAGAAGGAAAGAAGATTTTGATCTAGCCTTCCTGCCTTTGATTTTTCTAAGGAAGTCACCATCACTGCAGTTGGGGTTGGCACTGGGATCATTGGCAGTTTCACCTCCCTCATTGGCAGGGATGTGTTCTTGCTGTTTGCTTTCATAGCAGTCGCCAACCACAGAAATCCACAGAGGTCACTGCCTGCTGCAGAGTAGAACTGTTCTCTCTCTCATGAATTGTCTGATGTCTCCTTTCCAGCAAAGTACTTTTTATTTATTTTGATCTTCTGAATATCAGAGGTATTTTGAATTCTCATCTTGTTATTTGAGCTGGCAACTCCTCTTAGCCTGGCATTTTCTGCAAATGTTACAAACATATTCTTGATTCTTTCTTTCAAGCCATTAATGAAAATATTGATTACAACTAGACCCAAGCCAGATCCCTGAAGATATCCAGCTGAAATATCTTGTCAGCTTATCAGTGAACAATTATTATCTACTCATAAGAGAAGAAACAGAGTTGGGAATTTGGTTTATGACCATAGTGACTAGCCTAAACTTCCTAACATTACAAATAACGTCAGCTAGTGCCAGAAATCTTAGTGAGGTCAAAATATATCTCAAGTATTGCTTCATCCTTATGTTCTAAGCCATTTGTCAAAAATGAATTGCAGTGATCGGAAACAGTATATGTTCTTTACTGTTGCTATCATACAGTTGCTTCTAAAGTGACTACTTGATGATTTGAGAAGGGAAGTTGAAGCAATAAATTTAGAATTCATTATTTAGCTTTTTCCATTGATAGAGTTTCCTTTGGGAGGGTAAAATGTGACATGGTCACAATTACTTATCAGGTACTCCAGGAGGAACTTTATCATTCTCTGCACATATGAACCTCTCTAATTCACCTCATCCGAAGTCACCCTCCATAGACTTTGTAGGACTATGCCCTACATACTGTATTCCAATAAATAATTAGGTACTTAGTCCCACACTGATGTCATCCTTTGGTTGCTACTGTTGCCTGATGAAAAATTTCATGTACAGCTGCTTTTTTTTAAGAATATTCCTTTTGTTCTTTCTCCTTTTATCTTCACCCAGAGAAATGCAACAAATTTGCCTCTCACCTCTTTCTCAACTTCAGAGAGTGACTTCAAAGCATTCTTGATCTACAGTGTAATATTAGTTTCCTTTTTCTCCCTGGTCTTGCTTCATGAATAAACTATTTCTATTTTACAAGCTTTCCAGTTCTATTGATTTGTTTCACCAGTATTCTGTAATGTTGATTAACCAAGTTTTTTGGTTGTAAAAAGATTTCACACCTCTTCTCTTCAGTTCCTGTTCTGTTTTGAGTTCATGTATAAGTTATGTGTTCAAACTGACTCTTCTTGGTTTAAAGAAGGTAGAAGAAAGCATCTTTATACCTCAGTACAAGATCAGTGTCATAGAATAAGCCGTATCTCCTTCATGAGGCTGCATAGTCCCAGGTGATTGGAGAAAGGGTAACATCACCCCTATTTTTAAAAAGGGTAGAAAAGACGACCCAGGCAACTACAGGCCAGTGAGCCTCACCTCTGTGCCTGGGAAGATCATGGAGTGAATAGTCATGGAAGTGATGTTAAGGCACATGAAAGATAAAGAGGTGATACTAAGTAGTCAACATGGATTCACTAGGGCAAATCGTGCCTGACCAATCTGGTGGCCTTCTGTGATGGAGTGATTGCAGCAATTGATGAGGGAAGACTGACTGATGTCATCTACTTGGACTTTTGAAAGGCCTTTGATGCGGTTCCTCATGACATCTTTATCTCAAAATTGGAGAGATATGGATTTGATGGGTGGACCGCTCGGTGGATTAAAAATTGGCTGGAAGGACGCAGCCAGAGAGTTGGGGTCAATGGTTCTTTGTCTAGGTGGAGAGCAGTGACAAGTGGTGTCCCTCAGGGCTCTGTCTTGGGACCAGTGCTCTTCAACATCTTCATTAACGACCTGGACATGGGTATCGAATGCACCTTCAGCAAGTTTGCGGATGACACGAAGCTGAGTGGTGTGGTTGATATGCCAGAAGGGCAGGATGCCATCCAGAGGGACCAGGATAAACTAAAACAGTGGGCCCATGAGAAAAAAATTGGAGTTTAATAAGTCCAAGTGTAAGGTCCTGCATCTGGGTAGGAGCAATCCTAGGTATGAGTACAGACTGGATGAGGAACTCATTGAAAGCAGCCCTGCAGAGAAGGACTTGGGGGTCATGATAGATGAAAAGCTGGATATGAGTCAGCAATGTATATTTGCAGCCCAGAAGGCCACCCACATCCTGGGCTACATCAGGAGAGGCATGAGCAGCAGCTCTAGGGAGGTGATTCTGCCTCTCTGCCCTTGTGAGGCCCCACCTGGAATACTGCATCCAGTTTTGGGGTCCTCAGCATAAAAATGATGTGGATCTTTTGGAGCAAGTCCAGAGGAGGGCCACAAAGATGATTAAAGGATTGGAGAACCTCCCCTACGAAGATAAGCTGAGAGAGTTGGGGTTATTCAGCCTGGAGAAGAGAAGGTTTCGAGGGGCTCTTATAACAGTTTTTCAGTACCTAAAGGGGGATTATAAGATAGAACGGGAGAAACTTTTTAGGTGGTCTGATTGCAGTAGGACAAGGGGGAATGGCTATAAGCTGAAGGAGGGGAAATTTAGATTGGAGATTAGGAGGAAGTTCTTTACTCAGAGGGTGCTTAGACACTGGAACAGGTTGCCTAGAAAGGTTGTGGATGCTCCAGCCCTGGCAGTGTTCAAGGCCAGGCTGGATGTGCCCCTGGACAACTTGGTCTAGTGATTGGCATCCCTGCCCATGGCGGGTGGGGGTTGGAACTAGATGATCTTTAGGGTCCCTTCTAACCATGCCATTCTATGAATCTATGAATAGTCAATAATACTGAGATGCAATATTAGGAAACTTGGCATGACCAAGGTACCTTTCTTGAAGATTCACATTAAGAAGTCAGCCACCTTCTCCTTGGGGATGATATTGCAGGCTGGCAGATGGTTATCTTGTCTTCTAAGAGGGTGATTATGAATACTCTTACTGTTGCCTTTAGATGGTGGTTTTGAATGCATTAGTGTGGTGTGTTGATGCTGGCTGGATGCCAGGTATCCACCAAAAGCTACCCTATCCCACAATCTCCTCAATGGACAGGAATCCCAGTGTGGAATCCCACAAACTTCTCCGATATGTGTCATTCCCACAGGCTACTGTTCCACATGAACTGCACCAGTGTGGGTTCCTTGCATGGGGTGTAGTCCTTCAGGAAAAGACTGCTTGGGATGGGTCCCCCGTGGGGCCAGAAGTCCTGACAGGGAACCTACTCCAGTCTGGGCTCCTCTCCCTGTAGGGTCACAGGTCCTGCCAGGAACCTGCTTCAGCACAGGCTTTCCATGGCGCCACAGTCTCTTTCAGGCATCTACCTGCTCCAGCGTGGGGTCCTCCACAGGCTGTAGGTGAATATCTGTTCCACTGTTAACCTCCATGGGATGCAGGGTCTGTCTGGGTACCAGCTAACATTGAGTCTGTTAGACATAGGGGAAGCTTCTAGCAACTTCTCATAGAAGGCACCTTTTAGTCCTCTGCTACCAAAACCTTGCCACACAATCACAATACTCTTAGTTTTCCAGGAATGCTCCTTCATTTTGCAGACCCAGAATGATGTGACAATTTTGAGACACCAGGGAGAGGGGATTATACGGCAAGTTCTTGTCTATCTGATAGTTTCCCCATGGTACTCACAGATCATCTGCTCCCTACTGTCTTGTTCACTCATTTCTGCCCTTTTATTGAGTCCTATCATTCTTCTAATTGAAATTATTTAATTCAACAGCTCAATCCAGCTTCCTGAGAATCCTGCTATAAAACATTTTTAGACATCCAGTATGTCCAACCTGAATTCCTTCAGTTGGTTAGTTCACCAAAATCTGAAGTTCAACATTAGCTTCCCTGAGCATGGTATTCACTCAGCCAGTAACTGAGGGGGGTGAATGGTCCCCACTCCAGGTTCCCCAGAGAGATACACACTCTGAGAACTTCAGGGTAGGAAGCCGTTTATTCAAACTCCGCGGGGGTTCTTAAAGTCCCGGGGAAGAACAGCAATGGCCCAACTAGCCAATGGGGGAAACCAGGGGAACAGGAGCCAATAGCAAGCCAGGGAATGAGGAAAGACAGTGGAAACAACCAATAGGGTTAGCACAGAGGAGGGGCTGGCTTAGGGGGGGGCTGTACAATATGGTGCTGCCCACGAAAGCCATGCGGCCAGCCGCATGGGTGGGGGAAACAATAGAACTGAAAGTGAACCAGTCCAACAAGAAATAGTGTCTCTAGTTTGTCCCCCACAAGTAACGATGCTTGGAAGTACTTCTACTGTTCTCAAAATACTGTTACAATCAAAAGGGAATATGCCATACATCTGAAGCCATGGATTCATACAGAAACTAACTGAAATCTTGATAGTCTGATCAAAATATATTAAACATTTATCATTAAGCCAGTTATCAGCAGTGCTTAAATGTATAGTTCAAATTAATACAGCAAAGCCTCATTAAGACTAATAACCCTAAAACAGTTACAGAAGAAAAATTTCCAATTATATACTCCATTCTTTGGTTTTGTACTTACCTTTGCTATGCCCTGGTGGGTACTAGCATGTACTAGTAACTAGTGGGTACTAATGTCCTAGTGACCACCTTCCTCAAAGAGAGAGACAATAGATGCCATAGCGAGCAGTTAGTTATCCCAAGTTCTTCACCACGGGACATACAACATTGATAGGTGAGAACTTTTCTTCCTTAGCCTCAAAGTCAATTACGAGCTATTTCTGTATGTTGTCTTGTCACAGCATCCCCTCCTTCTCACTTCTTCCCAGGTAAAATTAGTTAGCCACATGCTACACTTTTCCCAGAGTAGTTGCCCCAAAGAAACTCTTTGACCCCAGTGACTACATGTATCTCCGCACTGCGTAACCCCTTCCCCAGCCATCAGTCCCAGGCACCCAGAGAGTGAAGCCAATGCAGAAAGTCCATAGGCACATGGCCACCAGGCAATTGCTGCCGTGGCTACAACCAGATCCTTCCAGGGATGACAGACAAGTTTTCAGACTCTGCGCTGCCTACTTTTTATTATTCATTGTGGTTTGCCAATAGGGATTTTAATCAGAGCACTGGAAATCTTCTTTCCTGTTTTTAATAGTCTCAAAGTTATCCAGACAATTTCTGCTTCAGCAAATCAGGGAGGACTGTGCTTTAACCTAAATGCCATGTCTAATATAATCTATCTATCTTTAAAGTAGTTTTGATGCTTTCATTGGGTATTGCTGTTTATGATGATGAATCTCAATCTGCTGTCCTTACTTATATACCTAAGTCAAACCTTAAAGATATAAATTAAATCCAAACTGATTGTGAGTCTAAGGAAAGATACATTTTTAAGAAGTATGTAAGATCAGAATCAAATTTTTCCAAGGAGCTAATAACTTGAACTTTAGGGGTATAATCTTATTGACTTCTAACAATGATACAATCATTTTCTGAAGTCTTTAGTCCAGTACCATGAATCAGTGAGTGCCCTTAACACTCTCATTAAAATAATGAGTGCTATCATACTAAACATTTTACTATATTACGTCTTTAATCCTTTATTGTGGTGATTTCATAGGCTGTGGCTTTTGTGAGAGGTTTTACTATGTCTTTTAACTTTTACAAAATATGGATTTGAAAGTTTTTATTTGTAATTGAAAGTAAAAAGTCAAAATACGGAGTTGTGTGTACAATTTGATTGAAATTCAAAATATGATTTGTAAGTCCCTATATTCTTAAGGTTTGGCACCAGAAAACATCTATCACAGGTGAAACTTGCTTTCTAAATGTCCAAGCCTGCAACTGTGATGCAAGTATTATACTTATTTCAAGCTTAATACAACTCAGATCATTATGCCATTATGGTTGAAACTTGGGTCCCAATTTGAAATTCTCTGTACTGTACACAGTAATTTTAAGAACTGCTTTGATCTCTCAAATTTGTGTAAAATACTTCATGCCCTAAATCTAAAATGAAGTGATATAATTTTTTTAGGCCTAAATGCAACACAGCTTAAAAACATTTCTGTGGCAATCTTTGGTATCAGAATAGAAGCTGAAAACCAAGCATGCCTCAAACTGATGGAGATATCCATCAAATAGTTTAAATATTTTTACTGAAATACATGTAAAACTGTGTACATTTTAGAAAACAGTAGATAGACAATGCAGTTTCTTTTAAGAGCTCTGTAAGTCAGAGGTTCAGTTTTATGATTGCTCTTTGACTAATGAGTTGTCTCATATCATGCTGTTTTTCAAGCTTGCATATTCTTAAAAACAAAACAAAACCTAAAAGATTAATTTACTTTTATAAATTATCTCATTTACTCAAGCTGGTTCTTTTCAGGACTCACTGCCAAGAAGTGTTACTCAGGTAAATGACACTTAAGCTTAATGGTAACTCTCTGCAAGATCAACGATTGATAAACTGTATGTAATTCCTAGCCTGCCCTCTGGCAAATGCATGTTTTTCTTTCTCTATAGCAAAAACAATTTAAAAAAGAATATTAGAGGCAATTAAGAAATCCATGTACAATCCATGGTTTAGATATAACACCCAAATCCGCCACTCCTCAGAAGCAGTTCTGCTTGCCTTGAAAGTTGGTGGTATTGTTTTTTCTCCTTCTGCGTACTGCTTGCTGCCTTGTCTCCTTTCCAACCACAGGGGAAAGCTGATGGAGGTCCAGAAAGGCCGTGGACCATGAGCAAAACCAGAGTATGTTCCCACTAAATGTCATTGCAATAACTCTTTTAAAAAATGCTGCAAGAAAATGCCGTGATGGCTGTAGCACTTGCTCAAGGACTTATGCTCCTTGAGCTGGAGTGAGTTTAAGGTCACACTTCCAAGACAAGTTCCTGTTATTCTGGAGAGCTCTGAACAGTCAGGCTGCTTCACAATAGCAGCTGTCCTACTACCGGGATAAAAGTCATGATAGACTTTTCAAGATTCATGGTATCAATAATGGCACAATAGTGGTCATAAAAGCCTGCATCTGTAATGCAATGAAGTAACTTGCTCTTTTCAATTCGTATTAAGTAGTTCCTGAATAAAAATGGAAGTAAATTAGGGAACACTCCTAAGATACAAGAGATATCTTTTCTGAATCCTGGGTAGCTCAGAACAGGAAGCATTCTAACAGCAGTCTGAAGTATAGGCTTTCTTTGGATGGTCTTTAAGAAAAAAACCTGTTAATACTGTTCAATTATATTTTCCAGGTTAGAAACTGTAACACCACTGTGGTTTAAATTCCACTCTAGGATTTAAGCATTAAGTAGTGTTACCACTGCAATTTAGCTTCAGCTAATCTCTTTATTTTCTAACAGTCACTTTCTAATATAGGCTTAATTGAGTGCTTTATGAAGCAGATGCCATATAGTTACTACTGATGGGTATATTCTTTGGCGATTCTTATTTGCAGAGGTCCCACTAACAGAATTTGTCACTAACAGATTTGTCACTTAAAGAAGTCGGAACTGAAATGAGTTGCCTTCCTTCAGTTCCTCCATCTCTCCTCTCTTGTGCTTCATGTGTTCACACCAGTGCCCTCCCACCAAAAGAAGAAGAGGGTCATCATTTACTCTTGTACCATTTATCTTATACTCTTTGTCTTACCTTGTGTGTCTGGAAGGATATCATTTGTGCTTATTTTGTTCTCTGTCTGGCAGCTTCAGTTGTCTGGATGTCTCAAATGTGCAACTGGACCTAGCTTTGCTTACCTCTTTGGTGATTATGCTACTCACACATTTAAGTAAAATTCAGTCTGGCTATGCCATAACATTGTTATAAATACATACTTCTGTTAATTATAGCATTTACTAGTTTAATAGTTACAGTATAGCTAATGTTAATTATATCTTGATTAGTCTATTTATAACTTATTGGTGTTACAGGCCTCTGCACTGGCTAAAATTTCCTTATTTGTCTTGAGTTAATTATTTTCACTAAATTTTGTTTCAGTCTACTGTGAAAAAACATGGCACAAATCTTTCAGAATGAGAGAGCTCGTATGGATGGAGAACTCTGTTTTCTGACCGTCTGCAGAGATGACCCAGCCTCTTTTACTCAGTGAGCTGGCCATGGCAAAACAGCTTCGCTTTTGCTGTTATTAGTTACAGTGTGATGCTGTAAGACAAAGATACCATTGCCCATCTACTAAGGGTCTGTATCACTGTATGCAAGGAAGCATTAAGATCCCACCAGGATCAGTCTGTTGGATATTAATGCCTCTAATGCTGAAGTGGTTTACTTCTTTCTTTAATCAAATAACCAAGAGAAAACATAATTATTTAGTACAATTCTGAATGGCAAATTAATCAAACCCCTTTAGAGTTTTTATTTTGCAGCTGCACTGTTGCTTTCTTTAGCTTAAAAATATTTTGCCAAGTATTTAAGGTGTTAAAAAATTACAAGATAGGAAGTTTGGCAAATGTCCTCTGGATCTACTTCAGCTATGCGTCTCTTAACTATCACTCCAAAGTAACAGTGCTTTGATAGTTTTTAAAGCATATATTTTGCGACCAGAGAAGAAATGCAGTCAGTTATTTCTCAGTCCAGATGTATTTCATATGGATGTGTTCTGAGTTGTTAAATTCTAGTAAATAGTGAAGCTTATCCTAAGCAAAGACTTGGCAAAACCTGAGAAGTAAATCAAAGTTTGCTTCGGTTTTATAAATAGTTACTCAATGAGAACTAAGAAAGAAATCTATTTTGTAAATATTACTCAGTGGTTCAGGTGCAGCTCTTCTTATATACCCCTGTGAGGCACACATATTGCTTAAAGAACAAGTCATTGATCATATGCACTTTATGATAATCTTAAAGCATTTATTTGAACTTTACCTAGTGTACCTCATCTCATGGCTAGGCTTCGCGAACGAAGATCCTGGGAGGGCTCCATCCACGCTCTTCGCAAGCACTTTTTACAAGCGCGCTGATGGCTGAAAAGGCCAATGCAGGACAGACAAGAGCAGTTGCAAAAGGCACAGCAGAAGGACTCCTTAGGAGGTATAATCTGCAAGACACAATTCTTTCTACGCTGTCTTTTCTCCTCAAGAGTCATCCTGCGTGCCTTCTCAAAAACATCCGCGGCATTAAAAATAGTGTGTCTCCAGACCTCCCGATTGGAAGCCAGAGTAGACCAGTTAAGGTGATTAATGTGGCCAAGGCTGAGATGTTGTTTCAGGGAGTCCTTGTATCGCCTCTTCGGGCCCCCCCTCTTGTGACAGCCAGTGGCAAACAGAAATACTTCAACAGAAATACTACCTTGGGAAACACTGAGTGGCTCTGAGGACACTCTGTGTCAGAACAACCTGCTTTCCAGTTCTTCCTGTGTTTAGGTGGGAAAGTGAGTGTGTCTCCCCCAGAGAAGAGAATCAGCCTGCATTGATGTTGTTGTGGCCAGAACTTTAAATTCTCAGTAGTTAAAACTTGGCTTAGACATATTCCTGCCTGCAGAGCGAGACAGCGAGTGTCCACTCTGCTCTCCAACTTCCTCTGCTCCTCAAGATCAGCATCCAGGCTAAAAGATATCTATTGACTACAAAACTTTTCAGATGCCTTGCTGCAATCAACCCATTATTCATTTTGGTAATTCTATTTTTCTTGATTTGTCTGTCTGTATACAAGACAGAAGACATTAATAGCAAATTCAACCTAAATTAACATTAATTGGAATGAAATAAATGTTATTCCTGCTTTCACTATACTGTAAGAAAATAATATAAATTGAGAATTTGAAATCTGTTACGTAAAGCAGTTTGTTTAGTCAAGCATTACAGAGCTACCTCAGATTTTTCTTCCGCTTTTAGCTCCCTCTGTGCAGGAAAAATGTCAGAAAATGCATGGAAAGGATGTATTAATTTATTTTTTTTAAAAACATACATAATTTTGCAGGTGCTAGCAACTTGTAAAGGCTAACACCAAAGTACTGAAAAATCAGAGGGATTAGCAAGCTAATGCTATTAAAATTTGGATGAAAAATTTCCTTAACATTCATCTGTAAAACAGAATTTGGACATTATGACTTCCATTAGTCTCAAGCAAAAAGTTTCTTTAAATGAGCATTTCACTTAAATAAGCTTAATATAAATGTATGAGTTCAGATTGAACTTGACAGGTACTCTATTGCATTTCAAATCTCAGATCTCATGCTGCATTGGCAAGAAAAGATGGGATATGGACAACATACATTAACTTTTCGCAGAAAAACAGAACCTTCCCCAGTTATAAGAAGAAAAAAAAAAGTCAACAAGGAAAGACATCCATAAACTTCCCAAATAATCAGACACTCTATACTTACTCAACATAGAGCTCAAGAATGGGAGAGGGGGAGGAGGTGAATGGAAATGTCACCTGAACATAAATATTCTCAACTATTTGGAGACAGTGTATGTTCTTAGTTTTGGAAATTAAAAAAAACCAAACAACAAACCCAAAACAAAACAAAATCAAAAAACAAACAAAAAAGACAATAAAACCCTAACAAGTGCCCCAGATCAAATCATATCTATACTATCCAGTTTAAATTCATATAATTTCTGCAATAAAACAGTGATGATAGAAATGATGTTATACTTCCAGTGATTCATTCAGAGGGGCATTGGTATCTGTGCTCACTGTATCTTTGATAATCAAACCTCAAACATGAGTTTTTCACAGCTAATCTTCCACACACATACACAACCAGTCAAGCACTATGAGGGATCTTTTGAATTGAGGTAGATGCAAAACACAAGTAGCATATGACCTCCATGTGGTAATAAATACATCTTTTTATTTATGTGATTGAGAATCTAATGATCAGAACAGACTATCTGGAAACTTATGGAAACACATCAATTATAGAACTAATTCAAAGAGTATGGCACTCTAGAAAGTGGTCAAAAACTTGGTCAAATGATAAACACATACATGTAATTATTTCAGAAAACTGCTGGCCCTTTTGAAATAAAGTGGCATATTGGAAGAAACCAAGAAATTAAACTTTATGTTGCATTACCAAGAAAGCCTAAACCAAACAAGATATGAAATGGAATCAATTCCTATCACTTATGTCCAGCTTCACAAAAATTGGTGTTATGTGCCATGGAAAATTACTTGTATGAGAGAGAGTATCTGCAGACATTAAGAGAAAGCTGAACTCAAAAAATTTAATAGATAGCAGAGCTTACTTTTTCCAAATATTTGTCTGTTTTTTACAGCCCAGGAAATTCTGAAGTGCTCCTGAAATGAAGCATAATTTATAAATAATTTTATGATCTAAGTGACTAGTGACAGAATGAAAATATCATTATTTTATGTCAGGGGCCAGAATAGTAATCATCCCTGCTTACAAGATCTCAAGAATGGAAAGAAAAACAAGTTCACCTCTGTAGTCATGTGAACTACAGAGATTTCCTTCCACAGAGCTTGCGGAACCTATCCTTGTTTTATCAGGGATAAGAAACAGCATTAAAAATTGTGAAACTTAGCAAATATTCAGAATCTCTTTTTAGGCACCTTATGTCATGTCCTACTGTCATATATCCAGTAAAGCACAAGATCAAGATGGAAGAAGAGTTCTGTGAAGAAAACACATGCCTTTCTCATTTTGTGATGCCCTTTTAGGACATCTTAGTGGGAAATGGGTATGCGGACCCAGTATCCTCTCTCTGCCAGCCTGCTTAATTGTTGTCCTGGTTTCAGCTGAAATAGAGCTAATTTTCTTCCATGTAGCTGGTACAGTGCTGTGTTTTGGATTTAGTATGAGAAGAGTGCTGATAACACATTGATGTTTAATTGTTGCTAAGCAGTGTTTATACTAAGTCCAGTATTTTTCTCTTTCCCATGATCTGCCAGCACAAGAAGCTGAGAAGGAGAAAGGCCAGGACAGCTGACTTGAAGTAGCCAGAAGGATATTCCGTACTACAGTATGTCATTCTCAGGATATAAACTCGAAGGAGCTGTCTGGGAGGGTGGACTGCTTCTCAGGCATCTGTCAGTGGGTGGTGAGCAATTGCATTGTGCATCACTTGTCTATTATTGGGTTTTATTTATCTCTATTTTGTAATATGCCTTTTCATTACAGTTATTATATTTCTTTGTTATTGTTATTATTATGATTTAGTTTAGTTATTAAACTGTTCTAACCTCAACCCATGGGTTTTACTTTATTTTTTCAATTGTCCTTCCCATCCTACTGGTTGAGGGGAGGAGTGAGCAACAGTGTGGTGCTTAGTTTGCGGTTGGGGTTAAACCATGACAATTGTGTACTCATTTCAGTGAGACTGCTATGCTTCACAGACTTGCTGCAGTTCAAAACATAAAGAAAAGAAGTCACTTTAAACTATGCTCTTAAACCTCTCTTTTTTTTCTATTCACCTGCTACATACAGTGTTTGGCAATAATAATTTTGCCTAGAGTGAAAACTGATAGAACAGGACAACAAACCTCTTGTGCAGTGCTTGCAAATCTGGCACAATGCCTAACTTTGCTTTCTGCAATACAATTCTCATTGCAAAAACATATGATACTACTGAGGTGAAACAAAACGAGCTTTCCGTATCACCTTTCGGAATCGTATTGAAATAAACACAACTATAGAATCATAGAATCACTTGGGTTGGAAGGGACCTCTGGAGGTCATCTAGTCCAACCCCCTGCAGTGAGCACGGACATCCCCGTCCAGATCAGGTTGCCCAGAGCCCTGTCAAGCCTCACCTTGAATGTCTCCAGGGATAGGGCCTCAACTACCTCCCTGGGCCACCTGTTCCAGTATTCCACCACCATCATGGTGAGGAACTTTGTCCTAATATCAGGCCAAATCTACTTTTCTCCAACTTAAAACCATTGCCCCATGTTCTTTCACTACAGGCCTTTGTAAACAGGCCTTCTCCAGCCTTCTTGTCAGTTCCTTTTAGATACTGGAAAGTCATTAGTAGGTCTCACTGAAGTCTTCTCCAGGCTGAACAATCCCANTAGGGCCTCAACTACCTCCCTGGGCCACCTGTTCCAGTATTCCACCACCATCATGGTGAGGAACTTTGTCCTAATATCAGGCCAAATCTACTCTTCTCCAACTTAAAACCATTGCCCCATGTTCTTTCACTACAGGCCTTTGTAAACAGGCCTTCTCCAGCCTTCTTGTCAGTTCCTTTTAGATACTGGAAAGTCATTAGTAGGTCTCACTGAAGTCTTCTCCAGGCTGAACAATCCCAGCTCCCTCAGCTTGTCCTCATAGGAGAGGGGTTCCAGCCCCCTGATCATTCTCGTGGCCCTCCTCTGGATCCAATCCATCAGGTCCATGTCTTTTCTGTATTGAGGGCTCCAGAACTGGACACAGTATTCCAGATAAGGTCTCACTAGAGCAGAGTAAAGTGGCAGAATCACCTCTCTCAATCTGCTGGTCATGCTTCTTTTGATGCAGCCCAGGATGTGACTGGCCTTCTGGGCTGCCAGCGTGCACTTTGTTTGTTTGCTCATATCCAGCTTCTCATCCATCAGCACCCCTAACTCCTTTTCTGCAGGGCTGCTCTCTATCTTCTCATCCCATAGCCTGTATTGATAGTGGGGATTGTTCTAACCCAGCTGTAGGAGCCTGCACTTGGTCTTGTTGAAGCTCGTGAGGTTCCC
>VWZO01019921.1:102253-139580 GCA_013396975.1 Bucco capensis
GGTAGGGGTGTCATTTCTTGTGTTAGGAAGTTTTCATCAAGACTCTTCCAGGAGCCTTCTGGATTGCCTACTGCTTGCTGTATTTTTTTCCAGGAAATGCTGGGGTGGTTGAAGTTCCCCAGCAGGACAAGAGCCTGTGATTTCTACAAAAATTAGATTAATTCCTTTCATCAGGCAGCAAAATGTAATATTAATGTAATAAAAAGTATCTTAGCCTAGTCATCAAATATTTAACTAAAGAACTAAAATAGACTTTTCATTATTTACATAACATTGAAGACATTAATCTGTCTTTCATTAATCTGTTAATCTGTTACTAATGAATAAATTACTAAATTGAATACCTTATTCTCTAATTGTAATAAAAAAAAAAGAAGTCATCACTACCAGAATTAACCTTCTCCTGTGGTTAATCTAAACAAATGCATCTACAAATAATCTTACTTGAAGCAGCTGGACAGCTCAGAAACATTCATTCTGGTCACCAGAAAAGCTTTTGAGTTACAAATATGCAAACGTACATTTTCATCTCAGGTTCTACTGTAGTCAAGTTGGGAACTTGTAGGTTTCTTGCATTTTACTATTGCATTTCTTTTCTAATTCTTCAGTCAACAACGAAGAGTAATAAATAGATTGAACTCACACACCCCATGGCAAGCACTAATGTAAATCACTTACTGGAACAATTACAAAGAGTGTTTGGGAGTAAGGAGCCACGCTGAGGCTTTCTTTCCACAAAAATTTTTTAATAAGTAAGATACAGTAATACAGAGTTTTAACTTTCCTGAATATGAATTTCTCATTTTTGTCTGGCCTGATGAGTGAGATGCTTCACTCTGGAAGAGCAGAATTTTGACAGCAGCTGAGGAATTCCCTGATGCAGGTTGCTGGCCATGCACCAGCAAAAGAGAGCGGGGAAGCAGGATGAGAGTGAGAACACTTCTGTTAGCTCGGCACTGACTTATGCTGACTTCGACTGCTCACAGAACAGTTATGTGATATGTCAAAACAGTTTTATAGCCCTTGAGGTTTTTTCATATGCTCAGCTATGGTTTTAAAATTTTTCTCCTAGTCACACATGTTCCTTGTTGGATTTGTATTTTTTTATGTGTGATTTGCACTGGTTTATTTGGTTGTATTTTAGGTTTGACATAATTTTTATTTATTTCTTTGTAGTTGCCAATACATCAGCATACTGTTTATTGTTTAATGGGAAGGACTTGGCAATATGCTTAAGAAATTTAACCTACTTGGCAATATATCTCTCTTTATCCACTAATGTATCTTTTAAATTCAAAGATGAACAATGAGTGAAGCTTTAAACCCCTAGAAATCAATTGGTTTATCATCAGGCATAATGCATTTGAGACTGATACAGCATTTTTATTCTGACAAAAATGTAGCATAGTGTCTCCTGATGTCCAGAAGAACAAGTTTGCTAACTATCAGTGAAGATTTTAAGCTTTCATTCAAGATATAAATCAAGCATTTTTTAAAACTCTGAACTTTAATTCTGGAGTTTTGACTGTTCACTTTGTAAGAACAATTTGAAATCAACACTCCTTTAATAGTCCTTAGAGACATTAAGGAAAAGAATGTTATTTATGATTCACCAAAGGTAGATCATGTAATCAAGCATTTTAAAAAATGCTTGATGACAGCAAGAGCTTTAATCTTTCAATTTTTTGTTTCTTTATCACCTACTGTCTGCTTGAGCACAAAACAGGCTAAACGACATTAACAGAAATAAGTGACAAAAGTAATCTGAAAGAAATAAAGAATTGCTGTGATAATCTCAATTTTAGCATTTTGATACTGTGTTGCTCAAAGAATATAGCTAAATCAGTACTGAAACCTAAATATAGCTAAATCAGTACTGAAACCTACTTTGCACCAATGGGTTTGATCATATTTCAACAAACATGCTTACTCTGATGCTAAAATCTAATCTAAAATCTCTAACCAGCAAAGTGTCACTCAAAGTGTGTATTTATATCTTGAAAATTCTTAAATTTATATAATTTTTTAGCATCTTTAGCTATGCCATGATCTTTTAAATTGCACTTTAAACAGGGAATATTCAACATCTAGAGCTGTATGGGAACAGAGTGAAGTCTGTACTGCACAGAATAGTAAAAAGAGATTTACTATATAGTCAAAATTATATGTTTGATATGTTTCAGACACTGTTCTGATTTTCATCACACCTTTGGATTGTTGTATAATCTGTATTTAGAATGAGAGTCTTACTTTGTTCTGAGGAAACAAAAATTATAAGCATCAAACCAAAATTACTCTTCCTAAAATTACTCTAGCTTAGCTAGAGCAATGGATTTAAGTTCTCTGTGGAGATGCAGTGACTATGTCTCTTCTTACAGAAGAAGTCTGATGGGAACCTTATGTCTTCTCAAGAACTAAAATGTCTGTGACTAAGAAATTTCTTTCTTTGTTTTACATATATATAGAATGGCCTTAAAAATAAAATGGTCCTTAAAATGGACCTTAAATATCATCTAGTTCCAACCCCCCTGCCATGGGCAGGGATGCCACACACTAACACCAGGTTGCCCAGGGCCACATCCAGCCTGACCTTGAACACAGCTGGGAATGGGGCATCCACAACCTCTCTGGGCAACCTGTTCCAGTGCCAGAACTGGTTTGAGTGCATATCATATCCAGACTTTATGTCTCATGGACCAAGAAAAGTACTGTAAATTTAGGCTGCAGTGGTAGATCTTGTACTTAAAGAGCAGTGACATGAGTCAGACAGGAGTGCACTTGGGCTGTATGCATAAGGACAGGTGTCCCATCAAGTTACTAAGGCAGATTTTAACAAACTATTTGTTATTCTTCCCAGTGTTTTCAGAAACTCCCAGAACAACAACAAAAAGGTAAACTGTCAAATTCCAATTTCATTTTGTAAGAGCAGGGATGGCTATAGCATCCTTTGTTAGGCTGCAAATCATCTGAAATGTATGCACAATCTCCTAAGCGAAAACCTGACACAGACGCCTTTCCAATTCTCTATTCAAATTGCTCAAAGCTAAGCCTTCCAGTATGCTATTATAGTATGTTTAAAAGAAGTTCCTTGGTTGCCTAGTACATACTGTTCAGAAGAGTTTAATAGATATTTCTGAGTCTTAAAACACATCTCAAGGTAGAAGGCACCTTTAAAGATAAGAATTTTTCTGTCTGTCTACATACATTGTCTCAGTAATACGAAGGATCACATGTGATCACTATGTCCTGGAAAGATATTGTTGCTGGTTTCTTGTCAAAGTTGAAGTTTGCATTTCATCTTGGAATGCAATCACAGAAAATTTGCTGTAAAATTAATTTAGAGAATATATGTACAAACTATATTAAGATTAATTAAAAATTTTAGTGACTATCAGTCATATCTTACTTAGGCCTTTTAAGAAATACATGTCCTGGTTTTGAAACACTCTTTTACGAGTGATAATAACCAAGTATTATTCTTGGTTCTTTTGTTTTAACTTATATATTACATTTCCTTTTTAATCTAGAAGATGTCATAAAGACAAGAAATTTCTCTTCAAATTTGGTGTATAAATTCTCAAGGAAATACTGCCTGGAAGTTTAAAGCAATCTTTGTTGGGACTAGTGTGGTATTGTTTTTTCAGTCTTTCCTCCCTGTATTGAATCTTTCCTCCCTGTTTCCATTCCCTTCCTTCACCTTTCCCTCCAGTAGACTAACTTTTGTACTTGTAAGATTAATTACAAGTGATCAAGGGGTTTGTTCTATGATTTTTTTCCCCAGGTAGTTTTAGCTGTATGTTGAACCAGTTCATCTCCTGAACATATGGCAGAGGAGAGGAATTTATCCCACATTTCTGAGAATTTAATTTTATCTGCTGGAAAACAGCTGCCTTAAATTTATTCAGCTGCAACAATTTTTTGAGTGCAGTATGTGGAATTTCTCTTTGTAGGACACGTACTGGCACAAAATTACACAGGAAGCTTGCTGCATGTAAACTTAGACTGATAAATTTAGTCCAGCACAAATTCCATTCAATGTTTGTGGAGTCATGGGTGATATCAACAGGATACCATACAATCATAGAATCACTGTGGTTGGAAAAGACCTCTAATGTGACTCTTCCATGCAGTTTCTGAAAAAAAAGTATGTTCTTAGATTCATTCTACATAGTGTGGTTTATGTATTCTAATGTTACAATTGTCATACAGAAGTTTGAGAAGCTTTTAATCTTGATTCATGTTTAAAACCTTTGCAGCAGTATTGAATGTAAATGATGTTTCTTAAAATTAGATTCAGATGGTAATTTTTCTAAGCTGTTATATGAAAATAGTTTTAATCCACCTTCTTTCATATGAGCACTTAAGAGTTAATATTAGCTAAATGGAAGTTTAATAATCAATACATATACATATACAATTTGAATATGTTTCCATATATGTATATACAATTTGTAATCTATTTATAAAATTCAAATTATCCTAACGTAGCTCACCTCAACATAAATTTGTTTCAAATGGGCAGTCCAAATTTTAAATCCCTTCAAAAAAAGTGTCTTGCTAGCAGAAAATACCTTATTTTGGAAATTCTAGAATCTATGGATTGATAATTGCTTTAATTTCAGAAATCCCTTTGGCATTCTCCACTACAAAAATTTAGATTCTGAGAAATAATAAAAAAAAAAATTACAAACCTCATTCTTATGGAATATTTTACCAGCTAAAGCACTTAAATATTTTCCTGAGCTATTCTTCATCAAGGTTTGCTTGTGTTATTACTTATAACAGGAATGCCTAAAAAATACTTGTGAAGGAATCCTGTAAAAAACACTTGTGGATAAAATATTTCCATGTTATGAAAATAGCATTTTTTTTTTATCTACTGAAAACAAACATAATGAGAATATTCTTCAGTTCTATTTGATTTTGCATTCAAATATTTTAATGAAATAATAAACCAAATAGAAAAACAGCAAATAGTTTTATTATAGATACCATTGCAAAAGTACAAATTTGTTAGAAACATGAAAAATAAAAATAATTTTACATTCAATGTTTCAATAATACTTGAATTGTTCCTCATTTTTCTTTTGCTATTTAATTTCAAGAAAATTTATCTGAAGAGAAGGAGGTAGGATAGGTTTTAAGTTGTGCCAGGGGATGTTTAGATTAGATATTAGGAAGAATTTCTTCACTGAGTTATGAGACATTGGAACAGGCTGCCCAGGGAAGTGGTGGAATCACCATTCCTGGAAGTGTTTACAAAATGTGTATATATGGGTTCTTTGGAGCATGGTTTAGTGGCAAGCACGGTAGTGTTGAATGGCTGATTGGACTTGAACATCTCAGAGGTCTTTTTCACCCACAGTGATTGTATGATTCTATAGATAGAACAATCTCCAACAGGCCTTTATCGAAGTATCATCTTCACCCATCTTTTGTACTTCTTTTGGGATTCAATTCAACTTGATTACTCACCTTTCCCCATGGAAAGAAAAGAGTTAATTCTTGTCTAATCTTCTTGCTTGGCAGGTTTAGCAGGTTTTCCATGCTTTTCACTTTACTGTGTTTTCCAAGCCTGTTTCTGTCATAAGAAACTCATTCATGTGCTGCTGTCAGACAGCATGGCACTCATCTTTTTTACTCCATAGTTAAGCTATGAATTTCATACTTGAAAGGTGCAAAGAACTAAGTGGGGACTTTGATAAAAACAATGACTCCAGGAATAAGCCTGACTTCAGCTAGGCCATCATCTTTTATTAACACTGAGAAAAATCATGAACTCAGATTATACTTTATTTTTAAAGCTTTTTCATTTCTTCCAAACTTCATGCAGCTCTAAAAAAGTCTCTGTAATCAGTATTTGTTTCTGTAAACGTCATTTGCCTAATAATTCCAGTCTCCTTTCCCCTCCACCTCCCCTTTAAAATTGTGGTATGTCTGATATCTCTGATTGGTATGTTTAAAAATATATCATAAGATATGCCTGTCTTTCTTTGGTAACATCAACCGAGGTAATAAAAGGTACTACTTTTCTCCACAAATTTTATTGTGTTCAACTATAATGATTAAAACATGTCACTGCAGATGAAGGAACACTTGCATTGATTTTTTTTTTAACATACGTGTATGTATTTATAACATTATTCTCATCACTGAAGGAGGGGAAATTTAGATTAGAGATTATGAGGAAGTTTTTTACCCGGAGAGTGGTTAGGCACTGAAAGAGGTTGCCCAGAGAGGTTGTGGATGCCCCATCCCTGGCAGTGTTCAAGGCCAGGCTGGATGCGGCCCTGGGTGACCTGGTCTAGTGATTGGCATCCTTGCTTAGTGCGGTGAGGTTGGAACTAGATGATCTTTAGGGTCCCTTCCAACCTGGCCATTCTATGATTCTATGATTCCCTGTACTTAAACTGTTCATCGCAGTAATAGAGATACAATTCAAGTGTCCAGGTGACTCTCTTTCTTAACATGCACAATCTGAGGTCTGTAATATTATCGAAATCCATGCAATTAATGTTTTTAAAGGTGCACTGAATTTAAAATAATCTTCGTTAATAGTTCAGTTTCATTCCAACTGCCTTTCATGTTTTGCAAGTATGTTTCATATTTCTGCCTACTAGAAAGGCTTCTCATAACTACTCTTTGCAATAAATTTGAAATTCAAAGATTCAGTTATACAGGAAGACAAGATGAAGAATTTCACCACACTGGAAATACTCTCAAAATGTGGATTTTGAATATTGTAGTTTCTATACTGTATATATATATAGATCTGTTTAGACTGTGGAACATGTTTAGGTTGCTTCCCTGCTGAAGTTATAACAACTCCTGGTTCTTGTAACCAAACCATAGTTGGAAAATGTGACAGTCATGGTAGTACATAAAGACACCTACTAAAACATGAACTGCTACAAGGAGAAACCTAAGGACTGTCCAACCTATGGTATGTAAAGGGAGTATCTTTATTTGTACCATAACTTTAAAGCATACTAGGAAAACTCTTCACGAAATAGAAGGTATTGTGGCTGTTTTCTGAAGAAGACGCATTAATTCAAGAGAAATAAGCTTAAGTAAAAGCAACTAAGGCCTGTGGAAAACCATACATATTTGGCACTTATGGAACGTTACTTTTTTGCTTCAGTTTACAAATGAAAACCAAACCAAATCAGTATTTTTTTTTCCTTTTACATAGGTCTGTGTACTAGAATTCCTCTCACTTTTGTCCTACACATACCTATTTTTTAGTGTGAAGGGAACATTTTTAGATGAATTTGTTTCAAACATTTCCAGTTAAGCATTAAGATATTTCTGATTTTGCAGTAATTTTGCTATTACTTCTGTTAGATAAGTTTTTGGAATTCTGCAGTCATCATCCCAGTAAACAACATCTAATGTCACTGAAACTGGAAATTGCAGTCCTCTTAGTATTAGCTACAGGTGTTATTAGATAAGACAGTCACTTGCCAACCATTGTCAAACTAAGTCAACAGAAACTTCAAAGCAGATAGCTACTGGCAGAGTACTGGGTTTGTCTCATAAATTTCAGGGCCTTACATCAAGTATAGGAGAGTACTGTAAAAGGTAATTCTGTCACTGTGTTTTACTGATAACCCAGCTGTCATGGTTTCTGGATGAGTATCAAAACTCTTGAAAATTCTGCATTTTTTACCATTGTTTTGGCTTGACAGCTGGGATAGTGTCTGTACCAGGTTGAAACAGCCTCCTTTCCAGAATTTCAAATATATTCTGTGCTCTTATCTGAGAGAAAGCTGCTTCTCTGCTGTATGGATACGCAACGGTTCAAATGCTAACTCTCAGTGAATGTGGGAGACTCAGGGGAGTTACAACTCCTTAAAGAGGTATTTTTCCACATGCATTCTACACAGACATTAAGCATGCATAAGCTTAATCATCAGCATAGATACTGCCAAATCTTCTAGATGCCAGTGCCAGAGCCTCCTGACAGCACCAGCATTTTTGGTGCCTTGCGCTGTGACCTGCTTAGAACAAGACTTGAAAACAACTACAATACTTTCTTGTTCTGAACAGTTTTGAAACACTTTGGCTTAGAAGACATGATAGATGCAAATAACTTCTTGATTTTTTGTAGTGTCTGGCCTCTTGTAGTAAATGTGGATAAAGGGGGCTCGGCTCAGGTAAATAAAAATAGCACAGTAAAAACCACTGAGACAATTTCCTTTTCTTTTCTTTTTTCCTTTTTGTTTTTCTTTTATTTTTCTTTTTCTTTTTTCCCTTTTGTTTTTCTTTTCTTTTTCTTTTTCTTTTCCTTTTTCTTATTCTTTTTCCTCCTTCTCTTTTTCCTTTTTGTTTTTTTTCTTCTTTTTTCTTCTTTTTCTTTTTTCCTTTTTGTTTTTCCTTTCCTTTAAATTATATTTATCTCTGTCTTTTTTTTTTTTTTTAAGTCCTATCACTCTCATATATTGTGGAAACCACAAGAACACTCTCTGCTTACAACTCTTTCAAGGGGCACTGTTTGTATTACACCGTAAGACATACGCTGAGAGACTGATTTCATGGAAATATCATAGATCACCTAGTCAAACCCATAGCCAAACACACATCAGTGTCTCCACTTTGTTGTCCAATTAATTTTGATATTGAAGAGTTGTAGTGACCTTTCTTTTCCAGCAAAAAGGCTACCCTCCCAGACTATCTCCATAGTCTACTACATGGATTATTCTTTGAAATCGACAGTTAAATAACAGTGATTCTACCTAAATCCTTTAAGTGCAAATCACAGTGAATCCTGTTCTTTACTAAATAAAATTTTGTTTAGATACCCCTCTTAGCCAATTTTGTTTCCTCTTTTTACTATTTTATAAAAATCCCAATAATATTTTAACTCTATGTCATAGAATGGGAAATCTGCCACTTATAAATTACAGTATCAATTAACTAAATCTGCATGAACGAAGAATCAAATTTTATTACAATAATTCTAGAATTTTTGAGAAATTCTCATGGTTCTCTGAAATTTCTATGTCTCTGAAAAATGTACCTTCACTTATTAGAATGATCTGCTCAGAAGTCTATTCTGTTTTACTGTTGATAATTTTATTTCACATATTTAATTCTCCTGTATCTTTTGTGTGAATTTACAAACTTAGTTATCTGGATTTGCATTTTCCAACTTCAGCTGTGACACTGGAAAATGTACTGAGCAGTGGTACCTGAGTTACTTAGAGTACCTTATCATCTGATGACCCATATGGCGTGTGTCACACGCTAGGGAAGCAAATTGCACAAAGCCCCGCTTTCCAGTCACTCGAAAATCACATATGAGAGGATACCCTGGTTTATGCATCACTCTCCACAGAATATAATGGAACAACAGCCTTCAAACTCCAGTTCAACTTTGCTTCTTAAGCCCCACGATGTTTTCTTTCAAAATTTCTTTTAATCTAGCAAACTCAAGCCTTCAAAAAGTTATAAAAACTCATCTCACGCTGGGAAACAACTGTTTCAGTATTTGGTCCTGCAGTGCATTTTGTTGCTCCTTACAGCTGCTACACAAGAAAAAGATGATGTTACCCCAGTCCAAAGAGCACAAGGATAACCTGGGGACTGGAATAAATTGAAGTTTTGGTCTGATTATGCTGGAAGTATAGTCTCCAGTTGCTGCCTGGAGAATTTCCCAGTAGGAACACATGGAGAAACATGGTTGAGTAACTTCTGACAGAAGTTACAGAAACATACAATAGTGCTGTTTCAGGAAAAGTCAAGGACAAAAACCAGTGGCCAGGAAAAGTTTGTCTAATGCACTCGTAATCAGGTCAGCCAAAATTTCATCTGAAAAGATGTTGGTGTACAACATATTGTCCACAAATACACTAGGCATTGTGAGACAAATAAAGACAGTCTGTGGCTCTGGGTCAGCGTTGAAATCTGGGGTCAAACACAATAAAGTGGACAAGGGACCGTATTCCAGGGACTGTATATTAATTTTTCGCATGTCACTTCCCTGGCTACTTGACAGTGCTTGTCAGAGCAAACTCACGTATCACAGCTTGTTCCTTACTAGCTCAGAGAAAGCCTGGCAAAAAAATTCTGTAACTGCTTCAGGAGAAAATGAACAAAAAGCGGCCCTTGGAAGAAATCTGTGCCGAGTTGTGGATGCACACATCCAGCACTTTTACTGTTACTGGCAACTTACGGCCCTCATGGTGATACAATCAAAAAAAGCCACTTATGCTAGATGCTGCAATAGGAAGCAATATGTCAGAATGACAGAACCCACCCAGAACACAATTAATTTATCAAACATATTAACAGTTAGAATTACAAATGATATTTTGCTCTTGGTTTTAGAGGAGAAAATTCTTATTATATCTACCACTGAAGATCTAGCAGGCACTTCAGAAATGGTCAGGGTGGGGTGAGGAAAAAGAACAAATTCTTAAGCTGATTTTCACTCAAGTCAAAATATTTCCTTCTAATTCTAACATTGCATTGTGAAAGGAATATTTTGTGCTAATTATCACTACACCACAGGCTGAGATCATACTTGCTGTCTCCAGGCCTTGCCTTGCCAAGGACCTGTTGCCCTTGTGTCAGCCCTTCTACATCCCTGACTTTCCATGGGTCTATGCATCAGCTGGAACAGAAGTAAGGAGACTTCGGGGAGCAAGAACATTATAGATCTGGAGCAGGGTAGTAAAGGCATGCAGATGTTCCCTGTGGCTCGCTGACAATCCTTGAAAAAGTAAACCACCTTTAAAACATTTAAACTTTGCCATTCACTGGATAATGACTGATTTTTTTCGGGACAGTAATTGGTAGGAGAAAATAACCTTGTATCTTTAAAAGACAGTCTAAGTCACGGTAGAGTCAAAAGCAGTCGCCATCAAGGAAAAAGCTGAGCTTTCATCTTGTGTCTAAATCACTACTTCTCTATAGTATGCTCAGAAATGATGCTGTTTAACGGAATGGAAAAGCATAAAGAAGATATTAACTGATAATTAATGTCAGCTCTGGAATCGGGTGGGAAGAAAGAAGGTAAAAAAAATTGGTATCAAACATCTACCTCATTTACTTATCATTGCATGAACAGATTTTTACTCCAATAATTGTTTACTCAACATAAGATGAAGTTTCCTTCATAATTTGTACTAATTATCACTGTAGGGAAATGAAATTATCTGGTAATGTACACAATACTAAAAGTAGAGTTTGGATGAGGAGAAATTCTCTCCATGCATGCTATTTAAAAAAAGTTACTGTAATATAAAGTAGTGAAACACTGTTATCTGCAAACTTGATGAGGGTACACTCATATCATTAATAAAGATGCTGAATAGGATTGAATCCTCTGGGGTATATGGGAGAGGCTTGTTCTCTAAGGCAAGGAGTAGGAGACACTCCTCTCCTGCTGAAAGGAAAACTGGTGTTGACCCCTGGATAACACCACTGGTTACTTGCCTCCAACCAAATTTGATCCACTGATTATTACCCTCTGGGCCCAGCATGCAGCCAGTCTTCAATCCACATCACAGTCCAGTTACCCAGCTCATGCTTTGTCAGCTTCTTTGTGAAGATCTTAGGACAGCCAGCACTGAAAGCATTACTGTAGTCTAGGTAGGCATTATCCACTGCTTTTCTAACAAGCCAATCATTTTACCATAGCAGTTATCAAGGTGGTAAAGTATGATTTCCTGTTGGTAAATCCATGCTGACTACATTTGAAGACTTCTTGTCTTTCATGTGTGTAGAACTTATTTTCAAGATTAGTTGCTCCATCATCTCCCCAGGGATTGTGTTAATGTTGACGAGCCTGTAATTCCCTGGGTGGTTCCCCCCAGTGCTCAGGTATGTATGTCTCCCAGTCAACAAAATCATTAAAAGGCTGTGGAGATGGAGAGTGGCTTTGAATGACTTCAGTCAGAGTCTGTTCTATGCTTTCAGTCACTTCTTTAGCTAAATTCTTGCATTGTTCCCACTGTCTCCCTATGGAAGTTTTCTCGTGTTTAACTAGGCAGTATAGCTTGCACTACTCTTTCTCACCAGAGCATTAGGAAGTCTTTTTCTTTCACAGTCTAGGCATTAGGGTAAAATATAACTTTTTTTTCACAGAAGTTCCTAGTGGCCCTGCTGGACTTTGAGGGTAGATGGAGAGAGAAAGAACTTCAGACCAGGGCCAGATTTATCTTATAGTCTAACTGGAAGGAAGAAGCCTATGAAAAGAAGTCAGAGAAACTCCAGAAATTACTCAGCAGCTGTCCCTCCCACATTTAAAAACTATACAATTTATTAACAATGGAGAAGCTGTGTAATATGATAGATTATGAAATTAACATATTTAATAAATAAATGCCTTTCAGTTGCATAACATTATATACATCTAAATTAGTTTTTGTTTTCATAAGAGTCTGAAATTTTTGGCTGTGCTTTAGGAAGGTATGTGTACAGCTGTGTGCACAGTATGGAAAGGAGTTATCTTCTGTGCTACTCTAATCCAAATTATTTTTACTGTGGGTAGTTTTATTTTTATTCTGAGTACATTTTTCGTATTATTTGTAGGAATCAAAAATCATGTCATAGTTTGAAATAAGTTTTTCTGCCATAAAAAGAAAATATTGATGAATCTTTTAAAATGAACACTTAGGAGAATTTTTAAATATTATAGAACACTGGGTATAAAAATGGAGCTATATAGAAAAATTCTCATTTTCCATCTATTAAGTAAAGATCAGATTTCATCGAACAAGAACCTAGATGCCCATAAAACTTCCCCAAACCCAGGAATTTTTGACCATCCTTCAACTTTCTTCAGGAAGAAAGAGCCAGCTGATCCTTTACTTCAGAAAGTTTCCTTTAAACATGACAATAGTCCACATGATATTAAAGAAAAGGAATGAAACAACTTTAATTTGTTATTTTTCCTGAAATGAATGTGGAAATGCCAAGGACAACACACCTCAACACAACATTTAAGTCAGTCCTCAGGATACAAGGAGTTCTGTGTGCAGCCTTACTTTGTGACTTTCATGAAAGAGTTGGAATATATGATCTCCTTGAAGCTGAATTTTCTGGAAAATAGACACTCAGGACAAAATTAATGGAGAAAGATAGAGTTACCTTTAATTGGATGGTGTGGAAGCTTCCACACCTTCAGGATCCTGTACATGGACGCGCGCCATCCCCTGGGATTACACATTTTTATAAGTTTTATTAGTAATTAACATATAGATATCTATAGTCAACCCTGGCACTAGGTTTTCCAATAGCCCCCCCAGTGGTCTTCAACTCTGCCCTTCAGAGAGAGCCTATGTGGGGCTTGGCCCTCTTCCTGCGTCTTGTCTTCACGCTATCTGCAGGTGGCTTCTTCAAAACATCATGTCCTTGGCAAGGCATGAGAAAGTCCAAGATGTACCTTAAGAATGTGCCTAGTGGCTTCTGATACATGAACAACTCAGGAAGCTTCACATGATCCTAAAAGTTCTAAAAATCTACAAAATACACTTAAATCTTTAGGCATCATCCTAAAGTCTCTTCAAGCATGAATTGGGTGTTCAAAAAAGTGGTACTTAGTGACATCATTTAGTGGGCATGGTGATGATAGGTTGATGGTTGGACTTGATGATCTGAGAGGTCTTTTCCAATCTTAATGATTCCGTGATTCTGCAATTACTTTGTGTTTTCAGTCTTTACCTTCAAGATGTTGATTCAGAAAAAGCCAGTTGTTCCAGCTCCAGTGAGAGACAGTATAGGCTAAGGAATAAGCACATAGTTATAATTTCACTGAATTAACAAACAAATTTAGAAAAAAATTAAAGCATTGGTGATTTCTCTGAACCGATACAGAATTCAGAAAAATTAAAGAGTATTGATGCCTATAGCGACCTCGGTCATAACTGCATCTTTGTTAAACTTTTGTAAAAGTATTCAGAAAATAGTAGAGCTTCCACAGAACTTGAGGATGAGCCAAGGAATTTTAAAATACTTTCTTCTTAAAACTATTCAAGAGCCACAGAAATTGTAACAATGAAAAAGAGAAAAGGATTCTTTTTTTTTTTGTTACCTGTTCATGGAAAAACTGGAGAAAATGAAGGCTAATTGCAGAGGAAAGAGTTGGCTTTTACAGTGCAACAAATATATCTGTGAGCTGGGAAAGAGCTGTTCTTACCTTAATATATGTTCTTTTTGGATAGAAAATCTGTGTCCTGACCACGCAATGTCTGTGCAAGTTACTTTCTTTCCATGTAGGGGTATTATCACTCTCTTAGTTGAAATTCTTTTTACATACCAGATGTTTATTTTGTGTCTCCAAATTATGATAGCTCTACCACATAATGAATATATAATATGACTTTCATTTTGGCAGGAAATGTACTGAAATGAAAACTGTCAATAAAGGAAACTAGAAACAACAAAGGGAACATATATTAAGCATTATGCTTTAACAAGAGATTTCAGGATGTATTATTCGTGGATCTTATACTGCATATAAGAGGCTCACTTAGTACTGGCAAGATACAAGAACAAATCTGCTCTGAGCTGTTCCTGATCATCCAAAACCACCTAAGACTGAGAAGGAAAACACAAAAAACGTGCAATAAAGAAACTCTCTTGTTTTACACTAGTACTGGAGTCCAAGCTTATATTCAGTTAGTGGGGTGGGATTTTCTTAATTCATTGTTGTGCAACATCAAGAAGATATCGAATTTCCTTCAAATATCTCTTGGACTGGCTGTTCACTGTTGTATTTTACCAACTCGGGCTGTTACTGGAGAGCTTCATATAGCTAATAGTGGTATTTGATCTAAAATAGTATTGATATGTGGTAACTGATCTTTAGAAAAGATCTTTGGATAGAGCAAGTAAGCTCTTCAAAGACAGTAATGCTTTCTATTTTTCTTCTCATACATTATTAATGAATAATCTCAGTGTATTAATTATCTCATTACTTTCAATAAGCAGAGACTTTATACAGAATTGGAAGCCACTAAGAACTTCATGGAACTGATATAGTTAGTGAAAGGACTTAGATTTTCTTCTGAATTGTGATCAGTTCTTGAGAGTTTAGACAGTGTTTATACACACCCTCTCTGAAAGAATGAGTAAAACATTGGAGGGAGGAAGTTAGAAAAGTTCTAGTGAAGCCTTCTGAGTAAGTATGCAATTTAGTAATTTTTTTCAAGCTTTGGAAAACATTGTCATTTATCAGCAAAAAGTCATTAAAGAAATGGTTATATCTCTAAAGACCATATATAGATTAAAAAGAGAAATCTATAAAAAAACAAAACATAATGACTTCAGCAGAAGCCAAAACTCTGGCATTTTAAGAATTTAAACAGTTGTAAAGATTCACTGTATTTTATCGTGTCATCTAAAGAACATAATATGGTAAATACACTGTGCCTTTATTGACATAATGGCTCAATAAAATATGAGATTAGAATATATCATGCAGATGGGTGGGAACATTTGAAACAAATGTTCTATATTGCCAAAATTTTGGGGCCAACAAAATAACAAATACAGTTAAAAAATGTGAGTACAGCAAAAAGGGGAAGAAGGATCTGTAAAGTAATAGCATTTCTTAAGAGACATGGGTTATTGATGGTTTGCAAAAAGCCACATTATTCAATGGTTTAAGGACTATCTAAGCAGAAAGCGAATAATTTATTCTTTACTCACTTTCTCTATATTGTTCATGATTTTTTTTATATCCCTCAGTTTTATGCAGTTTAGACAAATGCATTGCAATTAGTTTCTTCTCTTCTATGGAAAGCACTGTATACTTCTGACCCACCTTGTTATCTTCTCTGTAGTCCTGGGCAATGGGGAAGTTGGGCAGTAAAGTTGGGCAAGCAGTATGTAAGGTGTGCTAACAATGAATTCATACAGTGGGATACTGCTATTTTCTGTTTTGTTCTCTGTAATGATTTTGAACATCCTGAGAGCAGTGAGGTGATATCCACAATGACTAAAATCTCCTTCCTCAACAGCAGTAGCTACTTTGGAACCATCATGGTTTATATATGGAGTTGTCTGTGCTCCCATGTTTTATTTTTCTTATGTGGATACAGGACTTAATTTGCAATTTTTGTATTTCTTATTTATAAATATATTTATCATAAAATGATAATATTTTTCATAAATATATTTATAATAAACATTATTTATGCAGATTTTTTATCTTTATCTGCATCATATCATCCTGATGCAGTTCTTCAGAGTCAGTTTTAGCTTGGATGTCACAAGGGTGTTTTTTTTAACTGCAAACTTCATAGCCTTGTTACCTACTGTCCTGGCTTGAAAGGACAAATCTGGGAGATGACCCCATTAGGAGTCTCCCCCTTACCCAAAAGACAGAAATTGAACAATCCACTCTGTACACCAGGGGGTGAGGTTATAAAGAATAACTTTTAACAGAGAGAAGTATATAACAATGAAAATACAGAATGATACAAACCCTCCTGGTTCCCCCCTCACACCACCGGCTGCACCCCCACTCGCAGTAAAACCTGCTTGGGTGCAATCCAGTTAAGGTGAGGTGGCAGATGAGATGAAGTGTGAGGGAAACCCGGGTGGTGGATGATGGTGGTGGGTGGAGGAATGGACAGAAGACTAAGAGATCATCCAGCCACCTGAGCGCGCTGCCGCAAGATGGAGGAGAGCACGCTTTCTCCCTCTCACCTTCTTCTTCCCAGAAGGAGCCAGGAGCTCCCGGCAGTCCCTGCAGTGGAAGTCACTCCCTCCTGGCGGGCCTTCCACACCATGGCTGCATCGCAGCTGCATTGCCAGTTCTTCCTCTACCGCCACTTGCAGTGGCTCCAGGACTCATGGGTGCAGGCTGTCACATTTTGCCGCTCCGGGGGCTGCCACGCTGCTGCCCCATGCCTGGTGGGGTGCACCCCTCTTCCAGCAGTGGTGGTCCCCTGCTTCTGTGCTTGCTGGGGGCTGCTCCTGCTGCCACTGCAGCCAGCGCAGCTCCATGCTGAGCCAGCACTGCCAGGACAGGGGTGTGGGTTACCATGTCGACCCGCTGTAGCCTGCTTGGCTCCTGCCTGCACAGCTCTTCTCCTGCCTGCGCGGCTCAGCCGGTGGAAAGGGCTACCCCCCACCGAGGGTTTACAAACAAACACATTAATGGTCAGGGGGGGTGAAGGGGGAAAAAGATGGATACCTCTGGTCTTTCACATACCCTATAACACCTACCCCTTTATCAAGCACTGAAGAGTATCTTAACTGCACTGTTATGTCTATCTCATCTGCACTATTTCCTCCCACTCCATCCCTATTATTGTCCCTCCATGAGGCAACCTTCCCTGCTTAGAGAGTACAACATCTTTTCTAAAGAGAAGGGTAAATATTTACTGTGCTATTGAAGGCCCATGGGATTTTTCCTGGAAAACTGAATTACTTGCTCTGAGGCGCTCTGAAAAGATAGTGAAATATATACCTTATCAAGGCTACAGATCTTGCCCTGCACTTTAAGACTGTAAGAAATTCTACATACCTCAGTGTTTCAAATATGCAAGGTATGATATTTTTATGAAGCAATTTTTTTCAGAATCTGTTCTTTAATCATTCTCAGAAAAGTACAGATAACATTAAACTTTTTGTATACACTGATGATATAGATAGTCACCAAGAGAAACAGAGCAATGTTTTTTGCACATATCTTAGAAGGATCCCTAACACAATTACCATCGTTATACAAAAATAAAATAACAGAACTAAAATATAGAACCTAAGCACATATGGAAATGAATAAAATGATCTGCTGATATTAACTGGGTGCCAGAACCAGCCAGACTAATTGTGGTTGCAATATATGAAACATCTAAAATAAAAACTTCCAATTATTTATCTATTGGACTATGATCTATGCAAGGAAATTACATGAGTTAACAGCTCCCCTTTTTACAAGATTGTCTCTGTCAGTTCAAACCGTGCACTTTGAAATTCACTGAATAACACCTGGTCTCTAGGAAGCCCCCTTCAAAGGAAACCTTAGGGCTTTCTTTAAATCCGAATAAAACCTCAGGAGATTCATACATTTCCAGAGAGAACCAAAGAATTTTAAGGAAAATCTTAGAATCCCTTAACACAGCAGGAAAAGTTTCCCTTTTATTTAAAAGGATAAATAGTAATAGCAGCATATTCTTAGCTACTTAATTAGGCTTATTACTATACCATGCCTTTATAAGAATATTTATATTTGGATATTAAATAGTGTTGTGCTATTTTCCTAGGTTCAGCTGACTATCAGTCAGTGAAATGCTCAATAAACCTTTCCATCTTTCCATCCTCTCCTTAATTCCAGGGATGGATCTGACCACAATATGCAGTATTTGTCCTACAGTCAGGAGGAATTACTTTGAAGTAAATGAGGCTTTCCACAGATTCAGGAACCTTCACATCCAGGAAAGTTCTAGATTTACATTCCAATTACCCATTCCCAAAGGCAGATACTCTTTTTTATCTTCCCTGTTACACCCTTTGTCTGAATTTCCATAGCAAAATTATTGCATTGGTAATTTATGTAAAATAACTGAATAACTAAATAAATAAAATAGGAGGAGGAAATACCTAGCAAGAATGATGAATTTAAAAGATAACAGGAAATACAGCAAACTGAAGTTCAGATATTTCACATTTGAATTCTGGACAGAATAATCTGGACTCCACATGAGTGGTCCATGCTTTGGTGGCTCATGTTATTAAGGGGATAATATAGTTATGGCAGTTTGGCTCATAGAATCCACGGGTTTGAGTTGTTAATCAAAACCAGTACACTTCATTAATCTTAAAGAAAAAGTACTTACAAGAGACTTTCTAAAGAAATTAACTGAAGAATACTATATGGAGCTGTATAGGTATCTAAAAAAAAAAAATCTAGTTAGGTACTGTATCTTTAAATCCAGTTATTTAGAGAGCAAAAGAAGCACAAAGAAACACAGTGACATTTTACAGTAGATAATTAATCTCAGGGGCCTTTATGTGTGTCAAAGCAACAATGCCAACTACAAGAGTTCAGCATTGTAATTGTAAATTATTTTTTTCATTGCTGTTTTAGGAAATAACAGAGTAAATTTTATTTTCCAAAGAAATCCTATAGTGTCTTTCTAGCTTTAAAGACATTTTTTCTATCAAAATATGTACATTCATATATAACATATGACTGGAACTAACAGGCATAACTAAACATGTATATGATTTAGTCCATTCAGGAATATTTTTAGAGCTTTATTAAATCATAGTCTGAAAAGTCCAAACTGTTGAATTAGTTGAAAAAAAAACAAAAAAGGACATCTCATATTAGTAATATGATATACTCTGCCCTTGGGACAGAGCAGTAGTGTGAAAGATCAAAGCAAGCTTCTGCATAGTTCATGTAAATGCATCCATTTTGAAGTGATTATGTAGTTAAAAAATGACATCACACAATACATATTGTCTTTGACTGAATCTCTAGAAATGGTGAAATACCATTCCACTTGTAAATCACTGGAGCTAATCGGCCAAAAAAAAGTCAGTGGTGGATTTCAGAATTCCTTTTGATTATTTGCAATCTGAACAGGCACCTACTCATGTGATCTCAGATGCTGTAGCACTGCCATGAGAATTAGTTAGTCTGCCCTCTATGTCCATTATGGAAGTAACTTTCAGTTCTAATAGTTAACATTAATGAGTGAAGATTTACAGATATGTTTGTCTGTATACTAAGAGTACAAAGGGGAAAAGTTTAGACTTAAACTTCAGTGGACTTTTTTTTTAATCATGAAAAATGAGCAATTTCAAAACTTTTTATTTTAACCACAACTGAAAGTATCACATGAAGATCTTATGTTATTTCTGTCTCACTCGAAGTTAGAAGACACCGACATTTTCTGCAAAAAATGTGATCCTGACCAAATATTGGCAGGCTGTATGCTTCAAAAGGGACCTAACTACTTTCTGATTTTTTCCTCACTCTGCAATTCACAGGAAAAAAAATTATTTTCCTTCCTATAAACAAGACTTCTGATTTCTGGTTGTATGAGAATCACCTCGTAAACCCCAGTACTTTGAGTTAATCTCTTCTGGAAAAGAGTTGATCACATCCAAAATATGTCTGGAATCAATTGCAACACTGTTTCAGTGGAAAAAAAATGACCATGATATTTGGTGAAATTTGTACATGGGGTCCTGAAGACAAGAATGAAAACAGCTGGAGACAAAATATAGCCTTTAATTATCAACTTGCATCATTAGACACTCTCCTACACAGCAAATTTGAAATATGGAGACTATGACACCATTCAAATGGGTTGATCCCTCTAGACCATAACTGCTTTCAATAAATTTAAACTTAAGAAGTCTGGATTGTTCGAGTCAAGGCAGTTGGTAAATGTTTCTTAAATTACTTCAGTCAGTGCTTAAGGAATTCATAGTGTCTGTGATTTCCAGTGGAGCAGTTCACAGTTAATTTCAACAGGAATGAACACTTCAGGAAAACCTTTGTCAACAAAATGCTCTCCTAGTTGTACTGGTGTGCACAGAAATACATTTCTAAAAATTTTCTTTGTTTTTACAGGTTAAAAATTTCCTACTAGAATCTTTTTTTTCTCTGCTAGAATAACAGTAGGCATGCCTTCTCCTAGACATTCAATGTCCTTCTAGACAAGCACTCCAAACACTACCAATATCCTTTGAAAAATTTTCTTATTACAAGACATAATGATATTTAATTCAGTTTCTATTTAAGGAAGCAAACACTTGATACTTTCTTTTTCCTAGTACTCATGAAAGAATAAACTGACAATGACACTGAAGTGTTGACATAGATTCATATAAAAACCAAAAATAACCTAAACATGGAACGTGTTGGTTTATTGTGCCAGTGTTTTCCCTGGATTGCACATATGTGACATGCCCAGAGAAATATTCAGTTTTAGCTTATGTTATGTCTGTAAGATTTGTGATCAGTTAATCATAAATCCTGGAAAAAAATACAGTACCTCAAACTGAAATATGAAAACAGATTGAATAATTTTAAGAAGTCAATAATATAGTTCCTTGACATTTTCCTTCTGGCTCCAAAAGAAATGAAATGTTGCTTTTCATATACCATTTTCCCTCATTTCTGCATTATTGAAGCCCAAGTAACTACTCTCACAATTATAGCTCAATGACCAGAAATTACTTGTTCTAAAGGTACAGGATGACTGTGAAACTTCCTCTCTTTAATGTTCACAGCAATTACTTGTAACTCCTGTTTACCACTTTGAGTCCTGAATCAGTGTGCATTTAAAGAAAAGCTAATAGTTTCCTCACAGGGGCTAACCCTGATGGGTTTATTTTCTGCTGATCCTACCAAGTCAGAAAATCTTGCTGATTAAATCCTGAAGTACCACAAAATAAGGTTTAGTCTTATTCAAGGTAACTTCTTTGACTTTTAAATTATTTGTAATTCTATTAATGACTTCATTTTGATCCCACTGGATGGGTTCAAGAAACAGAACATTGCCATTAAAAGCTTGAAAGTTTTGCAGACTTAGCAGTTTCTTCACAGAACTACCTTTGCAGTCCTCACTTTAAGCTGACTAGAAACATCTGAGCTGACTGGTATTTACACATCGCACTGCTAGCAATACTGCAATATGCATTAGCCACTTGCAGGCTTCTTGGAAAAAATTTGCTTGTGAACACAGAACGTTAGTCAATAACCAGTCCTACAAAAATATCTGGAGAAGGATTCCACAGGATGCTCAGAAGCTTCAGCTGAAAGACAGAAAAAAGGTGAAGGAAATGACAAGGAAGAGTTATATCTCTATGACAGGTACCAAACCACTGATTTTACATATGGAAGCTGGAAGCTCATTCAGCAGAAAGGAATCATTCCTACTTAAAATATGTGTGTGCATGTGCGTGCAGGTGTGTGTATGTGTGTGAGGGGATGGTAAGCCAGAGGGGAGAAGGGAGGGATAAAACTCTCTGATAAACCTTACAAATTATGTTCCTAGGTCTCAACTTTTGGATAAGTCCAAGAATGCTGTGTAGAAAATAGTGGCAAACTTGAGGCTCAAGGGAAATCCCAGACCTAAGTCTTTGGCAGTGGCACAGTCACAGTATCACAGTATGTCAAGGGTTGGAAGGGACCTAGAAAGATCATCTAGTGCAACCCCCCTGCCAGAGCAGGATCACCTAGACGAGGTCACACAGGAATGTGTCCAGCCAGCTCTTGAATGTCTCAAAAGAAGGAAACTCCACAGTCCCTGGGCAGACTGTTCCAGTGCTCCGTCACCCTTACTGTAAAGAAGTTCTTCCTCATGTTAATACTAAACCTCCTGTGATCCAACTTGCTCCCATTCCCTCTTGTCCTAACATTGGATGACATTGAGAAGAGCCNTACTCCTCCAAGCTTGGCACCATCTGCAAACTTGCTGAGGGTACTCGCTACCCCTTCATCCAGATCATTGATGGATCTGATGGATCAGTGATCATATCTGATCATTGATCAGATATTGAACATTACTGGACCCAACACTGACCCCACACACACCACTAGTCACAGGCCTCCAGTTAGACTCTGCTCCACTGACCACAACTCTCTGGGCTCTGTCCTTCAGCCAGTTCCCAATCCATCTCACAGCACAGTCTCTCAATCCATACTTCTGAAGTTTGGCAATGAGGATACCATGGGAGACAGTATCAAAAGCTTTGCTAAAGTCAAGAAAAACCACATTTGCTGCTTCCCCTCATCTATCCACCTAGTTATGTCATCATAAAAGGCTATCAGATTAGTTAAGCATGACTTCCCCTTACGGAATCCATGTCACCAGTGTAGTAGGCTTTCTGAACTATGTAAAGACCAAATAGAAGGGAAGGGACAGTGGGAATTGTGGGCACAATATGTCTGAGCCAGGGGTTTAGTCCGTACGTGATATTCAGATGCCTAGTCTGGAGTGTCAAATTATTACAGAGTTAGGTCAATTCACAGGCACAGTCTGAAAATCACTTGGGGTCTCCTGTGGNGGTCAATTCAGCAGTTTTGTTTTAATTCTTTTTTGTTCTCCAATGCGGAAGGCGTATTTCTTTCCAAGATAATCCATTTGTTCCACACACATTCATAGCCTCATTCAAAGGTTCATAATCAAGACACAAATCATAAATTAAGTGAAGCAAAATATAAACTTACTTCCATACAAAGTTGGAAAAAAAATGACTTATGTTCTGTGTTATTCTTGAAGGAATAGAAGTCATGGTGGTTTACATACTTAATTTTTGAGCAATTAACACCTGCTGTAGCCATATTCTTTGGGCAAAGTGATGAAGTGATGTTAATAGTGAAAAATGTGGCTGAAGTGGAGAAGGTGGATCATAATGGCTCAAAAATTGCACGCATTCTGAAACTGCCTTAAATTTTTGTCAGTATTTTATCTCCTGTTTCCTGATTCTCTGCCTTAGTTTCTTGAAAGTCTCATAGCTTTTCTTTGATTTTCTTATGAAGGGCAGAGATTTAGCCACTGTAATCTAAATTTAATTTATTCTCAATTGTGGAGTCCAAATAAGAAACAAAGCAAAAGGAAATGAAACTGCAAAGTTTAGCTCACTTTTTTTTTGTTTTGCAGGTGTTCTGATCTTTAAGTTCTGTTCAATCTGATTGCATTTGCTGCTACTTTCTGAATGGATATATTAAAAAAGATATATCCTCATCAGACTTCCTCTATTGATAACTTCTTTTAATTGTTTGATGTGAATTGGGAATTTGAAAATGTTCCACTACATGCCTTAAATTACTTTGGGCCCAAAGGCTGTTATCAGAGCATGCCACGTAAAACCCCAGATTATAATTTTTAAAATATATATGTATTTGATATTCAAGACAATATCTGTCTCCAGTCCAATGTGGATAAGATATTAATTCAGAAATTGTTGTGATAAATTTCTGATAAGACTGGGAAGATACTTTCATTTCAATGCAAAGTGCTACATGTAACATCGGTTTACCAGAAATAAACTTTTTTCAAGGAGGTATGCGAAAAATGCAAAATAATGACTTGATTTTTGCTAATAATGTTACTATTTTTAAAATTATAAAAGTAAAAAATTGTACTCTGCAAGAATCTAATATTTAAACATAAACACAGAAAGGATATATATATGCACATACAAATATATATTATATCATATGAGACATCCATAGCATATATGTGAGATAGCCACTATACTTCTATACATATATATCTTGTTTACATATCATATTGAACATATATAAAATACATATGATATGTATAAAGCAAATACTATTTGAAAAAGATTTTTTCAGAATTAAAAAAGCATCAGCATTTTTTATAAAATGAAAAAATACATACACAAAAAAATTGTCTATTTTTTGTTTTCAATCTTGTCTTCTGTGATTACTTGATATGGGATTTTTATATGCTTAATTTTTTCTCTTTAAAAAATTATTTTTGTCATATACAATGATTTATGTCTAAAACTTGATCCTATAACTGGATTAATTTGGTAATTAGAATAATAACTATACAATTTTAAATATTAATTGAAAATTAATATTGTAATTTATATTCTTATTGCTTTGCTATTTAGTAGGTTGTTTTCTCATTAGTTATTCTAACTGATCATTTATGATAGCTACTGTAAAAGATCTGCAATTAAAAAATTATTGCAAATAAAAGGGAAATTCAAAGCATTTTTACATGCCAATAAACACTAATATGTATGAATCTGTATTACATATATGGATATTTAGTATTATTTCCTCTTCTTATAAGCAGAATAAGTGAGAAATTGTTTAAAGACATTTAAGACCCTCCACATTATTCAGACTTCCTGAAAAGAATATTTCGAAGAAAATTATAAAAAAAAAAAATAAAAAATCAAAGAAAAGTCATATATCACCCCTTCTGATAACTCTGTTTCACCCATGAGTGAGACTGAATGTCGGACTCTCGATTTCAGAATGCTAAATTAGACAGGTCAAGACCCTTATACACCCTTGAAAATAGGATCTAAATGGCCCCGCTTTGAGCGATAAAAGGCACTAGATGATGTCACATGCAACTGGCAACCCAAACTTACCTGGGACTCTATTCTGCAGCTATTAAGGAAGCTGCAGGACTCCTTGCTGAGGTAGAAACTAAGCAAAGCCCAGCATATACAGAACATCTTCACAACTACACATAAACTACTCAGGATGATGAAAGCAACTCTCCATAAAGGAACATCTTTGTCAGTGTTATGCTAACAAAATACAAGTGGCTGGTCTTCAGCATATAGATGTACTCAAATGAAATAAATACGCTGTGATGATAACACAGTTTCAGCTCTATTACTTCAAGAATAGCAGGTGACATGCCAGACTCTCACATGACTATTTTTTCCCAACAGGAATCCATCACAAGTTCACACTGTGTATTAGCAATAAAGCATGAGTGTTCCGTAGAACATAACAGGACAAGGGAAGGAGAGCAATCCAAAACTTTTCATACACCGTCTTGTGAGCTTTAGCATTGCAATGTAGCAGCTGAGACAAAAGTGGACAAGGGATGGATGCACTATTCTATGTTTCCAGACACTGAACAGGAAGAACAAGTCTTTCTGGTATCTTCTCCCAAACACATCCAAAGAGAAGTTACTAGTATCAGACACGTTTAAACTAAAAATCCCACCTTGTGTAACTTCCAGTGTACCGGAGAGAGTGGAGTTCATTTCCTGGGACCAAGAACACTGCCAGAGCACACACAGAAAGAGCACTGAGCTGAAGGATAGCAATTTTCCAGCGTAGCTGTTCCTGAAGTAAAAAGAAATTTTGTACTGACATCTTCTGTGGTAGGTGTTTTCCCCAACATCCTTTTCCAGAACCTTCTGCATTTGCAACAGATGTGATGGTAATATGCACAAGGAAAGTAAAAAAAAAATAAAAATCCTCCTGCCTTTCTCCTGATAGAGGTTACAATGCTAAGGCTCTTCACACTGAGAAGGCTCCATTGGATCTCCCCTCTCTAGTGATATGGTTACCATGGCCAAGATCAGAAATATGGCCAGGGTCTGGAAAATTGGTATAAGGAACTGAGGGGAAGCAAGCACTGCAATATTGTAAAAAATATTTGCCTTCAGTAACAGCTGAAATAAGACTTCCTTTGGTGTTACAATAGGTAAAGTTCCAGCGCATTATTGCAGGGGCTTACTTTTAATTGATTTTGATGCAATTTATTCTTAGACTGCAGTTCAGTGAAATTTCTTGGAGATGAATTGAAGAACTAAGAAGTTAGACAGAAAAAGACATGCCTTTGTCAAGGTGAGAACAGATGATCCAGATTATTTTTGGAATTAGAAACTCTGAGGAAATTGTCAGAAAAAAAATGAGTGAATTTTAGATGTTTAGGATCTTAAAGATATACTAAAATCTGTGCTGCTTCATACATTAAAACAATGTAATTTTACCTCAGCCTCATTTCACAGAAATATTCCAAGACGCAAGATATCTCAGAGAATAGTGAAATAATCAGAGAGATTAAACATCTCAATGAAATATAATTAGCAGATTCTTATTAAAAAAAGTCTGAATTGTAATTCTGACTCTGTTAAAGTGAACGGAACTTTGCCATTGACCTTGTCTGTGCTTTTTCCTTAAGAGTGAGTTATAGAGAATTATTTAGGAATCGCTTTTAAAGGTCTAATAGACAATTTAAAAAAAAATCTATTAATTTACTAAGGAAATAATGTATTGCAACCCGCTTGCATTTCAAATTCAGCCTGCCTTTTTGAAAGTTTCACCTCTGTTAGCTGAAATTTTCTTTCAGAGATCTCTTTCGTGCTGTCTGTATTCAAGGTACTTACTATGTATTTCAGTTTTAGAGAATCCTGTAGACACAAAGTTATTTTTAAGGTCCAAATTTCACTTCTACATTACATTGCGCGTGTCCAGAAAAAAAAGAATAATTGAAAATACATTGAAACTGACAGCTAGTCAAGCATTTTGGGGTTTTTTTGTGTGATAATGTGATTATACAGGCAAGCATGTTTAGCAGTTGTGCAACTCACTAAGATCCTGCAATCAGATACCTCCAGCTAAGTCTCGTCATAGTCACAGAATCATAGAATGGTTTCGGCTGTAAGGGACCTTTAAGATCATCTAGTTTCAACTCCCCTGATACTGATTAAGTAAACATCCTCTTACAAATAGATTTTTTGGCCCTTTTCCTCTGATCTGAGAGCTTTTTCAGAACTTCTTTATTCTAATGGTAAGACATCTTGCAATATCTGTGCTAAATTTAATTATTGCCAGTCCATTCCCATTTGTGTTTATGGCAACACTGATGTTTAGCTTCAACAGCTCCTCTTTTCTAAAAGCTTCCCTTATGACATATTCCAAGACAGTTATCATACCCCTTTAAAACCTTTGTTTTGTTCATACAAAAAAGCTGTGCTTCTACCAAAAACCTCTCCAGGTACAGACTGTCAATTCCGCTGATGTTCGCTCATTGCCCTTCTGTGTACCTCTTCTCATTTTGGTCATTTTTTCTAGACAGTTTCTGACTACAACTTTACAGTTTTCTAGATGAATTTGGAGTGGGACCTTATATAATGGTACTAATACTTCCTTACTTTTCTTGGAAATGTTTTGCCTGGAGTGTCTTGCTATTAGATTTGCCTTCTTCACAGATGCATCGCATTATTTCAGGAATTTGATTCCCCTGAAAGGAACAATTAAATTAAAAAGACATTGAAATAAGCTCATTCCCACCCTGTTGCTATGTTGACTCAGTAAACAGGGTACATTCTTAGAAACATCTTTCCTTCATTATGTGTCTGATTCTATCTTTTTGTCATAAAAATAGACATTTTGGATGAGCAGTTTTATTTTCCCCAATAGAACTAACATGATGATCCTCCATACGTGAAATTCCAATGTGGTTTAAACAAAAATAATTAGAAAGCATAGAATAAATTTGTATGTAGCCAATTCAGTATATTCCAAAGCATTACGTAAAATATGTCACCTCCCTGGAAAGTACAGTCTTTCAGAAACATACTGCAAATTACTTTAGAAAGATAAGAACATATTGAAAAAACAAGAGTTTTCAATTGATAACCATTATTATAAGAAACAATAAAAACAGGAGGGGAGTACCTCCCTTGCAAGTACATAAGTAAATATTCCTTATACATTTTTAAATTGCATTAAGGATATGAAAAATAAATATTGAACCACATTAACATTTCAAAGCACATACTTATGCATCAAAATCCAGTAAAACTCCACTAATTATGGAACAGAAGCAGTAGTGAAATAACTCCTCAGAATAAAACTGAAGGAAAAAAACATTTAAATTTAAACTACATGACGAAAGACAAACATAACTACATACTGAAAGGCCAATGTTTATTCTCCATGTTTGTTGTAAAAAGCACCTAAAACAAAAGGATTTTTTTTCCCACAGATTATAGAAGAAACTCCTAGAAAATAATACAATTAAAACAGGACAAACTGTATGGTTTTATTAAAATGCCAAACAAATCTATTTGTTTTAATAAGAATATTGGGTACAGAGGAATCTGAAAGAATACTAAGACTGGAGACTAAATGAGAGTGGAAAGTAACTGCTGCATCAGTCTTTACCAAAAGAAAGACTGCTTTTAATGATTAGTGTGTCCTCCTCCTCAAGTATTCTGGTTTCTGGTATGACATATGATATATTATGACTAAAAGACTTCTTATGAATATGATCAGAGCAGTAAAATGAAGTATAATTGATTTGACAGAATAAGTACAGAGGGAAGAAATTAAGTGCTGACTAAGTAAATACACTGTTTTATAAATTAACTGATGGTAAATAATTTCTCCTTCAACAGGCTACAGAAGACAGTACTGAATGCAATACATCAGAATATTCAAATTTTATTGAAATATTTGAGAACATCACTTCACTAATTTGACCGCGACTAATTTGTGTCATGAAAATATACATATTGTTGACAGCTCAATACCAAGTGTAATGATACAGAACAGTGAACTTAGATGGAACACTCTCTAATGGAGGCTGAACAGATTATTTTTTCAGTCTGGGTTTATCAAGTGAAGAAGATACAATATGAGCCAGAAAGGTTTGAATTATGTTTAAAATTACTAAAACAAGAGAACTAGTCATAAGGAGAAAGAAAACAAAAGGAAAAGTGCTTGAGGGGAGATAGTAACCCTGAAAAAAAACAAGAAAGAAGCAATGGCCAAAAAGTGAAGAATGTATGGCAGAATCATATCATAGAATCTCCTGAACTGGAGAAGACCCATAAGGATCATTGAGTTCAACTCTTTTCTCTACAAAGGACAACCCCAAATATCACAGCATGTGCCTAAGAGCATTGTCCAAATGCATCTTGAATTCTGTCATGCCTGGCACCATGACTGCTTTCCTGGGGAGCCTGTTCCAGTGCTTGATCACCCTCTGGGTGAAGAATCTTTTCCCAATATCCAACCTAAACTTCCCCTGGCAGAGCTTTGTGTCATTCACTCAAGTCCAACGACTGATCACCAGAGAGAAAGAAGAGATCAACTCCTTGGACCTCTGGCTTCCTCTCGTGAGGAAGCTGTAGACTGCAATGAGGTCTCCCCTCAGTCTCCTCCTCCTCAAGCTGAACAAACCAAGTGATTTCAAGTGCTCCTCATACAGCTTCTCCTCTAGGCCCTTCACCATCTTTGTGTCTGTCCTTTGGACACTATCTAGCATTTTCATATCCTTTTTATATTGTGGCACCCAAAAAGTACACACAGTACTCAAGGTGAAACCATGCCAGTGCAGAGCAAAGTGAGGCAATTACTTCATAGCTAGCAATCCAGGGCTTGATGGACCCCAAGACATGGTTGGCCCTCTTTGTTGCCAGGGCACACTGTTGATGGGTTTTCATCTTGCCACCAGCCAGAACCCCTAGATCCCTTTCTGTGGAGCTGCTTTCCATCTTCTTGTTCCTCAATCTGTATTTGCACCCAAGGTTGCCCCATCTCACGTACAGAACCTGGCTCTTCCCCTTGTGCCAGATAACTTGTCCAGAGTTGTCTGCAGGGCCTCTCTGCCTTCAAGGGTGTCAACAGCTTCTCCCAATTTTGTGCAGTTGTCAAACTTACTTAGTATACCTTACAGTCCTGTATCCAAGTAATTTATAAAGATATTGAAGAGTGCTGAGTGTAAAACAGATTCCCATGCAACCCCACTAATGACTGGTCACCAGCTTGATGTAACCCCATATACTATAACTATTTGAGCTCGACCCATCAGCCAATTCTGATTGATCCATGTCATCATGTATTTGTCTAGCTCTATGCTGGACATTTTGTCCACAAAATCTTTACTGAAATCCAAGATTACATCAGCTGGCTTCCCTTGGTTGACTAGGAGAGTCACTTTGTTGTAAAAAGAAATTAAGTTCATCAAGTAGAGCTTTCCCTTGTGAACCCATGCTGGTTGCGACCAACGGCTATGCTGGCTCGAAGGTGTTTTTCAGTAACTCCCAGAATGATCTTCTCCATAATTTTAGCAGATACAGAAATAAGACAAACAGACCTGTAGTTACCAGGGTTATCGCCATTGCCCTTCTTGAAAATTGGGACAATGTTTACCAACTTCCAGTTGAATAGGACCTCTCCAGATTCCCAAGAACATTGAAAAATCATTGAGAGAAGCCTTGTGATGAGAGAAGCCTCGTGATAACATCAGACAGCTCAGGACTCGTCGTTGTGGCTAGGCTTCGCGAATGAAGATCCAGGGAGGGCTCCACCCACGCTCCTCATCAGCACCTTTTACAAGCGCACTGATAAAAAGAGGATAGTAGATAGCACCCTCGAGCCTGCGCAAGGAATTTTTTTTAGGTTAGACACAGCATGCGCAGAGCTGGACCCACCCTTTAGTCCTAAGGTTCATCTGCCAGGGCCTAGCAAGCTTGGACGCTGGCAGTGAGGTCCTTAGGATGGAGGTTTAACCTCTTAGATGGAAGGCCTTACAGGGTGAAACGGGCTCCATCTGCCCGGTTTTGGAATCAGAGTTGTCCCTCTCCTAGGATGACTGCCAGAAGGCTAATGAGTTCATCCTACAAGGATTATAGGAACATGGCTATCACTCCCCACACTTTCCCGTGGGCAATGAGTTTAATGCTCCCTCTGCTGTCGGCACAGTTATCGCACCAGGGGCCACAGAAGACCCCAAGTGATTTTCAGACTGTGCCTGAGCTCAGGAGTAGCCTTGGATCAATGCCATTAGGCCCCATAGACTTAGAGGGATCCATCTGGAGCAGCAAGTCCTGCACAAGTTCAAGGCTGGCTGGGAGTTTAACGTTCTTACAGTCATGACTCTCTAGCTCAGCAGTGTTGAAGACTCAGTCAAAGAAAACATTAAGTGTCTCTATTTTGTCTACATACCTGTTTATGAGGTGACTATTTTCATTAAGTAATGGGCCAATATTACTTCTGGCCTACCTTTTGCTATTAACATATTTTAAAAAGCCCTNGCAGATACAGAAATAAGACAAACAGACCTGTAGTTACCAGGGTTATCGCCATTGCCCTTCTTGAAAATTGGGACAATGTTTACCAACTTCCAGTTGAATAGGACTTCTCCAGATTCCCAAGAACATTGAAAAATCATTGAGAGAAGCCTTGTGATGAGAGAAGCCTCGTGATAACATCAGACAGCTCAGGACTCGTCGTTGTGGCTAGGCTTCGCGAATGAAGATCCAGGGAGGGCTCCACCCACGCTCCTCATCAGCACCTTTTACAAGCGCACTGATAAAAAGAGGATAGTAGATAGCACCCTCGAGCCTGCGCAAGGAATTTTTTTTAGGTTAGACACAGCATGCGCAGAGCTGGACCCACCCTTTAGTCCTAAGGTTCATCTGCCAGGGCCTAGCAAGCTTGGACGCTGGCAGTGAGGTCCTTAGGATGGAGGTTTAACCTCTTAGATGGAAGGCCTTACAGGGTGAAACGGGCTCCATCTGCCCGGTTTTGGAATCAGAGTTGTCCCTCTCCTAGGATGACTGCCAGAAGGCTAATGAGTTCATCCTACAAGGATTATAGGAACATGGCTATCACTCCCCACACTTTCCCGTGGGCAATGAGTTTAATGCTCCCTCTGCTGTCGGCACAGTTATCGCACCAGGGGCCACAGAAGACCCCAAGTGATTTTCAGACTGTGCCTGAGCTCAGGAGTAGCCTTGGATCAATGCCATTAGGCCCCATAGACTTAGAGGGATCCATCTGGAGCAGCAAGTCCTGCACAAGTTCAAGGCTGGCTGGGAGTTTAACGTTCTTACAGTCATGACTCTCTAGCTCAGCAGTGTTGAAGACTCAGTCAAAGAAAACATTAAGTGTCTCTATTTTGTCTACATACCTGTTTATGAGGTGACTATTTTCATTAAGTAATGGGCCAATATTACTTCTGGCCTACCTTTTGCTATTAACATATTTTAAAAAGCCCTCTTTATTGTGCTCCAGAGTACTAGCCAACTTCAACTCTAATTGGCCTTTGGCCGCACAAATTTTCTCCCTACAGTGGCAAATAGGATCTCTGTAAACCTTCCATGTTGCCTGACCTTGCTTCTACTGGCCATATCCGTTCTCTTTTTCCTTAGCTCCAGAAGAAGCTGTCTGCTCAGCCAAGTTGGTTTTCTGACTTTCCTCCTTGACTTCCAACATTTTGGAAATACCTGCTCTGATTAGGTCGTACTTAAAAATTGACAAATAGTGATGGAACCCAACACCTTCAAAAGCTTCTTCACAGGGGACTTTATTTAGTAGTTCCCAAAGCAGCCTGAGATCTACTCTCCCTATATCCAGAGTTGAAGTTTTACTAGAAGTTTTTATCCTGTCTCAAGAGATTTTAAACTTGACTACTTCATGGGTTCAGTGACTAAGTTGGCCCCCAATCACTAATTCACCAAGGAGACCATCTCTTTTAACAAGCAAGAAATCAAGGAGGGCACCTTTCCTGGTAGACTCTTTTAGTACCTGTACCAAGAAACTATTGTCCGAGTGTTTTAGGAATCTTCTGGATCTGTTTGTACCAGGCGTGGAGTATTCCCAGTTAATATCTGGAATGTTGAAGTCCCCCATAAAGACATGGGTGGGTGGTTTAGAGGTGTCCCTTACTTCTGTAAAGAATAATTTGTTGGTGTTGTTATCGGGTTTGGATGGCCTATAGTAGACTCCCATAACAACATCTGATCATTTATGTTCCTTAATCCTTATGCAGAATTTCTTAACTGTGCCATTGTCAACCACAAGCTGCATGCATTTCAGTTCCTCCATTACATACTGTGCCACTCCCCACATCACCTGCCCTGCCTATCTCTCCTGAAGATCCTGTAACCATATATCATGGCACACAAGTCACAGGACTCATCCCACCAGGTTTCAATTATGCCAATGACATATTCCTGGGACTCAGCCAAGGCTTATAGTTCCTCTTGATTGTTCCTCATGTTGTGCACATTGGTGTAGAAATATTTCAGGAGTGGTTCATTGTACCTAATACCTCATGGAGCAGACAACACCTCAGACTTTGGTGTGCTGTCCCTAGCCATATGTACATCATATATGTATATTGAAATCTCTCAGCAACATACTCTGATTGAATGATAGGAGGAATGTAGAAAATGGAAAAAAGAAACTGGAAATCAACAGGTTATATGTGAATTTGCGTTTATGTATGGTCATTGTGGGACACCTCAACTCATAGTAACTAGTGTGAAACCTGCAAGCACCATGAAAGATGGATTAGAATCTGTAACAGAAGGGAAGTTTACCCTTCCTATACATAGTAAGAAGAAATTAGCCCCCCAAAAATCTACACAGTTTGTGGTGCAATGTCTGATTGCATATACGCAGAGTGGTTTAGATTTAATACAATGTGCCATTTCAGTCTGCTTTTAAATTGTATTTTAAATTCTTCTCTTTATATATTCCACTTCTTGACAGTAAATTTAAAACCAAAGACAAATACTCAGTGGTTACAACAGGGCAGTATCAAGCTTCTAGTCTCACATCTGTAATTTTTATATCCAATCCTGCTAATTAACTTGTTCAAGTGAGCTGATTGTACCTTATCTGCAGTTCTCTTCAAGTTAGAGACTAATGAAAATAGAATAGAAGGTAGGACTGCATTTTAAAGTATTGCTGTGCATTAATTAAAATAAAAATTAATATGACTGTAAATTACTTCGTCGTGGCTACGCTTCGCGAACGAAGATCCAGGAAGGGCTCCATCCATGCTCCTCATCAGCGCCTTTTACAAGCACGCTGATAAAAAGAGGATAGCTGATAGCACCCTCGAGCCTGCGCAAGGGATTTTTTTTTAGGTGAGAAGCAGCATGCGCAGAGCTGGACTCACCCCTTAGTCCTAAGGTTCATCTGCCAGGGCCTAGCAAGCTTGGACGCTGGCAGCAAGGTCCTTAGGATGGAGGTTTAACCTCTTAGATGGAAGGCCCTACAGGGCGAAACGGGCTCCATCTGCCCGGTTTTGGAATCAGAGTTGTGCCTCTCCTAGGATGACTGCCAGAAGGCTAATAAGTTCATCCTAACCATACAAGGATTATAGGAACATGGGTATCACTCCCCACACTTTCCCGTGGGCAATGAGTTGAATGCTCCCTCTGCTGTCAGCACAGTTATCGCACCAGGGGCCACAGGAGACCCCAAGTGATTTTCAGACTGTGCCTGGTAAATTACGTAATTCCTGAATGAAGTGACCAGTTCAAATGCTATTATTAGCTAGATGTTGAGATTAAAGAACTCCTTACCACAACTATTTCTTGTCAGACTGTAGAATGATGGAAGGCTCATTACTTGAATAAACTCAAGCAAGACAAGCATTTTAGAATGTATTTTATAGAATAATCCTATTATTGAGTAAAGAGCTCAGGCTAAAGTTATTGCTGGATGAGATCCCAGCTGCAGGGAGTCAGTGACAAAGTTCTTTCATTGCCATCTTCATGAACATCTTGCAGAAAAAAATCCAATATTCTATAAACAAGTGCTGTATCTGCCAAAAGAACCCCAGAACAACTCAACCAAAATAAACTACTCTTGCTAAGTATGCACAGAAGCTGGGCCAATAGCAGACTTCTACAAGATTGTTTATATACAATTTTGGAATTAATGTTGTTGAAAATTCTCATACAAAAAAGATTGGTATGGCTATTTTCTGAATAAACATGTTAGCTGAGTTTTTATTTTGTATGTCTCATTATTGTGCAAGAATTTGTTTCAGTGTAGTTATTTAGTAATCCTTTTGATTCTTTAACCTCAGAATCTTCCTTCCTGCTGTGCCCATCAGCCAGCTTTTTAGTCTCTTTTCAGGAGCAGGGGCTGCTGCTGCTGCGAGTTTGTCTGTTTATCAGATTATCTTCGGGTTTCTCAGTCTTCCATCTTTGAGCCTTTGACCTAGAGTCCATTCTGTGCCTCCCATTGTCCTCTCTTCCCTAAATCTGATGTCTTGAACACATTTTTGTTCCCTCTTGATATATTTTATTAACCTCATTCTCAGGGAGGGTTCTGAGATATTAATATATTAGAATATATTAGAGGCTTATCTTCTTTCCATCTGCAAGAGAAAACAAGTAAGCAGAGTTGGTATGTACTAGTGGTTAGGAAAGAGTAAAACCAAGACAAGAATACAAAGTATTTCTTCTTAATATCTTCCAACTTTTAAGTGTCATGAACTCAGGGCCCTGACAGGATTTCTCTTCACTTTAGAATTAATGTAATCTTCTTATTTTCCCAACAACCTCTGAAAGGTTGCTAAATGTTGCATGAAGACTCATGTCTTTGCTTGTTTTAAATTGGTTCCTAATAGCTTCATTAATTGTCTTTGAAAGGGTAACATCCGAAAGACTCTTTATGCCATTACTTTCAACATTTATTTTTAAAAGTGAAATCATTATCATATCATTCTCTCCCAACAAGATCAGTTTCAGCTAGCACTAGTTTAATAATCATAAAATAAGGCAAATGTAACATCTTCTCTCATCTCCTGAGCTTGAGTCTTTCTTTTGTATTAACAACATTTCAATTCTGAGTAATATGGCAGATTACCTGGTTGCACCTCTGTTTCATGGTGTTAGATAGACATAAAAGAAAAGTCAATTTTGAGTTAATGAGAAGTACTAAATATCAATAAAGGAAAAGCTGTATTTGTCCTGCTCAGCATTTTTTCTGGACTGATTAGCACTAAGGGTGATACAGGCTGGTACGCTGCTTTTTTCAGTTATAATTGTCTTGTACATTAACTTGTTTAATGCTAGGCTATTATACACTTTCATATTTAAACGTTTGAAAGATTTTTTTTCTTAAACCAGAAAAGAAAGCATGGAATATTTCTCTATTGAAAGGTACTACTAGTACCATTAAATGTGGGTACTATTTAAACATAAGAGTAATGATATATTTATTTAGATTAATTGCAAAATTTTCATCTTAAATGTGTGATACTTAGATTTGCTTGTTATGGTAATTGTGGTACTACTATTTAAAGTGCACTTTGTGCAATTAGTTACCATTACCGAAATGATAGTACTTTTCTTTTTAAGGAAGGAACAACAATGGACATTGATTTTTTCACAACTCATTTCTGACTGGAAAAAGCTTAGCCTATGAACATATTGCAGGAACTACAGTGTGAGTAATTTCATGGTGCTTTCAGCTGGGTGAGGTGAGATCCCCTAAACTGCTGTGCTGCTTAACCCTTATCCAGTTGGCCTACAATTCTGTAAGACTTCTCCACATGCATGATCTATTGCCAATAATTTAAGTACAACATCTCCTAACGACTTTACTGCACAGAGACTTTTTTACGTAACCACTTTTGCATGTGTACAGCGATTTTCATTGACTATTTACAAGGTTTTTGCCTATGTACAACAGTAATGACTGCATCAGCAACAATCTGGGAGTCTCTGGCTGAGATATATCTCTCTGAGATGGCCAAATTCTCCACCTAGGATGTTAATCTATGCACTGAACCATATTGGTTGGTTTCGGTACAGAGGAGCTGCCTGGGGCAGATCTCCAGGGCAGTCAGAAGGCTTGTAGCAACTACTCAAGTACACAACTATTAAGGTAGCTAGAAATCCAGTCAATCACTTGGTCTGAAGTTGTTCCACTGTTCCAAATTGTCCATTGCCTCATCTATACAAGTGAACAACTGGAAAACTATTAACTGAGGATTTAATGACTTAGGAACACTAGACGTGGATGTGAGCACAGCCCTGACACAGCTATACCATGGGTGGATCCTAGCACAATCACAATAAAGTGAGCTGTGTTTCCAACTGCCAGGAAGCAGGGACAAGGATATTGGGAAGAGTA
>VWZO01019927.1:0-10020 GCA_013396975.1 Bucco capensis
AAGATCTGCCAGCTCTGTTCTGTTTTCTTGTACCTGAGGACCATTTCCCAGGTATCCTGCTGAGTAACTCTTCAAAGAGCTGGAATTTTGCTTTTCTGAAGTTCAGGGTCCTGAGTATACTTCTTGGCTGATTAGTGACCCTCAGGACTGTGAATTCCACCAGTGCAGGATCACTGCAGCCCAGGGAGCCTCCAATCTTGAGATCCCTGATGAGCTCNCCTCCAATCTTGAGATCCCTGATGAGCTCACCTGCATTGGTGACCTGTAGATCAAGTATTGCACCCCCCTGGGTAGGAGTGTCTATTTCTTGTGTTAGGAAGTTCTCATAGAGACACTCCAGGAGCCTTCTGGATTGCCTACTGCTTGCTGTATTGTTTTTCCAGCAAATGTTGGAGTGGTTCAAGTTCCCCACCAGGACAAGAGCCTGTGAGCGTGATGCCTCCTGTAGCTGCAGTAGGAATGCTTTATCAGCAGACTCCTCTTGATCTGGAGGCCTGGAGTAGACTCCAACGACAAGGATTCCCTTGTTACCTTGATCTCTAATTCCTACGCATAAGCTTTCAGCTTACTCTTGGTTATTCTTTAGGGACAACTGTTCACATTCAATCCATTCCTTAACATAGAGGGCAACACCTCCACCCTTCCTTCCCCTCTTGACCTTTTGAACAGCTTGTAACCGCCAATAGTCACACTCCAGTCATAGGATTCATCCCACCAGGTTTCAGTAATGGCCACTATGTCATACCCTTTCAGCAGCACAGTAGCTTCCAACTCCTCCTATTTGTTGCCCATGCTGCGTGTGTTTGTGTAGAGGCATTTCAGCTGGGCAGTCAGCCATGTCACCTTTCCAGAGAAACATCCCTTCATTTCCTTAAGGTGTTTCACTGATGTTTCCCTGCTGGCTGCAATTGCCTTAGGAGCCTCTGGCTTGATTGCATGACTGTGCTGCATGTTGCAGGGCAACAGGCTGAAGACCCCTTCCCACTAACTCAGGTGTGTCCTCCCACAGCTTGTCACATGAAAGACTGCTGATATTATTATCCCCCTCCCCCATCATACCTAATTTAAAGCCCTGTTGATTAGTCCTGCAATCTCCTGAACAAAGACCCTCTTTCTCCTTTGAGAAAGATATCTTCTGTTTGGTGTCAATAGTCCTGGTGCTGTGTAGTTCAAACCATTGTTGAAGAACCCAAATTTGTGGTGGTGGCACCAGCCATGGAGCCATGTGTTGATGGGCTGGATGTGGTTGTTCTTTCCTACATCGTTGCCTGTGACCGGAAGAATAGATGAAAAGATAACTTGTGCCCCAGAATCTTTCACCACTCGTCCCAAGGCCCTAAAGTCTCTTTTTATTGCTCTAGGACTACTGGTTGTTACTTCCTCTCCTCCCACATGGAAGACCAGTAGTGGATAGTAGTCTGAGGTTTTCACCAGGCTGGGGAGTTTCCCAGTAACATCCATAACCTTGGCTCCAGGGAGACAGCAAACTTCCCTATGAGAAGGGTCTGGTCAACGTATTGGCTCCTCTGTTCCTCTCAGAAGGGAGTCTCTTATTACTATAACCTTTCTTTATTTCTTTGTGGCTGATGTTGTGATAAGAGCAGTGAGCTTATTTGAGCGTGGATGTTTCTCTATTGTAGACTGTTCATCATCCATGTCTTTATTAGACAGATCTATCTCAACCAGAGCCTAAAATCTGTTCTTTTCTTTAGTGGTACCTGGGGGAATGAGGTGGGCAAGGAAGGAGGTTGTTTGTTACCTCGACCTTGGACTATCTTCCATTTGCTCCCCATATCTGTATTACTGCCTTTGGTTTGGCAGGGGTGGGATGCAGGGGCTCTCTGATCCTGAGTATTATCAGATGGGTGCCTCCATTTCTGTTTCAGGGAGGGTAAAGCCTGGCTCCGCCAGTCAAACAGTTTGGCCTCCCTGATACTCCTCAATCTTTCTACAACATCTTGCAGCTCTGCAACCTAGCAGAGTAAGTCTTCCACCTGTTCACAGCACACACAGCAGATCCCAGAAATGCCAGCTGCTGCCTGTGAAAGGCTCTGGTATTCCCAGCAGCATGTGACCTGGACGGCTGTATGCTTCTGTTGGCACTCAGTCTGGGTTCCCATGTCCACTCTGGCAACAGTATGTTGCAAAACCTTCTGCTGGGTGGAAACCATAGTTACTTTCCTTCAGTGTAAGGTTTGGGTTTGAAGGTGAAGGTTTGGGACCTTTCAAAGTCATCTAGTCCACCCCACTGCAATCAGCAGGGACATCTGCAACTGGATCAGGTTTCTCAGAGCCCCAGACAACCTGACCTGGAATGGTTCCACAGATGGGGCATCTACCACCTGTCTGGGCAACCTGGGCTGGTGTCTCACCACCCTCAGTGTAAACAATTCCTTCCTTCTTTGGTGCAAATAGAGGTAATTTCCTCTTGTCCTCTCACTGACAACTCAGGAGAAGAGACCTACCCCCATCTCGCTACGACCTCCTTTCAGTTATAGAGAGTGATAAGTTCCCTCCTGAGCCTCCTCTTCTCCAGACTAACTAACCCCAGTTCCCTCAGCTGATCCTCATAAGACTTATTCTCCAGACACCTCACTAGCCTCGCTGCCCTTCTCTGGACACGCTCCAATGCCTCTGTGTCCTTCTTGTACTGAGAGGCCCAAATACATCCCATGCCAGCACCATGCTCCCACCCTGGGCAGCATGAATCAGCCACGGAGGAAGGAAATAAGGCTCTTCTTAGTGGAGAGTGTGGTGCTGTTTCTCTGTGGCTCCAGTTGCTCCTTGTTATGATGATGATGATGATTATTGCCCACTCCACAACCAGCTTTGTGAGTGATGCAGGTTTGAGAAGAGGAAGAACTGCTGTGTGTGCTGGGACAAAAGGTTTTCAACAATGCTTTTTTTGGTTTTATTCAGTTTTAGGCAAAAGGTTGCTCTTCAAGGGGTGGGAACTTTTTTTCTTAATGGACTCGAAATTTGAAAGTTTGGACAATAGGAGCCAAGGGGAAATGAGAAAACGTGGTGTGGAGTTAATCCTACTGCTTTGAATTTTCTGATGGCTTGGTGAAATGAATGCAACCCTAAACTGTATCTTGAGTCTCCTCAAATGAAAAGAAGGACCAATTTGCTTTGAGCTGAATGGGACTGAAGGGCTTTTCCCTCTTCCTTTAATTAAAAGAGATTCCCATTTAAAATAAAATAAAAACAAATAGAGAAACCAAAGGGAAGTCTCCCATGAAAAGCAAGAAAAAATAAAGGAATATACTACAAAAACTGGAACCAGATAGAAAATGTTCATTTGGGGAAACATTTTGATGAAGAAAATGGTGTTTTTCTTGTTTTTCCAGCCAGACATAGCACACAGAGGGAAAAGTAAAGGGGAGAAACAAACGCTCCAGTGCATTTTTCTGAAGTGGGTGAGGGTTCCAGGAAGCCAGGGGAGGGTGTGTGAGCCAAAATGTTGCTGCTGTCCTCTCCTGAAATCCAAAGACTGGCCAGGGTTGCCAAGGGGTTTGGCTGTGGCTTTTTTGCCTACCATGTGCAGGCTGTGTTGACCCTGCCACTGATGTGGTACAAGGGACGGGAGCATAGTTTGGGTTCCATTACTGTCATTTCCAGAGTGGAAATGCTACTAAGCAGGATGAGATGTAGCCAAATGTCTTGGGCATGGTTTGGTGTTTGCTGTCTGCAGAGGAGCGAGCAGCAACTAAGAATCTCGTCCAACAAACCTCAGAGCAGTCCCATGCTTGACGACCTGGAGAGGTCACCTATTAACTCATGTCACAGTCCCCTTTGGGTACTGGCAGCCCACTGGAGACTCACGCTGCAGGGCTGAGAGTCTTCTTTCCCAGAGTCCCCTCATGTGCTGGTCCCATCCCAACCCTCTGGCTTCCCCAGACAATGTCAAACTCCATCTCCATTGATCCAAGGCTACCAGGTCCTCTGCTTTCTGCCTGCACCCTGGGCAGTAGTACTTGGTCTTGCCATCATGGCCGGGAGGCTTCCAGGGGCAGGAGGGCAATGGCATGAGGGAGACAGCACTGCCACCCTCAATCTGAGATGCATCACTTGAGTGTGAACCTCCCTGGAGGTGGAAGCATGATGGGGGCTGGGAGCCCAGGAGGAGCTAAAGGAGGGTCAGGGCTGAGCATCACACCAGAGCAGAGGTGTGCCACAGCCTCAGGTCCTCTCTCCACTCCCCTGCAATAGCCCTGGCAGGAAGGAGACAGTTGAGAGGCAGTGCCCAATGTCAAGACCTTACTGCCCCCAAAGTATCTAACCTCTTTTCCCATTTTCTTTTCTAAGACCCATCAATACTGGCTGTCAGAGAGTTTCCCAAAGCACTGGGGAGCTCATCACACAGTGCTGCAAGCAAGATGGATCAAGGGAGTATTTTTCATCAATATTAAGAAGAGAGGAAGCAAAGATGAGGGGTGTGAAAGGACTGTGAGAATCCCTCTGACCCTAAACAACCACCTTATTGGTAGCCATTTCCCTGAATAACAAGAGGACCCTGCTAGAAAATGTTGAATGACTGGCTTGTGAGACTGTGCTCCATTTCTGAAGACAGAAGGTGTTTGTATCGCAGTGTTCTCAAACAACAGTAGTTCCTTCCTGAAAACTCAGTACAGCACCTACCCCAGCTGCACCGTCAAACATGCTGAGCTCTGTAGATGGTATCAGAAAGCAAGTCCTGCACTTAGGACCAGCACTGTATGAAGGCTCCTTTTCAGCTTCCACACTGGAGACCTCCTCTGTTTTCCAGGAATCTGCCTGGAGCACTTCTGCATGTCAGCCTTGTTGTCACCGAGTTTGCTCTCCTTGGCTAAAGATTAGCTCAGAGGGATCCTGTCAGTTGAAGGCTCTGCATCTGGCAACCCTCCCCCCTTTTCTTAGCTGAAGCTGCTTCCTTCACCTGAACGTGTTGTGACCTCCACCAATTACACCTCCCAGCACATATGTCATCCATGCGCTGCTTAATGTAAGTGGGTTTAAAAGGTAATTGGGGAAATTAACTGAGGACAAGGTTATCCTGGGTGGCGAAGTCCCAGAATGAAGACATGACTTCTGAGTCAGGATATACTTCCCCCTGAACACAAGTAGGACTGAATATCTCCCTGTCCTTGTGATCAGTTTCCAGGCATCTGCTCTTGGCCACCATCATGGCCATGATGCAAAAGACAATGGATTGGTGTGACCCAAACTCAGCCTCAATCCTTGCCCTTCCCTGCTGGCTCAGCTGCCTGTCCAGGGGCTCCTCACCTTCCCTTGAACTATGGCATGGGCCTACAGGTTTTATATTTACTCTTCCCCAGATTTCACTCCCTGTTTGAAAAATAAAAACACAACCAATCTGAGCAACCTCAGGCCCATGAGTCCAGCCCCCAGAGCAGACAAGGCTTTGGAACAAATTTGGAGGGAGACCCATTAAAAACACAGTACTAAATAGAAAATGACATAAGATGTAGTAGAGGAGATGTCAGGATCATCTCATGTTTGGGCTGGACAGGGGAGATGCTGTAGGTCTCTCCATGCTCCAGTAAGGTGTCTGATACAATGCCTTGTGGGAAATTATTAATGAGGACAGGGATTAATGGGAGAGTGGAAAGTGCATGAGGAACTTGCTAAAGAGGAGTTGACAGTGTGGTGTGCATTGTGCAGTGGTGTCTGCCTTGCAGATCGCTCCTGAGGACAACTGAGTAATTTGGTTTCTGACCTCAGCACAATTATTAGAGATGCATGAGTGACAGTGCGGGGAAGCACCATCATTGTAGAGAAGGGAGGATAAATGCCTCTGATGGAATTACTGGTGGGATTTATCTGTAGTACTCCTTATTCTTCTAGTCTCCTTCTGCAGGCAAATTCAAACAGGGAAAGGGCAGGAAAGTAGCACCCATTTGAAGAGAGGAGACACAGAAAATGGCTTCCTTGGCCTGCTAAAAAGAAGGTTAAGAACACAACAGGGAAAGAGAAGAGCTCTTCAGGTTAAAGAAGTATTGTTGCAGAGGAAAACTCAGTAGAAACAAATCAGTAATACATTTAAAGCTTGAAACTAGCAGACGTAAAGAAGGTTTAGAAATTACAGAGGAAAGCAGCTCACACAGTTTTAAGACAGAGGCTGCTACATTCATGTAAGATATGATAATGTGACCTGGTTGCCTTCAACAGCAGGGAACCAGATTGATCAGGACATCTTTTCCAAGAGACAGATGCAATTGATCCTCTTTATGGTCCATGTGCCTCTCTGGGGCAGTCTCACAGGGGATTGGGCTAGTTGGCAATTCTGTTTTGCTGCATGATGCTCCAGCAACAGCTCTCCAGCCACTTCTCCTGCTCTCCAGCACAACCTTTCACCACAGGGTGCCTTGCCACCATCAGACAAGCAAGATGCACCTCCCAGTCATGTAGAAGCAAACATGTCCTCTTGATGTGTTCCCAGCGAGAGCCCCCAGCAGGGGCCTTCCACCCTGCCGCAGCTTCACATGCATGAGGCTCAGGCAGATGAATAAAACATTCTCCCCAGAACCTCAGCTTGCCACTGGCTGAACCTAACCTCTGATAGCTGTCACTGTTTTCCCTCTCATACACACAGCAAACTCCACCAGAACACAGTGGGAAACGATAAGCAGATTGAGGCTGAAGGACACCATTAAGGGAAGGAAACAAAGCAAGGAGAGAGTCAGAAAGTTCATGTCTCCAACCCCATCTTTCTCTTTGTTCTCTTCCTTGGGTTTCTATTCCTGTTGAGGAATTCATGCTTGGGCTCCTCTGGGCTTATTAGGAAAAACAAACCTACCATATCCCAATGGCTTCTTGGTGCTGCGCAAAGCATAAATAAGTAAAGCCTTTGATGTCAAGGAAAGATGGGGAGCTCAGCAGTCCTGTTTGCACAGCTTTGATGTGAGGTAAGGCTTTTGCCAAGATGGGTGGGCAGAAGACACTGCTGGTAGGAGGAGAGAGGAGCTAACCTCAGTGTGCGAACATGAGTCTGGTAGGTTGGGAGCAATTGGGGTGGAAAGGGGTCTCCGTGTTGCATGTTGTCCCTGTTGTCACTCCCCCAGCCATGAGAAGAGATTGGAAGGGTATCAGGGACTTCAGAAGGACCTGAGGATTGTGCTATGTGTGGAAAGGTGCCTCTGCCTGTGTTGTCCATCTCCAGAATGGAGTCGTGATTACTTGAGCTGCTTTTCAGACCCCCTTGTTGTCCTACCTGATTGGGAGTGATGAAGGCTGAAGTAAAGTTTGTGCACATATGGTGCACAGGGATGCAGAAGAGTGGGCCTATTGGAGTATGGTTTACATTAGGGACACAGCTAGAGACCCCACAGCAAAAGATGGGAGATAAATAAAGAGCAGAAGGGAAGGGCAAGTCTGGGAAGAACTCAGCCTAGCTTGCAGTCTCCCACTTGGCTTTGGGTCCCCTCTCTCAATCCATGGAGAGAAATCTAGTTTCAATTCTGCTGGAAGTGCCACTCTCTCCATGCCAGCTCAGGGCTGGCCAGTGTGTGGGACCTCCTGTAAGGTCCCACCCCACCCTGATCAATGGGGACAGTCATCCCTGGAAAAGCCAAAAAAACACTAGGAAAGACTAAAGAAGCCATTAACACACAGGTAAGAAGCCACAATGCAGAAGAAAATGGAGCAGAGGAGGTGCATACTGCAGCAGCTGTCATTTGACTCATCTTATTGTGGCAACACCTTCAACATCTTCATGTTTTCCAGCTCCTGAGGAGTCATTCAGTGTTTAACACTCCTGTGAATCACTCCAGCACATAAGCTGCTGACTAGGAGCCAACCCAGGGAGAGAGGTGCAGCCCAGAACTAAGCTGGTTTTTGTTGCTTTGGGTTCTGAATCGTGTCCTTGAAAAGCAAAGCTCTAGCTGCCTCCTAAGTGTGGGTTAAAGGGAGTGATGGCTTCCTGATGGATATTATTCCTCATGGCTGTAGTGGTACTCCCTCCACAGCTCTATCTATTGCGCTCTCTCCTCAGATACCTGCCAGCAAAGGGAGATGTAGGTGCAGATCTGGCTGCCAGGGAAACCTCTGGAGGGGACAGCAGCATAGGCACCTTGAGGGCAGCTGGGGAAGGTCTCACAGCCAGCAGCCATGAGTGGGTCCCCACTGTCTTCTTTGAAGCTGCTCCACTTAGTTTGAAGAACTAAGTCTTCACTCGAGTTGGGATTCGAACCCACATGTTATCCAGAGCTGGGGAGCTTTCCTCGCCGCTCCTCTTTTTGATCTGTGTTGTTTGTATCTCTGTCTATCTCCTGCAGGAAAGCCTCAGGCAGGGAGGGATCCCAAGAGCCCATCTGCCTCCCTTCTCCCTCCACCACACAAGTTCTCTTCAGAAGCTGTTGCTGCTAAATGTACTCAGAGCTCAGCCTTTCCGGGAAGCTCCTGCTCAGGCTGAGGCAGAGCAGAGCCAATTCTCATTGTGCTTTTGCTTGTCTCCCAGTGGTTACAGATTGATTACTAAGAGCTTTTGTTTTTCTCCCAGATTTTTGGTTCTTTCCAGGATGCTTCTTACCATTCCCCTGCATTTGCTATAGATTCTGTAACCTTGAGATATGAGGACACAAACCCACTCCTAACTCTGGTGCTGGAGTGAGGACATGTTGGGAAAGATGCTGCTCATGTCCACAGCCGTGGCACCAAGGCTGGATGCTGCCACCCCAAAAAGTGGGGACAGGCAAGAGGTGTTCACACGAGTGTGGTTGTATCATAAATGGGGCTGCAGGGTCACATCCAACCTTCTGCTTGATACAAATGGCAGTGCTTGGCGCTATTCTTCTTCTGAGCCTCACAAGGGCTGTGTGCTGCCAGTCACAGAGGGAGGAGAAGGAAGCCACTCTTTCACCGTTGCCATGTTTTGCACCCCTCAACTCACAGAAGCAAGCTTTGACCTCAGCCCAGTCAGTGATAGGGCAGTGGGACCAGTGCCACCACTGCAAAGCCAGTGCCACAAGTGGCTACATGATCACCTCCATGATGATGATCATCAGGATCACCAGTGTCCTGTGGAGCCACCACAGACTGACTCAACAACGAACTTAGCTCTGCAACCTCTTACGAAATGGGGCAGGACAAAGGTCTGGATAAATCTAAGTCAAATGCATTAGGCTGGGTCACTAATGGATGGAGGAGAGCTCTTACGTGCTACTAGCACCACTACAGGATGCCTGGCCTGCAGGTGGCAGGTGGGATGCACCTATCCCAGAGGGAGGAAAAGATTTTAGGGCAGGAGTTAGCAGGGCTCATTGGCAGGGCTTTAAAGTAGGTATAAAGGGGAACGAGGACATAACTGGGCCTGTTAAAAACAATCCCAGCGGAAGCACATCAGGGCCCATAGGATGGTGGACTAGCGAGGAACCTTCCTCTTCCATTTCAATTATAGAGACAGCTGAGATGGGTCTGGTAGGAAATGAGGCCCACACACACAAAAACATGTTGGGATCAATGGCTCACCTAAAGTGTGTCTATACCAATGCACGCAGTATAAGCACTAAACAGGAGGAGCTTGAAGCCATGATGCAGCAGGAAAACTATGACATAGTGGCCATCACAGAAACATGGTGGGATGCCTCACATGACTGGAGTGCCACAATCAATGGCTACAAGCTCTTCCAGAGGGATAGACAGGGAAGGAGAGGTGGGGGAGTGGCCCTGTATGTTAAGGAATGTTATGAAAGCTCTGAATTTGAGCACAGTGATGATGAGGTTGAAAGTGTTTATATTAGGTTAAGGGTCAACAAAGATGATATTGCTGTGGGGATCTACTACAGACCTCCCAACCAGAGCAGTGAGGTAGATGAAACTTTCTATAAGCAATTGGGAGAAATCTTGCGGTCACTTGCTGTTGTTCTTGTGGGAGATTTTAACCTCCCAGGTATCTGCTTGGAATACAATACAGCAGAGAAGGAACAATCCAGGAGGTTCCTGGAATGTGTGGAGGATAACTCCTTCACATAGCTGGTAAGTGAACCGACCAGGGAAGATGCCCTGCTGGACCTACTGTTT
>VWZO01019927.1:10809-66580 GCA_013396975.1 Bucco capensis
GCTTGCTGGATGAAGGAAAGACTGTGGATGTTATTTATCTTGATTTTAGTAAAACATTCGACACAGTTGCCCACAGCATTCTCCTAGAGAAATTAACTGCTCTTGGCTTGGATGAGCCACAAGGCTCAGTACTGGGGCCACTCCTGTTTAACATCTTCTTCAATGATCTGGACCGGGGATGGAGTGCACCCTTAGTAATTTTGCGGATGACACCAAGCTGGGTGGCAGTGTCAATCTGCTTGAGGGAAGGGAGGTTCTACAGAGAGATCTGGATAGGCTGGATTGCTGTGCCAAGGCCAATGCCAAGAAATTCCAGAAGGTCAAATGCCAGGTGCTGCACCTTGGTTATAACAACCCCCAGCAGTGCTACAGGCTTGGGGAGGAGTGGCTGTAGAGCTGCCAGGCACAGAGGGACCTGAGGGTGTTGATTGACAGCTGGCTAAACATGAGCCAGCAGTGTGCCCAGGTGGCCAAAAAGGCCAATGGTATCCCGGCCTGGATCAGGAACAGTGTTGTCAGCAGGAGCAGGGAGGTGATCCTGCCCCTTTACTCAGCTTTGGTAAGGCCTCACCTTGAGGACTGCGTCCAGTTTTGGGCTCCTCACTACAAGAGGGACATTGAGGTGCTGGAGAGAGTACAGAGGCTACCAAGCTGGTAAAGGGCTTAGAACATAAACCTTATGAGGAAAGACTGAGGGATCTGGGCCTGTTTAGCCTGGAAAAGAGGAGATTGAAGGGAGACCTCATGGCTCTCTATAACTACCCGAAGGGAGGTTGTAGAGAGGCAGGGACTGGTCTGTTCTCCCTGGTGGAGAGTGATAGGACAAGGAGAAATGGATGTAAATTGTGCCGGGGAGGTTCAGGTTAGATATTGGGAGGAATTTCTTTGCTGCAAGGGTTGTCAGCCACTGGAACAGGCTGCCCAGGGAGGTGCTTGAGTCCTCATCCCTGGAGATGTTTAAGAGACGGGTAGATGTTGTGTTGGGGGGCATCATTTGGCAGGTTGCTAGGGCTAGGACAAAGGCTGGACTTGATGATCTTCAAGGTCTCTTCCACCTGTAACTGTTCTATGATGCTATGAAAATCCTAGGCAGTGGCCAAGAGAGGTCCTCAGTGTTGTGACTTTAGTGACCTTCTGGATAGGAAAAGTTTACCAGGTTTATGTTTGTTTGATTCTGGGGTGGGTTTGTTTGTTTTTTTTTAACCTTTCCTTCACTGATTTCGGGTAGCTTGGGGGCAATTTTGCTTAACTCGGTGTCTCTGGGGTACCTGCAGTGGGGTGGCTGCTCTTGCATTGCTCTTGCCTGTGGGAAAAGCTGCATCTCAAGCCATAGGGGAGCCTTTCCCCCCTTAGGTGGCTTCAGTGCTTGCTCCTGCCAAAGCCACCTCACTGAAAAAGCTATGTGATATTGTTCCATGCATAGAGCCCAGCTCTGTGTGTGACGTGCTGGAGCCCATGGTGGTTGGCATGTGGATGGTGTAAGGAGGATTTAGAAGGTGCCCCAGAAGTCCTATCTATCCTAGCAGGTAAGGAGTGTGTCTGGACCTGCCAAATCTGGGTGCTGCTGTGGGGCAGGGGTGAAAGGTAGCAGATCTAGAGGGATTTCCTGCAGTTCTGTGGGGGCTGGTTTACTTGCTCCAACTATCTGATTCACATCCACTACAGCTGGATGATGGATGAGTGCTGAGGGAGACCTGTTACTGAATCTGAGGTCTCCTCTTCCACAGTTTGGCTAGCTCTACCTTAGGAGGGCTGACTTCCACTGGAGGGCTGGTGAAAGGCAGAGTGGAGCAGCTCCCAGCTTTAGGGCAGGTTTTGTGCAGCAAGGCAGTCACAAAATCACCCCCAGTTTTGGTCGACAAATTCATGCCAGGAAGCGAGTTGCAGCCCACTGTCTCCTTCTGAAGCATGAAGGCTGAAAGCATCCAAGGGCTGTTGCAAACTCAGGCTCAACCCTTGCAGGGGACCAAAAACTGTGGGTGAGGTGGGGAAATATCAGCTTCTCTGGTCCATGTGCCTGGTGGTGTTGGAGCTGCAGTTAGGGGGTTGGACAGCTGTTCAATATCTTCTCTGTGGTCTTTGCATGCAATAGAGCCCTAAAGTGATTGTAGATCATAGCAACATTATGCAAATCGAGATGGATAACCAGCTTTAACCAGACTCAAGTTCCTTTCAAGTGTCTCTTTCTCAGCTGGTGCTTCAATCACTTAAAGGATGGGGAAAAAAAACAAAACCAAACAAACAATAAAACCCCCAAACCACTCCCATCAAAACTGTTAACTTTCTTCCCCTGGTTTGGCCCTTCACTGGGGGCACGCAGGAAGACAGGGTTGTGTGTTCAGGCATTGCAGTACCCAAGTGACCTGCTGGGGTCACTGGTGGTTTTCACATAGAGAAGCTCCAGAAGGGCTGCCCAGAGGTCAAAGCCCTCAGGTTGAAACTGGAGGAGTCCAGTGCATGCTCTGCTCCATCCCAGCTTTCTTGAGCATTCCGTCCCTCCTGCTGTGGAGGTGAGAGGGCTGAACAAAGGTGTGTTCATGACCTCCAGGATAGCTGGCAGGGGCAAGCACAAGGTTTCACACTTCCTTCTCCAGCATTATTCTTTTCTTTCCTCTTGTGTGAAGTGCTTCCTGTGCAGTAAAGGTCTGGTGGCTGGTGCTGACAGCCACTTCCTAAGGAGCTGAGTGATGTTAGTCCATCACTGGCCCTGGCTGCCGGAATGCTGTTGCAGTGTGAGCCTGCATCCCTCATGGGTCACTGCCACTCATGCTTGCACCAGTCCTGTGCCCTGGTCGCTCATCACTGTCTCCCTTCTCTCCAGTTCTGCCTCCTGCCAGCCCTACCTTTCTTTTTCCTTCTTTCCCACCTCGGACCCCTGCCTGGGATGTCTTCTGGATGAGAGCTGCTTTCCAGATCTCACAGCCTCCCTTACGAGAGATGATGCTTCTCAATTTATTCTCTGCAAGGAAATTTGGAGTTGTGGTTCTTATAGACCAGCTCTTAGGTAATCCATCTGCATTGGGTTTGTGCCAGGCTGGGTCAGAAGCATGGGTTCTTGGTGATCTGCAGATGTCTTCCTGTTGCAGCCATGCAAAGCTTCAGCCCTTCAGCTCTTCTCTCTCTCCAGAGCCTGGGAGTCCTTGCACAATTTCTAACTAAGCAACTGCTCTTATCTGCTGCATGGTTAAAAGACATCACTGAATGTTCCAGGAGAAAATAGGCTAGGAAGAGCACAGGGTGACGCAGTTGAGGGACTTGAAGATGTCATGCATAGACCTTATTAGTGACAGCTGCCATGGGCTTGTTGCAAACCTTCCTGATCCACCCTGGATGTGTTTCAGCATCTCCTAACCCAGCTGACAGAGTGACTCATGTTTCCGGCATTCCTGCAAACTCTCTGTCCCCATGGCAGAGAAATGGAAGCCAAAAGGGCTGTGGGTTCCCCTGAGAGCAGGGCTAGAGATGTAGTGGTGGAGAAATTGGCTTGTGGCTTTCAGAATGGAGGAAGTATGCGGGACTTGAACAAGCGCCATAGGCACAAACATCTGCAGAGCAGCAGTGGAGAGTAAATAGCATGACAATCCTCTTTGTGGGTCCTGCAACTAAAACTCTTCCCTGCTGTAGGTTCTAGCTCCAACCTACCATGTCTCTGACCAGGCTGACATGCTGGTGTCTCAGCCTCCCTTTTGCAAAAGCACTAACCTCTGAATTAACTGAAGGGGAATTTATACTAAGCAAGACTATTTATATGCAGATATGAACCCTTCTGAGGCCTTGGCTCAAACAGAAAGGAGACACCTAAGGAGAACTTCAGTTTGCTTAATGAGGACCATGGTAATACAGCACCTGTAGGTCTTCATGTTTGGCCATGGCTAGAAGTGTGGATGGATCAGAATTGGCTGAAAGTCTCCTGTGGTTATCAGTGTGTTAAAAGGAAGGACCAAAACCCCTCCTGTGGCAGCAAAGCTGGTGGAGGTGCTGGTGAGGGACAAGACCTTGGTAGGTACATGGAGACACAGATAATGCTGACCTGTGGGAGCCCAGGGACCTAAACAGTTGGAGAATGGACGAAAGCCTGCTGAAATGCTACAAGGTTTTACTGGCAAACAGGATAAATTGCTGAACTATCTGTTTGGAAGCTTCAGGGAGATTATTCAAGAGTCAGAGGTTGAAAGAGGGGTGACTTCAGAAACACTTTGTCTTGAAGAAAAACCAGCTCCCAACCCAGCTGAAATAATGGATGACTTCATAGTGCACTGCCTGTGCCCAGCAGAGCCCAGCCTGTGAGCAAACCACGTTCCCACTGACTGAGGAACATTAACTTCTGGCTGGGAAAAAATAAAATCTCAAAAGAAACCCCATGAGTGCCTTAAGAAGGAGTGAACATAATTTGATTGCAGTCCCTGCTTACTGCATGGGTCTGTCAGGGTGGCAGGACAAGGCAGCAAGCAATGTGTTATACTCAAGTGTTGTGAAAAGGGCTTTTTTTGTTGCATCCTCCATGGTGTACAGGTGTAGGGAGGAGGGAAACAACAGAAAAATGTGTTGGTGAATGCTAAAAAAAGCAATGTGTTACTTAAAAATACAGGTAGCCGTTGGAAGAAATCAAAGAAACTAATGGACTGTGAATGACCACGAGGGTCAAAGACAATCAGAAAGCACTTAAATAGAGCAAGGAATTTATTTCTGTGTCAAAAATAGCTCTGTTGTTGGAGAGTTGGTAGAATTGTAAATACCAAAGTGGAAAAGGTAGGAAAGCTCCATAGATATTCCAGTTATAGAAGAAAGGAGGCAGGAGGATGAATTTACCACAGACAGAGCTGTGGTTGGTATATAAAACCTGCTATTTGTAACACAGGAGGGTCTGTGGAAGTCTGGAGAGCATCTAGTGCTTGTCAGCCTGAGCATGGAGCACCAAAGCAAGCAGCCAGGCACTTCACCAAATTGATGCTGCTTCCACCCAGATCTTCAAAAGCAGGGAGATACCCCAGTATTATTGCAACTGTTGGGGAAGAAACTGGGTCACCTCAAGGCATAGGCAGGGAAAAATCCACTGGAAATCTTACTGGTGAAGGACTGGGCACTGGGAATCCCTTTCCAAGTCTGCATGGCTTGGTATAGGGTCTGAGCAGGGTCTCTATAGCAGGTCTCTGACCTGCAGGCATCTGCATGGCTACAGAGCATTGAGATTTGGATGTATTAGGAGTCATAAGGACACACAACCATAATATAACAGCATTTTAAAGACATGAGAAGGTAGGACTCCCCATGTGAGGGTATATCAGTTTAAACGTAGCATTGTTTTAAGCCAAGACCTTTGGCTTAGTACAATGTGGCTTCTTGTCTCCTTCAGATGTATTGTGGAGAATTCGAAGGGTCCTTATTTGCTGGATCGGTCATTGGTGGCTTTCAGGTATTAATAGAGGGATCAAAGGATATTTGTTTCTGTTGAGATCTCCCATGAATTCTTTTCTTGTTTCCATGTCATTTAATAACTTGATGAGAAAAAGGTAAAATGGCTGGTGTGCTGTGAAGGAGACATGGTGACAGGTAGCAAATATTGAGCAGAAGAGGGCTGAGTGGCAGCAATGGGATTAAAGGATCCCACCTGTTAATAGACGGGGCCACAGAAAGCTTCTGGGAACCAAGACATTCCAGTTTACTTGTAGGTACATGCACAAGGCAAAAGATCCTCCTTTAAAATGGTGAGTAATCAAAGGGCTCTGTCACCAGCACAGATAACTGCCCCAGGCGCTCCTCTCAACACCCAAACAAAGGACCTCAGGCCCCAGGTGACCCCTTTCCAAAGAGTCAGTGCCCACGGGCAAGCTGCAGGGGATGTTCCAGGACAAGCCTGTCTGTTACCTGCCATCAGCATTATCTGTAATAACCTTAGTTATCATTGTGCTCATGGCTTATTATCCAGCACCACAAAGGGTCAAGGGAGTTGTTGTAAGTTGCCAGGTCAGGCCTGCAGTAGGGTGTGAAAAGCAAGAGGTGAGAATGAGGGAATGAAGCTGGTTCTCCACTGTGTGATGAGTAAATGTTGGATTTCGGGGATTTTTGTGGTGGTTTCAGGAGGAAGACTGGGCCAGGGAACCTCCCTGACATGGCCACAGAAACTTTGCTCCATCAGCATCCCTGTATGGACCCCAGGTGATAGATAGGTCTAACTATCAGCTCACTTGGGAAAAGACTTTATACTGGAAAGCAGTGGATCACTGAAACAAGCTGGTCCCCCTGAGTCACTCATCTCTCCTCACAGTCATGACTTGGAGGGGCTGGATGGGACAGTTACATGCACTATTCTTTTTTAAGATGAAAATAACAAAATAACACACCAAGCCACCTGCTCGACATTGGAATCACAACTGGCCATAAATAATTTATCTTCAAATAATTAATTATTCAGCTTATTTCTTCATTAGCTGAAGAACCTGAACTCAATTAGCTGCTTACCTCCACCAAAAAAAATGATTCTGACTCAAATAAATAAAACAAGAGCAACACTTCACAAGAGGGGGGAGGAAAAAAAAGCCCACCAAACCAAGAAAATCCCCCAAATCAAAACTCAGCCCATCCACGGGTGACCAAACTTTGTACCAAGTTCCCTGAAGACCATTCCAAGTATAGTATTCCCACACTGCTGCTCACCCATGGTGGCTGAATTGGGTCAAGGCCCCTCAGTGATCCCCCAGAACCCCTAAAAAGCTGATCTAAGCCAACTGGGTTGGGATTGACAGATCACTGCGGAATCTGGGTAACCTGTCTCAGTCTGGAATCCAGAGCTGCTTTATTTAAACTGACATTCCCTCATGTGGGGGATGCTGCTTTCTCATGCCTTTAAAGCGCTGTTATATTGTGGTTGTGCATCCTTATGACTCCTAAATTTGACTCTTCGGGCTGAGGCTTGCCCATTGCCACTGGCTGTGGGTGCAAAACCTGTTGGAAACTGCCTGCCTAATACTGCCTTCACAACGGTGTGAGCAGAGCTGGGTGAGATGGGCATCTCTGGTGGCACCAGGAGGACTGCCCCCTCCCTCAGATGGCACCCTCTCATCCCACCAGGGGTTGGCAGGGTGGCCTTTAGAAGAAAAAATGGTGTGAATTGTCAACTGTTGATGCTGTCCTTTCCTAGCCAGATCTGCTCCTTCACTTCATGTTCCTGTAGCTGCCCAGATAGTTCAGAAGACAAGTTTCCTGGCAAAAGCACCTCCTCGGAGCTCTCTCTACTTCTCCATGCAGATGCTTCATTTTGACAGTGGCTTGTAGTTGGCAGCAGTGATACCCCAGCCAGGACCTTCACTGAATGGATCTGCAGAAGCAGTACATTTACCTGCCTTGGTTTGTCAATGCCTGGCCATTAGGTAGTCTGTGAGCTAGTCCAGTGGCCTGGGCTATATGTCCTCTTCATTGATAACCACTTGCTGGGATCAGTTCATCAGTAATGTTGTCCCTGGAGAGCAGTGTCATGGTGTGACTCATCATGGTCACACCATGACTGGCCTGTGCTCCAGTTGGAGTCACTTGGGCAAAAAATGATGGTAATAATCAGGTCATGGTTTCCTCGGTATTGGAATAGTTCATCTGTCTGCTGTAGGTGGGTTACAAATGAGTAGAGGGTCTCAGCTCTTCTCTCTGGTGCCTCATGCTTATGCAGCCATCTCAATCCTATCTATTCACGCTTTCATTTTATGGAGCAATAACTTCCCTGCCGTATCACACCACCCTTAAAATCTCTGCTGGTGTTTTGTAACTCCCAGAACTATTCACTCTGTTTTCACAGAATCACAGAACATTCATGGCTGGAAATGACCTCTCAGATCACTGAGTCCAACCAAAAGAAAACCAAAAAACAAACAAACGAAAAAACCCAACAACAACAAAAAACATAAAAAAACCCCACCCAACCCCTGCCCTCACTAGAGCCTGTCCTGGAGCACCACATCTACGCGTCTCTTAAACACCTCCAGGGATGGAGACTCAACCACCTCCCTGGGAAGGCTCTTCCAGTGCCTCACCACTCTTCCTGGAAAGAATTTCTTCCTAACATCCAATCTAACCCCCACCCTGTCTCAACTTCAGACCATTCCCTCTGGTTCTGTCATTAGTTCCTAAGGAGGAACTAATTAGTTCCCCACCTCTCTACAAGCTCCTTTCAGGTAGTTGTAGAGGGCAATGTGGTCCCCCCTCAACCTCCTCTTCTCCAAACTAAACATGCCCAGCTCCATCAGCCTCTCCTCACATGGCTTGTCCTCTAAACCCCTCACAAGCTTGGTAGCTCTCCTCTGGACATGCTCCAGAATCTCAATGTCTTTCCTATAATGAGGGTCCCAGAACTGAACACAGTACTCCAGCTGAGCCCTCACAAATGCCGAGTACAAGGGCACGATAACCTCCCTTCTCCTGCTCACTACACTATTCCTGATACAAGCCAGGTGGCCATGCAGCCAGTTTTTAACCCAGTGAAGAGTACATTTGTCTATACCACGATCAGCCAGTTTCTTTAGGAGAATGCTGTGGGAGACTGTGTCAATAGCCTTACCAAAGTCCAAGTAGACAACATCCACAGCCTTCCCCCCATCCCAAAGACGAGTCACATGGTCATAGAAAGAGATCAGGTTAGTTAAGCAAGACCTTCTCCCTTTCATAAACCCATGCTGGCTGGCCCTGATGCCTTGGCTGCCCTGCAATTGCTGTGAGAGGAGCCTTGGCCTTGCTCTTCCATCCTCTGTTCGATATAAGTTCAGGCTCTGGGGTCAGGTTTTTATTCCCCTTTTGTTCCCCTATCCTCATAGCCAGAGGATCCTGTCACTTGGGTTGTGCAATTCACCATGATTGCTCTCTCTGAAGAAGTCTCTCTACCTTACTGCGGAGCTGGGGTGTCCATCTGCCTTCCCCCCTCCTTCAACTGCTCAGAAGCCTCTGCTCCAAGAGTTTCTGCAACAGGCCTGTGAACCGCTTGCAGCTTTTCAGAGCAGCTGTGTCAGACTCGGCAAGGAAGAAGCGGAGGAAGTGTCAGGGATGACTCTGATTTGAGGTCTGGGTGCACATCTAGGATGAGGTCAACCAAGAGAAGCTCCAAATTGCAGAGGCGTCCAGCAGGGGTGAGCAGCTGCGTGCAACATCTGCTTTGTGGGTGAAGAAGCTTGGGGAAGGGCCAGAGCTGGGACAAGCTTGCCAGTTGTCTGGCCAGTAATTCTTCCTCTTCACAGCGGGTTTGGAAACACTCAGCAGTCCATGGCTTACAAGTAGCAGCTTCTCTTAGGCAGCCCCCAGACTAGCCCAGCAGACACAGTGTTTTGGCACCTGCAAGAAACTCCTTGGTTTCAATGACTTGTGGCCTTTATGGCCATAGACAGTTGCTGCAGCTCAGCCTTGACAGTGCAAGGTGCCCTGGGATGCTCTTAGCCACAGGGCAGTGCCAGGGGTACCAACAAGCTCCCATCGAGTCCCTGTATGCCACAGTTCCCATTATATGCTGGCTATGCCTGCTCCTTGGCAGTCCTGTTCCTGGGCCAGAAATGAGGTGGCTTCAGCTGAATTTTTTTTTTTTTAATTACTTCTTTAAATACCCTCTGCCTTCAATCCCTCTCTTATTTTCTTCCACTGCAAGATAGAACTTTATGGTTTCCCTGTTGCCATCAGGGTTTCAGTACACTCAAGTGATCCTGATGCTTATCAACACAGTGTTTTGGTTGTGCTGACATACCTGTCACACCAAACCTCTAGCATTTAAACCTGCTTTCATCCCCTGCTGCCTGCGATGGCAACTCCTCCTCTTCTCTCCATATACTGTTTGAGATGCAGTTTTACTTGAGCTAGCTCTGTCAGCTCCACACTTCCCTGCCTTTCTGCTGCCCTAGGAAGGGCTAGGCATGCTTTATCACACTTTTATTTATTTGTGTTCGTTTGTCTCAAACCAGAGCCAAAAGGGCCTCAGTAGATCTTAAGTTCTGTCGCTGCATGCACTGTACACCATGTACCTTTGTGCATCTTCATGCAAAATTACTTTGTGTGATACTTTGGGCGATGTCCTCACTCTCCTCTAACTTTGTATGTAGGCACCCACACCCATTGCAAAGCCTTTTCTTGAGGCTGCAGATGGCTTTCTGTGTATGTCTGGATCTGCTGGCCAGATCTTTGTTTCTATCAGGCAGACACTGGCAGGTTGTAAAGACTGTTTTTATCTGTTCTCTTGGCAGTCCTAGTCTGGTTCTTCAGGCAGCTTTTGCAAATGCTAACTTTTCTTACCTCTGTGATCTTTCTTCTTGTATTTCATCTGGTGGAGATTAGACTGTGTACTGAGGGATATGCATCTTGCAATTGCCTTCATTATCAGATTTAATGGAGTTACTCACTGCTTGGTTCTTCCAGGACTCTGCATTTTCTCCTGGAAAACTTTGCTGTGCCTGATGAATGTAAGGACTTGGGGAGAAGGCTGTACTTTAGAGACCAGGGAAGGAGGCAAAGGCAGGAGGAAGGCTGTGGTATATCCTGTCTGTTGCTGCCTGGGGCAAGCATCAGCAGGGGTGCTGTAGGGGGCTGTTGAAGTCATTACCTGACTGTACTGACACCACCACCTCCCCACTGCCCGCAGCAGGAGCTGCTCTCAGGCCTGGGGAGGGGTCAGAGCCACTCCCGGAGGGACAGGGCATTCCTGGAGAGATGCCACAGCATCACCCTCGGAAGCTGCTTTCTCCACTGCCTTCCAAGGGCTGGGACAGCTCTCCCATCATCCCCTTCCCAGCTTCAGCCCCTTCCCTGAAAGGAGTATCACTACAAGCACCAACAGCGCCCCATCCCNCAGCTGGGTGTTGATGTTGCCAAGCAACTTGTCTCCCACCACTGGGTTTCCATGGTGATGGAGCAGGAGTTCAGAGGGGCGGGGGTAGAAGCCAAGCAGATGCTGCTGCTCACGGAGCTGCATCCCTGCCCAAAAAGCTTTGCATGGGCCTGGGGGTGCAAAAGGTGCAGGTGCTCACTCCTTCATGGGCATGGGAAGGAAGCAGAGGTTCAGGGAGAAGTGAGAAGCAGGCGACATTGGACCATCAGACATGTGCAAAGCGGGTGCAGGAAAGCCAGCCTGAAAGCTCAGTGCTTTACTAGACATTATTTGGTGCCTCTGAAGCTGCAGCAGGAGTCACTGAAGGCTGAGACAGCAGAAGTGGGGCAGGAAAAGGACTGTGTGAGCCAACAAGGCAGACTCACTGCTCTCTTTGCTGACTGTAGACTCCTCAGGCTTCCCTGTCCCCTGATACCACTCTGTCTCCCTCGTAATCACTGGTCTGCTTGGCTCACAGTGTCCCCTGCTCTGGCTGGTGGATGCATAGTGAGTGTTTGACAGCATGGGGGAGAAACACTTACAGTGTGTTCTCCCTCCAGCTGGCTGAAGTCTCAGTGGCAGCACCCTATTTCTGGAGGACTGTCAGCTGTAGATGTGCTCCTTGGCACTGAGTAACCCTAGTAATCCAAAACTCCTCAGCATTTCTGGGTGCTTTGGATGCTCTGAAGACAGCTCAGACCATGAAATTCATTTTGGTGCAGGACTGTTGGCAATGTGGCCCTGTGGAGATCAGATTAGAGAAGGCACAAGGAAAAATGAAATGCCAGATGAGTGGCAAGGATTAGAGAGGACAGAAAGGAGGAACTTGTGCTCATGCATTGTGCCAGGAGTACTCAACCTCGTTCAGGAGTAGTCCCCACTTTCTGGTCCAGGAAATGCTGGGTTTACCCTTCTAATCCCATTGGTAATGTCAGGAGCTGGAAGTACAAGTGTGCACAGCAGCTTGTCAGTTGGATTGGGGCTGGGAGCCTGGGGCTTGTGTGCCAGAGGAGAACTGCGGGGATTAGACCTGACAACTGGCATTTCTGCTTTGGAGACAGAGCCCTACCCTCAGTGGCTTCTGACCCTTACCCTCCCCATCCCATTTCTCACTCTTCATCCCATAGGCAAATGTGCACAGAAACCTCCAGAAAGCATGTAGAACATCTGTGGGCAAGACTTCCAGTATTAAACCGTAACAGGTCCTCTTAAACCCAGAGGAGACCCAGGGCATGTTACAGAAGAAACCCTAGAAAGCTGGCACCTCCTGTAGGTAAGAGCTCCTGGACAATGAGACTGGAGAGCATCCTGGGACATCTATTTTGTCCTCTGCTGCCATGGGCACAATACCTCCCAGCTGCCTTCATGGGCTGGCTCCTCAGATTGCAATGCCAAAACTGGATCTGGGGAATAATTGGACATTTCCTTCAACAGTTATTCACAGCCAGTTTCTGCCTGTATATCCTTGTGCCAGCGTTGCCTTCTGGCTTCAAGAGCTTTTCTCCCTTTTGTGTATTTAGACTCTGATGCATTTATAGCTGGCAGTGATATTCCCTCCTGGCTTTTGTTTTGCTAACACAGGCTCTCCAGAACATAGATGGCCAGATCCCAGGTTGTGCCTCCTCCTTACAGTAGCATTACTTCTTACCCTACAAGTGGGATGTGCTTCTCCCCTCTGTGTACCCAGACTGCATTAGACTCATTTACAGCCATGCAGCAGAGTTATACTGTAGCCCTCCCTCCATCAACCTGTCCCACTAGCAAAAACACAGAGAAGAATAACTTTAATCCTTGCATCTTGTGCTCTTATCCTACAGTTTCATTTCACTTCTAGGTTACTCAAGTCCTGCAGTATCATATCCCATCTTCCTGTTTTGCAACCAATCTCATCTGAATCTTCTCCCGGGGAGCAAGGGTTCTGTTCAAAGTGCTTGGTCTTGGTCTCATTGTATGCCTTGGGCAGATTAAGAGAATTTTATTTTAATGATCAAGCAAAAGGAGAATTCCTACGTAGATGCAGTGGTCCTCTGGTGCTGCCCTGGTCATATGGTGGTTCCCATCTGCAGATGTTCTGAAGCTGCCTTTGAGACGTGGTATCTAATGTCAGGTTGGTGAAATTTCTCATTTTTTCTGCCTCAATTTTAATGCCTCCCTGTCTTTTCTCTGTCCCAGCCCATGCAATGTTTCTTCTGTGTATTCAGGTGCTGTGATTGTGTGGAGGATGAGAGCAGTTGATCCTGCAGACAAAGGGGATGGGGTAATCCACTTAGTCTGACATGATCTCCCATTGCTAAGCTCTCCTAACATTGTTTACTTACTTTCAATTAGCCTTGCTGTCTGGATCTGCTGTGAAGCCTCATTCTCTACGAGATCAGATTAATGGGATTGTGTCTGCTGTTTAAATACAGCCCCCACGTGTGCTGTACACCAAACCAATAATACTTTATCTTGATGTAATAAAAATAATTGGCAGCAGAAATGCTTTCCCTGTGCCTATTCTTCTCCGCTCTAGGGGATTTCTTGCTCCCATCTGCCCTTCCCTGCTCCACTTCCTCACATGTCTCTTACCTCCATGGGCATCTTCACCCAGGTTGTAAACTGAGGTCATGTAGTGCTGGAATGTGTCCTGAGTTCTCCTTTAATCTTTTCTCTATTCTTCTCACACAATAACCCTAGTTCTTTCTCTCTTTAAGCCAGATTGGTTCTGAGGTTCTAGAACCAGCTCTTTGTTTCAATAAGTTTTTTTGCAAAGTCTAGGTCTGACTTGATGCAATTTCCACTTTGCTGGAAACTTGGTAGCCTCCATGACCTCCATTCCAGGACTCTTTTTCTTCCAATCTATGCAGAGTCCTTGCTTCTTCCTAACATCTTTCTTCAGGTAACTGCTCATCCCATTTACCTCTCAAGCTCTTCTTTGCAAGCCTTTATTTTCAGTTTCTCTTCCTCCTGACTGAGATTTCTTGCTGCTTTAACACCTTTTCACATGATGCAGTCCCAGGCATCCTGCATTTTAGTGTCTGTGACCTCTCTTCGGCTGACTTCACTAACCAATTCCTGTTGTGTCTTGATGTCCACTCTGCTTGAAATCAAGGACCTCAGTTGCAGGCTTATTTGTTCTTTCACGTAATCACAAGTTGATTTAAGTCAAAGTATTCAATTCACTACTCATTCCTGCAATCAGCCCTTCCATGATATCTTACTTTCTCACCAAAATTAAGCTTGAATAATCACTACCCCATGGGTTCAGGTGAACACCAACTTGCCAGCTCTCGCAGCCAGCTTTGTCTGCTCTATGGCTGCAAGCAGTATTTGCTTTCCAGACTCTCCTGCAGACCAAAGCCATTGAAGTGCTTTCCACAGCAGAAATTATTCAAGTGCCCCAGCAAAAACTGCTTATTCTTCTCCCCAAAGAGGTCACAGCTTGGTCTCCATGTTCCCAGTAGTTCCTATAAGGAGGATTACCTCCACTTGAATGTTCAAATCATTTTTTCTTTCCTCTCGCCCCTCTGGGTTATTCGTCTGTTCTCTGCATCTCCTCCATAGCACCGGATGCCAAGGGGCCTTTGGAGAGGACAAGGCTGCTTGTGTTGTACTGTAACCCAACATCATTGCACGTGAGCAACCAACAGCTAAAGGAATTGGTCCTTTGGACTTGCCCTTAGCTGAGCTGCCCCACATCTCCCCATCCAAGCTCTTTCTGCTTGTGCAGGGTCCCCTAGCCACAGCTCAGCCTGACCTTGGGGAAGAAATGTTAGTGCTTCAATTTTCAAGGCTGTTTATCTCAGCCAGAGCATAAGGGGAGGTGGACAGAAGGCCAGTGGGTACAGCCCAGGCAAGGGACTGGAGTTAGGCAGCATGCTCTAATCCAGCAGAGGTGCCCCCAGTTCAGTGTGGGGTGGTGGGTGGTGGTGGCTGGGATGGACTCTGCAGATGGAGGTACCAGACTGCTGACTCTTAGGACACTTGATTTCTGACACAGCTTTTTTTTTCTCCCTTGAGGAAACACTGGTATAATGAAACGCATATCTCAGGGAACTCATCCAGCAGGCTCTTGCACTTGCAAGCCTTGGCTGACTGAATCAATCTGACCTCCTGGGTCAGTGTGACATATGATAGAAATGACCAGAAGAGCAAAATCAAGCTGGGAAGGTTGTCAAGACTAGAAAGGAAATCTTCTTGTGCTCAGCGCTTGGGTTCTTCTGAGATAAAGTTGGATTTTCAGCAGCTGAGGGCAAAATGTAATTTTCTGGTTGGCTCTACTTGCAGTCCACCTAACTGTTCTTTTCCCTCTTACTGATCTGTGCCCAAGACACATCCCTGTTCCCACTTCTGCACTCCAGCTACTATCCTGGGCCTTTGGAGGATAAGACCTGAGCCTGACAAGAAATCACCATCCCACCATGGGACTGGACACAGCTGAGACTCAGCCATCAGGCACCCCAGGAACCACCAGAAGCCTGTGTGCCAGCACATAGCAGCATGGGGTCTGTTGGGGAAGGTGGCTGGAGAGGAGGGGCAAGGAAATCATGGCAAATAGGAGCTGACTGTCCAATAATTGTGGACAACAAGGCTTTTCAGCAGAGCCATAAATCAATGGCAAATGGATACACAGTGGGTGGCGGTTATTGATTTCTCTTTTTTTAGGTGTTTTTTTTTTTCTCCCCTGTTTGCTGACCAGCAGAGTGGAAAGGCTCTGGAGGCAGCACTGCAGGGGCTTTCTCTCTGCTTGACAGCTCACCCACCTTCTCTCCTAACTTCTGGCTGCAGTGTGGGAGGGCAGCACTCATGAGTGGCAGCATCCATCCATCTATGGAGCCTCCTACCTGCCCTGAGCGTGGCTTGGCATCCCAGGAGCTGCTTTTGAGCCTGGGGGGAAAATCAAGGCTGGAGGCAGAGGTAGGGATGGGCCTAAAAAAGGGCAAACCAAAGTCCCATTGGGCTGCAGTCCCATCTCAGCATCTCCAGCAAGCCACCTCGACCCTACCACCATCCATCTTAGCCAGCCAGCCAGGAGCTTTCCCACTCCCCTGTTGTTCATCTCTGACTTGTTCTTTTGAGGAACACATCAGTCCTTGTTTCTTCTTCTCCTCTCTACCATTTGCAGTTCTCAGATGTAATTGAAGGGACCTGTGGGGTACCTCTGGGGTGTCTCTGCTGCTCTGAGTCAGGACAGCAAGGCACAAACCTTGCACTGTGTGTGGGCTGATCTGAAGGATGCCCTCCAGTTCCTGTCGCAGTTGCCAGCAGTGCCGTGGGAACAACAGAGTGTTCCATGAACAAGAATAATGCTACCCAAAGGAAATCCAGCCCACAGGAGAGGGCAAAACCATGAGCTCTTGGCTGGACCAAAGTGCTGAGAAACAGGACTTTTCTCTTTGTTTAGCCTCTTCTTAATACCTTCCCTATGCCTCCTAGGATCTTGGGTGGCACTCAAGATCTTTGTGCAATGTCTATGAGGCACTTTGGGTAACAAAGATCTCCTATGCCCTCAGCACTACAGTAACAGTGAGGGTGTTGCTATCTGGCTCATGAAGGCAGTGTTACCTGCATGGGAGAAAGGGGATATCATTTTGATAGTGGTTTCGTTTCCAGGACGAAAAGCTCTCCCATCAGAGCTGCTCTGGGCAGCATTTTTTTTCCCTTCCCTTTTGTTCAGGGCTGTGCAGAGCACTTTGGAAACCATAAACTGATAATTTATTGAACAAATCTTTGGAGAAGGGAAGTAATGAAACCTGCCGTATAAATTACAGGAGCATTTAGGATCCTATTTCTGGTAGGAGCACAGCAGCTCTGTGGCCTGATTGGAGCCAGCATCTGCTTTGAGACACTGGCTGAGGAGCAGACGCCTCACAAAGTCACACCAGAAGTGGGTGGAGATTGGATTGGGGCTGCCAAAAGCAAGCCATTAGCTCTATCCTTGGGAGATGGAGCCATGCTTGCTGTGAAGCAAGCATCTCCTTCTGAAACACTGTTACCTGTCCTGTCAGGGATGAGGGATTTACTAGCCCTGGAGCATCAGCAGCCCCTGGCACAGATGGACTGTGCTAGCCTTTTTATTGAGCCAGTCTCTTTTTTTTCCACCCTTTTCTGTGTCTTTTGCCATGGGCAGGTAGAGCCTTTGCTGCTCCCAGCCTTGGCCAGCTCCCTCCCAGGACCTAGTGCACAGTGATGGAGTGTGCTGGCTGCAGTATGCTCCCTCCAGGAGGAATTACAGAGCTTTTATGCACATGGGAATTGGCAGGTGTAGTATGAAATCCTGCTCCCAAACACACCTGGGCTGGATTAGACCCCTCCCTGAAGCTCTGAGTTCAGAAACCCAGCCCGAAGCTGTCCTGCAGAGCTTGGGAGATACCACAGATGAAGAGCAGATACACAGAGATGGTGGGATGCAATGTTCCCCCTGCAGGGCACACCCGCCAGGCTGTCACCTCACTATTGCTCTGTCCCCTGGTCTGGTGAGATGCAGGGTTGATGGCCACACGTGGAAGCTTGTCTGTGCACTTCCAGGCTGTGAGCAAATCCTTGCAATGCACCACTGCAGCTCAAGTCACCCTACAGGCCCTGCCCAAGGGAAGGTGGTAGGATCTTTTGTTGATAGATTGGATTTGGTTTCTGAAAGCGTGACCCTACTAAACCCTCTGTGAGCACATGCTGTCGAGCAGAAACCTGTATCAGAGGTGCTTTTGGAGGAGCTGGAGTGCAGGAAGAAGTGAAGCATCTATGTGAAAGGCTACAGAAAGTGAGGGACATGCATAGGATGGGAAGTGGGGGCTGGATTCACATGCAAGCCAGGGTCAGGGGCACCTGGAAGGGGTGGAATTCTTGCAAGCTACGTTTTCTGTGTCTCTGGTTAATGAAGGTAATGAGTTGCTCACCTTCAGGTCTTGGCTTCTGTCCAACACTTGTTATTGCAAAGCCATCATGGAACAAGGTCAGGGGGAACAACCCTTACTGGTGAGGTGGCAGTGTGGGTGCTTGCCATGGATGCATCCTGGGGACAGCTGGATTTTTGTTGCCTGTTCTTATAGTTCCTGGAAACTCCTGTCTGGTTCCTCCAGCCCAAAGTGCTCTATGGCCACAGAGGTATGGGCTTGCTCCATGTCAGCAGCAAGAGAGGGCCAAGACATTCATAACAGGGTCACTTGGGTTTTCCTCCAGCCATGCAAAAGCCAAAGCCCAATTTCTGGATCTTCCAACCCAGAATGCTCTTAGGAGGCCTGATAGATATAACTCCCACTCCACAGCTGTCAGAGGTAGTTGCTGCTGAGCCCACCATACGTTTTTTACATCTGCCAGTGTCTTCAGTCCCACGAAGGAGGTAGGACTGGACCAAGCCAGAGCTCCTGAGGGCACTGCGTGATGCAGAACAAAACACTTGCAGGGAAGTGTGCACTGCCCTGGCCTCTGGTTTGGGGTTAAAAACAGCATTTAAGTGAATCCTGGGAAAGGATAGATGTGAGTTTTGTACCTGAGCAGCATAAATAAATAAATTAATTAATGGATTAAATAGAAATTGTGGCAGATTTAAAATGAAAGTCATAGTTTCCAAAAGTGCTTTTAACCAGTATCTATTTCTGCAGCAATATAACTGCCAGCAAGAGCTTAATTCATTATCATCAGAAAAAAATGAAGACCGTGTAAATTTGTTCAATTTAATTTCCCCAGAAAGAGCTTTTTTTCATCTTTCTTTCCTTTTCCTCTCTCTTTCTGCCCAAGGAAGGAGGATTTCCATCACTTAGAGCTGTTGTGTGCCTTCTGCAAATGGGATTTCCTCAGACTGCTCAGGCATGGGTGCTCATTTGCTGGGAGCTGGGTGTTAGCCTGCAGTGGGTCCACATATCGGTGCTTTGTGCTACACATCAGCCCTGCAAAAGGCAGTCATTGCTTTGGAGAGTTCAAACTGTAAATCAGTACTGGATAGGCAGGGCAGCACAGACTCAGAGGGAAAAAGTGCCTTGTCTCTGCTTGTCTTGGGTTCATGACAGAAGACAGAAAAGGACATGAGTGCTTGAGTCCTAACCTACTGCCCAATGCCATGGCCATCAGTAAGCAGTCTCAAAAGGGGACATTGGTTTCACCTGAGGCAAAATCATCTGGGTTTGGGAACCTGCTGCTGGGAAGATCATAGTTTATTGGCAAGTACCCCAGGGAAAACAGGAAACTGGCAGGCATGGGTCACCTCAAGCAGCAGAGCTGGGCCTGCTTTCAGGGCTTCCAGGGCAGAGCAGCTGCCAGAAGCAGCTGAACCCATTCCTTCCTGGGGAGTTTTGTCTATAAACCAGCCTCAGGCTCTCCATCCCTTCCCTCTGACCTGCTGTCTCCTCCTCCTAAGCTTTGTCACCGTGGAGAAGAGCAAGAGGGATTGCTTGAAACTCACCTCCATGAGCAATGCATATGGCCTGTACATGGGAGTGGGGTGTGCGTGCACAAATGTGCCTGTTTCCAGAGCCACAAAAGCCCTCTCATAGCAAGTTTCTGCCTTAAATCTAAGACAGAGCTGGAGCAAATGGGAGAAAGGGCCTAATACAGCAGGAAGAGCATGATGAAGCCTCTGGTCTCCATGGAGCCTTTGTTTATACTCCTCTCATTTGCCCATCTGCTTTCTTTTTCTTTTTTTATTCTTTTATTTTTTAAAGGGAGTATTTTTAGCATGTAGGAAAGAGAGTGGCGCCCTGGTTCACTGGATGCAGGGCACTTGAGAGCAGATGGCATATAAGCTACTCACGCTGTGTTCCCTCTAAAAACATCTCATCTTCTTCTTGTGTCACCGTGAGGTTACAGTGGTCCTGGGCTTCCCATCCTCCTCCTCCTCTGCAGCCCAGACCTTCACCAGCTCACCAACCTCATCCTTGGCTCCCAGGGCAGATCTTGGCAGGTGTAGGATGGCAGTGCGAGGCTGATGATGGTATATAAACCAGCACCTTGTGCAGGTGGGTCAGGTGCATTTGGAGGAGAAAAGGATGAAGCTGGTGTTCAGGAGAGATGTGGTGGCCCCTGGCCACCATCGTCCCTTCCTCTTGCTGTCTGTCCTCTTCCTGCACCCAATAACCTCACCGCAAGGTGTAATTTGGATGCATTCGTAAGCAGGATGCTCTACTGAGGCTGGCATCGTTCTGAGCATCACCACGTTTCACCACGGCAGTGGTGGCTCCCATCTCAGCACTGCCTCAGCGAACCTCCTCACCTGCTCCCCAAAACCTGGGCAGTGAAGAGAATCCCCCCTGGTGTCTGAATGGACCAAGAATCTCTGCTGAAGGGCACCCCCTCTGGTGCCCAAAAGGTGCGACCATCTCTGCTCAGCTCCTCGGCACACTCATGTTAGACCATCCCCATTGCCTTTAATTATAGGTATTACACTCCATTCTCCTGCAAAGGATGACTTGCAGGGTACTCCCAGAGTTTATCTGAAACAGCAAATTACTAGTGCAGCTTTCCTAGGGGAAGGATTGCTGCTGTGACGTGCGGGTAATTAACGAATCGGTGCGCAGCCAGCAGCCCCAGAGTCATTAGGAGCAGCAATAGGAGTGCTCCCCGCAGAGCCCTGCTTGCTGAGATGCGTGTTTCCCTGTTGCGGTGGCAGCCCTGCCGTGGTGCTGAGGCTGGATGTGGCCATGTGAACACTGTGTTGTTGAGAAAACAGGTCTGCAGGGCCTGTGAAATGGCTGCATGAGAGCTACCAGGGTGAGAGCTCAGAGCCACAGACCTGTAGTTCTCCAGCCCTCCGCCTGAAGGAATGAGGAAAAGCATGCATGAAATGAGGCTTGTCAGGGAAATTGCACCTGTGCATCACATTTGCTGGGATCTGCCCAGCACTGATGTGGCAGAAGTGTTCCCTTCCAATGCCAGCTATTCCACCCTGTGAATCAAATATTCAGTATAATGTTTAAATATAATTAATTAATGTAATTTCAGCTTTTATACTACAGTAAAATATTCATTTTCAGATAATACAAAGGTTGAGACTACATCCATCAAAAATGAAGAAAAAAAGATAAAGCTTGAAAAATAAAATGTTTCTTCCCCTGTATGACACTGGATGTTGGAGAGGTGGAAGGGTGTCAAAGTGGTTCACTGCAGTTTGCTCCCAGCAGCTTCAGCACCTGCACTGGATAGCAAAGGACCAGTGCAGTAGAGCTTCTTGTGCAGGTTTGTGGAAGAGGGAGGCCCCTCAGGAAGCACCTGGCTGCTTCCAGTGCCAAGAAAGGACCTCAGTAGCTCTGGGAATTCAGTGGGTTAAGAGAGCTCCTTTGTCTTTTGCATAATCACCTCATATACAAATGAATCTGGCATCAATCTAGCTTTAATCCATCCACAAAATAAAACAAGCTCCAAGTAACTCACCTTACAAACTAGCCTAGAGGAGACATTCCCCACTTTCATGCCTCCCAGGCTATATAAAATGCTGGTTTGGTTTTGGGGGACCTTCTGGAGGAAGCTAGGGGCATAGCTGAGTTGCTTCAATGGCAGAAGTTTCTCCTGATGGTCTTTTTCCACAATAGCCTAGCTACATCTGTGCCCAAGGAGGAGAGTTTTGGTTTCCTTCCCACACAGCAGTTGGGGGGGATCTGAGCTTGGGTCTTTCCTATCTCAGAGGATCGCTGTACTCTAGGGATATGGGATGTCCAGGAAAATTTGTTCCCATGCAACATATTGGCTGGTCATCAGTAAGGAAGAGAGATAGGAGGGAGGACAAGAGATCGACAGATTGTCCTGGATCTCTGCTGCCTTATCTGGGACCTGTCACGGCTTCACCAGTTCCAGTAATGACACAGCGGGGATTTGCTTGGGGTGTTTGGCCTATGATTCCCATGGTCAGTGCTGGCTCACAAGGGCTGGAAAAGCAAAGGCTTGATTTACCCACAGACCTGCCCTGGCATCTGCCACAAGGGCTGCTCCTCACTGGAGCATAGTGGTGTGGGTGTGATTTAGGGAATGGGGATAGGTGACGCTGGCTCACCCTAGTGGCACCATGATGCCAGCTTCTGCTGGAAGATTTACATGGGGGCACAGTCCTCCAGTCTGGCTCACCACTCAAAAAGCACTTGGTGGAGGGAAATGGAGAGGGAAGAGTAATGATTCCAGCCTGAAGGGCAGCACATGCTATCTCTGGACTGAACCCGGGACAATTAATACCTCCAAGATGGGCTTAATGAATTGTTTGAGATTTGGGGCTGTAAAGTGCAATCAAAAGCAAAGTGTTTGACTATTGTTATAATTGTTAACAGGGTCCTTTTGAGGCCTTGTGCAAAGAAATGGATAGACTTCAGCCATCAATAATATCACTGGAGAAGAAAATTGAAGGGATATCTGCCCAATTAAATAACCTACAGGGCTGGAATTGAGAATCAATGTGGCATGAACGATGAGGTATGGACTACCGACACTGAACACTAAATCCACTGCAGCCTCTGATTTAACAAAGAGAGGGATGGGGAGGAATGTTCCATGATATCCCAAGCTGTGCACACCAGCCTTGGAGTAGCCACTGCAAGAGGCAGGAGGTGGCTGGGGAATGGCTTGACATCACTGTTCCTTGCTCTGGGACATAGCCAAGGCATGACAGCTTCAGAGATCTTCACTGCTCAGGTGGGAATGTGGGCAGAGGCAGGGCTGGGGGTGTGGGGGAATGCATGTGGGGGCAGATCCATCTCCCCAGGGAGAACCCAGGCACTACCTGAGTATGGTAAACACCGGGAGACTGATATATTCTTTTCCAGTTACCTTCCTCCTTCCACTTTGGGTGACCCAGGTGTCCTGATTCGGACTGGAGCAGGACTGATTCTGCTAAGGTGGTATTGCTTCTAACCAAGGTTCCTTTAAAAGTGACTGCATTTCTCTGAAAGCTGGCAGTATGTTTTCAAAACATTACCAACTTCTGATAGCTTAAGCCTAAAAGGTCTGGATTACAGCTAAGGATTGGAATGTAAGCTTTTTGTAGGTCCACGGAGAAGTCGGGGTGGGGGGAGGTGCAGGGTGAGAGCCTGCACCTATAGGGAAGGAACAAGCAAGACAGGTGACCTCAAACTGACCGAGTATTCCATTTTATGCACATCATGCTCCGTATAAATTCAGGGGGCAGTTCCCTCTGCACCCTCTTCTTCATGTCCCTTGCAGTCCTGCTTTGGGGCCCAGCTTTGCTGTGGTAACACAGCGATCAGGAGGGAGAGCGAGAAGTTTAAATCTTGGTGCTGGCTTTTTATCTATATTTGTATATATTTGTCTGCTGTTGCTGCTTTCTATTAAAAGTAGGTAAAGTTACTCTGCCTTTTCCAATCCACAAGTCTTGTTATTTCACTCAAACCATAACACCAGGGAAGTGGAAGACAATTTTCTGAGACAGGTTGAGTGTTTCAAGTGGACTTGCTGAAAATGAGTGGAGTGGTGACAGGGAGAGAAGAGAGCTGACTGGGAATTTGGCAGGGTGTCTGCTGAGGACATGAGGCTGTGGCTGAGGAGCATCAGTTTTCCTGTCTGCTGCGGTGAAAAGATGGAAAACAGGAATAGGGTTTGGGGAAGGAACTATGGATCTTTTTTTCTGCCCACCAAGGAAAATGCAGGCTTGATCATTGGTGTCTGTGTGCATTTCGCAGGACGTATCACTCACTGGCAATGCTAGGACAATCCTACTCAAATGTCACCAGAGCCACCAGAGTAGAGTGGGCCCTCTGTGGAAGTATGATCAGATCATCTGGGCTCCTTTCCAGCAGAGATTAAGGTTAAGAAACATCTGCTCTCTGTGGCTCATTCCTCTTCCTCCTCCCATCTTCACCAAAACATGAAGACAGGGTTGCAGCATGGGCACTGAGCTCCTCCTGCAGTGAGATGGCAGGAGGGGCACAGCCCAATCCACGCTCTGCCCCTTTAATTTATTTTAAAGGAGAAATTAATTTTTTCTTTGCCTAAGTACCCATCACTTTAAATTAATGTCTCTGATAGTGAAAATGATGAAGCAGTCAGGTCATTAGGCAATTTTTAATTAAAGGCTTAGATGGTCTGTACTAATAAGATGCTACAATTCTTTCCCAGCATTCTCCCTTTCCATCCACGGGGTTGTTGAACAACAAAACGTGCTTCCAGATTTTTCATCTTCTTAGCACCCAAGTGCTCCTCTTCATGGGCATCCAGAATCGAGGTACAGCTTGGGATGAGAAGGGTGATATGACTCAGTGCAAGGGATGTAGGGGACGTCATTTCCCTGGGGACCCCCATTGCGTTGGCTCTGCTTTCCTGGGAGTTGGATTTTGCAGCAGCATATACAGTGGTTGTGATGGCTTAGGTGAGGTCAAAGCATGGCAGCATCCTTCTGGTTGCTATGGGGAGAGGTTTCTGTGGGAAGGGAACCTGCTCTGGGAAAGCAGCTGATCTGGGACAAAACCAGAAAAAAGTCAGCTGTTTTCATGGCAGAACTTGGTGTGTCCAGTCTAGAGGTGAATAACTTCCTGCAGCTGGAAGAGCATCCCTTTCAGCCAGGCATCCCAAGGCTGGTCTGAGTGCTGCTGGTAGTGGAGTCTCCAGTGCCAGCAGAGCTGGTTGGACCTGTCCCTTCCTGTTGCATGCCAGGGTAAAGAAAATGACACAGGTCTGAGCAGTGTGGTGAAGAGAGAGAAAAGGCCTTTATTCAGAGTGAAAGCAAAAGCTTATATACTTCTTTCATAAATAGAAAAAGTACATAGCAAGAGAAACACAGAGCCATCTGCAAGGACAAACCGAAACCAAAACATAGCCAACTCATAACAACTCTATTTTTCAACCTTGACATATCCCTGTCTCAGAACATCCAAACCTCAAAACACTTCTTTCCTTAAGCCTTTAGTCAAAACAATTCCTACCCAAGTACACCATCCACAGCTATCTCCAAACATCTAAACAATTACACCAAAAACCCCTTTTGCCTTTCACATACCTTCTTTCAACTTACACATACCCTCTTTCAACTTTCTATAAACTTTCTTTCAATATTCCACATCTCCCCCTTTTCATTTTATTTAAAAAAACCCAGTATATTATATTAAGCCATGAGTGATCAGTTCACAGCTCAAATAACATATGCTTTTCAAATCCTACTTTACAACCTCCTGCAGATGATAAAAAACAATTTACTAAAAAAAGTTTAACACACTCGCTAAAACACTATGCTAATCGATTAACAAATACTAACTGAAATACCAAGATCTCAGCAATTCCAGTGATTTAAGAGCCGTGGTCTCCCGCCCCCCAGATAATGGTGATACTAAATAAGATTTTACACATCTAGCAGGAATCCACCAAAGTTTTCCTCCTGCAGAAACTCATGCATAGCCTCGTCCCCACATTACTAATTGTGTTGGACCTACCCACTCCCCTGATACCAAATTTCGAACTTTTACAGGTGGTTTCTTTGTTTGTTGTTGACATGAAAAGAATTGATTATCAAATCTAGTCTGGTCATTCTCATTTTGATTTAAAAAATTTAACACAAATACTGCCCTCAAAAGTCTTTCCTGGGAGGAATTATAATCCTTACCTTCCCAGCCCGTGGTCCAGCTGGGGGACATGGGTTTGTCATCCCGCATGTCTTTGCCATACCAACTGTGTTATTCCCAGTACTTGACTGTCCCCATGGATCCACACACTGCTTGGAAACCCTCAACAGGAAGGATTTTATTGGCAGGAAAGGCAGTTTTTTCAAAATGGAAACTTCCTGCAAGAAAATGGTGCTTTCAATCAAATGTTGGTTGGCAGGGCAAAAGAAAGGGAAAAATATATCATGGAGCATTTTGTTAAAGTGAAAACATCCTTGTTTCCACATGTCTGGGAGGGAAAGCTTCAATTTTGCACCTCTGTATGATTTTCACGCTGACATTTCTTCTATTCCATACAATCAGGAGTCTCACTGCCAGAAGGAAACATTTTGAGCGATGTCTCCCTCCCTTTCCCACCTTCCCTTCCCTTTCTTCTCTTTAGGTATTTGGAAATAGTGGAATTTCTCTCAGACACAAAAAACTTCACTGTCTCTTTGCTTCCAGCACAGGCTGAGAGCATTTGAAGCCTTCCTTGTACCCCCAAAAGCCACAAAACTTTCAGCCTCATCCAACTCTTCCTGCCCTTGTGAGCACCACAGGAGGAATTGCACCAAGCTGAACCCAGTTCTTGCCCCTTCTGCAGTGCCAGTGTGGTGGATGTTGGATGTCTGGAGACTCAGTAGTGCTGACCAGCAGATGGGAAAGTAGATTTATAAAGAAGATTGTGAAAAAGAAGTAGTGGCCCTTTTTTCCCCTTTCTCCTCATCTTGTGCAAATGACCCTATTATTCTGCTCCCTTAGGATGCCTGAGCGTCCTTATGTCTTCTTTTGAGCTAAAGTCACCCATGCATTAAATTAGTTCTCTGCCTAGAAATAGCTTGATTACTTTCTCAAGCTGCAGTTAATGTGAAGTTCCCTGAGAGTTTCCAACATAAAAACAGGGCAAAAAGGCAAGGCATGGCCTCCTTGACATGGTAGATTTGCCTCAAGTATGAGGTGCCATAGTGCAGGAGAGGGGCTGTGGTTGCTACCTGCATGGTGCGACTGGAGGGGTCAGTTCCTCATCCCCAGGGAGCAGTCACCTTTCACAAGGCAAGTAGAATGGCTGGGGCTGCACTCAGTGGCCCATGTGATCCTGTCAATCATCTCTTCCCATAGCATTGAGTGGATAATAGAATTTTTTCTCCTGGCTTGCCTCAAATTGTGTCTCAGGTTTCTTATCTTTTGCATGTCATTGCTCTGTTGAACTCTGGCCAAAAGGAAAGAGGAAGACCTTGGTGGGATGCCCAATCCTGGTGTTGAGGATGGGTCAATTAAGAAAACTGCCAGAGCTCAGGAAGACCCAAGAATCTCTCAAGATCCCAGATTTTCTTCCCTACCATAAGTTCGTCTTTGATGTGTTTGTTGTAACAACACCCTCTAGGAGCAGGCAGGTATTCCCATGCTGGCCTGGACCAGAAACTCAGCCCAGGGTGTTGGGCTAAATGCATTCCTACTCCCTGCACTCCTCCTCCCTGCTGCACCTCTGAGCCTATTCCTTCATTGCGGGGGACACCCAAACTCCTCAACCCTCCTCCACTTGCAAACCATGGCACGTTATCTCCCTCACATCCCTTACATCTGTAGCCAGTGAAAGGTGGACACTCAGCCCTGTTCCTGTCTGAGCTCAGCATCCCTGGCAACTCTGGGCTGGCACTGCAGGATGGATGCCTGTGGCTCTCACTGACTCCAGGATCCCTGCTGGGCACCAAGACCATCTCTGACTCTCACTCTCTGCTCTCTCTTCCCCTATTAACCATTGCCAGTTTAGTTCTCTCACCTCCATTTCCTTCCTGTCCCGCTTTTCCAAGGAGTCAGTGAGGGCTGAGCCCATTGCCTAAGAGGGGCTGTAATCTCAGATAATGGCCTTCAAAAATGTCCTGTGCCTTTTTGTACTCATTCCTTTGTATTGCCTTGATGTTTGAGCTAGGCTTGGGGTTTTTTTAATTATTTTTCCTTTAATTCTCCTGACTGTTGGGCAGGTGTCTACTCCCAGCTGTTCACAGGAGCCCCAGGAGCTGTTGCCTGAATGTCAGTCACTAATTATCCCTGCTGCATCTCACTGTATCCTTTACAGAACTACACCTGCAGACATGGGACTTCATTTGTTTATCTCCTTCCCAGTCACTTTGCTTCCCATGAGTTCCTCCAAAACCCCTTCCACAGCTTTTACCAACTGCTGGAATTAATTTGAGGAGCATCAGCAAATCCAGAGTGAAGGTGCATGGCTGCTGTCCTCTCCCAAGATCTTTATTGCTCCTCTTCTCTGGAAGCAGACTAGTTCTTTGGGTCCCTGGGGACTCGCTGGACAGATCACGGTGCGTGACTCTTCCACCTACAGCCACTAAAGGGCTGATGTGCAGTTAGCCAGAGCCCAGGCTGCCTGCCCAGCCTGGCCGGCATCCAAGCAATCAAAGCCATTCAGTGCAGGGGCCTCCCTTCCTGCTCTCACAAATAATGACAAATGGAGTACCACATCCACTTGGATGGAGCAGCACGCATCAGCAGGAGGAATAATAACTCATTTGCAAGATGAGATAGGTTGCGTGCTTTTCCTGTCCTGCCTTCCGGGGAGCTGGGCAGCTCACAGCAGTAGAGGACAGAGGCAAGGATAGGGTCTTACTGCAGCCACAGGGCAGATCCTGGTGGAGATGCACCAGCAAGTGATGCTCTGGGGGGTCCCCAAGGTCGGCATCTGATCTCCAGTGGCCAGGAGTGGGGCCAACGTTGCATTGCTGGGGTCCAAGTAGTGGCTGTGCTGTCTCTTAAGCTTCCAGAGCAGCGGTGAGATGAACTTCTTCAAAGCTCTGCAGATGTTTGGAGGGGACAAGGTAAGCCTGAGGTCATCTCTGTGGGAGAAAAGCCACATCTGTTGTGGGTTTTGTACCATCCAGCCTGCCTTCTTCATGTGAACTTGCACTCAGAGCATGTCTCTCCTGGACTTAAAAATTATTTCCTGGCTCACTTTGACCAAAGCGCAGAAGAGGTCCTTGCCATGGATTAGAAGGTGGGAGGGTGAAGTCTACAAAGTGGGGTATACCAGCACTTAGAATGTCCCTAGGTCAGTCCCAGCTCCTTCCCTAATTGCTGGAAGAAAGATAAACTGTTTCAGGAAAACCCTGTTCATGCCAAGAGGTGGAAAGATGCCTGTGTGTTGCCACAGCTTTCCTCTTCCTTTAATTAAAAAGAAAATGTCTCCTTCCAAAGTAATTAATTACTAATGACACAATTAGAACCAGTAAAGAGGGATAGGAAGAATAAGATTAAAAAGAAAAAGAAGATTAAGAAAAAAAGGCAAAACAAAACTAAAACCCAAAAACCCTCTGGCAATTTGAGACATGTGAAGCTTGAGAGAAATAAAGGAAATCATTGCTCAATTTAAACTTTATCCTCCTTCCTGCTGGGCCCTCACAGGATAGGCAGTGTGTGGGTGGAAACCACCTTTCCAGTGCTCCTGCCTTCCATCAGAGGAAGGAGATAAGTCTCTCTGTCTCATGTAATCTGGTTTTACTGCTTGGAGGCAGACCCGGAGGCAGCATTTCACATCATGGTCTTTTTCTGCAGTCTGCCAACTTTGTGTGCAGAACCTCTGGCTTTAGTACCCTAATCCCTAGAGTCACAATTCGCCACCTCTACTTTGCCAGATCTGGCAACTCTCGTGGCTTCACCTATACTTCTCTCTCTCATCATCCCACCTCCCCAGACAAGAAATCACAGCTATTCTCTCCTGCCCCATCCCCTGTTCTGCTGGTAACCAGGAATGGAGCAGAGCTGTGAGCTGAGGACAGGCAGGGACAACTCCTGATGTCCAAGCCTAAAGCTCCTTGGCTTTAAATTGCTCGAAGACTCTCTGAAAAATAGGTTAAGGCTGTGGGAAGAAGGAAGCCCAGCAGAGCTGCTGGCTGCCTGCTGAGTGCTTATTATTTCTGTCAGATGAGTGTTTTAACTTGATAATCTCAGATTGAAATGGGGTTTGGGAGTGGAGGAAGTGGTGGGAGGTAGTGTGGCTGCGCCCGCAGGAGCCTGGATTAGGCAGAGCACCAGTTTCAGACTCTCCTTCAAAGATGAAAAGCAATCTTTGAGCTGGAGGTGGAATGGGGCTGCAGCCCCAAGTTTAGCAGAATGAGTGAAGCAGGTCACCTCATGATGGATCTCCAGGCTCCCAACCTCCTTCATCTTAAGGAGCTGGCAGACATCATTGTGGGTCCTCTATCAATTATTTTTCAACACTCTTGGGAATCTGGAGAGGTCCCAATTGACTGGAAGGGAGCAAACATCCTCCTGATTTTCAAGAAGGGTAACAAGAATGACACTGATAACTATAGGCCTGTTAATCTTACTTCTGTGCCTGGTAAAATTATGGAGAAGATTATTCTGGAAGTTGTGGAAAAACATCTGAAAGACAACAGTCATTGGTCATAGCCAGCAGGGGTTTATGAAAGGAAAGTCCTGCCTAACAAACTTGATTTCCTTCTGTGACAAGATAACCCACCTAGTCGACCAAGGGAGACCAGTGGATGTGATCTTTTGGTCTTCAGGAAGGCTTTTGATACTGTCTCCTACAGTATCTTTCTGGACAAAATGTCCAGCATACAGCTAGATAAATACATCATGAGATGGGTACCCAACTGGCTGAGGGGTCCAGCTCAAATGGGGTTCTATCAGGTTGGTGACCAGTGACTAGTGGGGTTCCACAGGGATCCATCTTAGGGCCAGTGCTCTTCAACATCTTCATAAATTACTTGGAAATGGAAACCCAATGTTTACTAAGAAAGTTTGCTGATGATACTAAACTGGGAGGAGTTGACTCCCTTGGAGGCAGAGAATCTCTGCAGAGTAGGGGTTTTGATTGATGGCAAGTTCATAGAATCATAGAACAGTTACAGCTGGAAGAGACCTTGAAGATCATCAAGTCCAGCCTTTGTCCTAGCCCTATCAACCTGCTAAAAAAATGCCCCCCAATGCAACATCTACCTGTCTCTTAAACACCTCCAGGGATGGTGACTCAATCACCTCCCTGGGCAGCCTGGGCCAATGGCTGACAACCCTTTCAGTAAAGTTAAACATGTCAGCAGTGTGCCCTGGCAGTCAAAAGGGCCAGCTGGGTCCTGGGGTGCATAAAGCACTTCATTTCTAGCCAATTGAAGGAGGTGATAGTCCCACTGTACTTGCTGCTGGTGTGCCCGCACCAGGACTATTGTGTGCAGTTTTGGGCACCACAGTACGAGAAGGATATCAAGCTGTTAGCGTCCAGAGGAGGGCCACAAAGATGGCAAACGGTCTGGAGGGGAAGCCATGCAAGAAATGGCTGAAATCACTTGGTCTGTTCAACCTGGAGAAGAGGAGACTGATCACAGAACCACAGAATCACAGAACATTCATGGCTGGAAATGACCTCTCAGATCACCGAGTCCAACCAAAAAAAAACCAAACACCCCAAACAAACAAACAAACAAAAAACCAAAACAACAAACCCAAACAAAACAAACCACACAACCCCTGCCCTCACTAGAGCCTGTCCTGGAGAACCACATCTACACGTCTCTTAAACACCTCCAGGGATGGTGACTCAACCACCTCCTTGGGAAGGCTCTTCCAGTGCCTCATCACTCTTTCTGGAAAGAATTTCTTCCTAATACCCAATCTAAGCCCACCCTGTCTCAACTTCAGACCATTCCCTCTGCTTCTGTCATTAGTTCCTAAGGAGAAGAGGCCAAACCCCACCTCTCTACAACCTCCTTTCAGGTAGTTGTGGAGGGCAATGTGGTCTCCCCTCAGCCTCCTCTTCTCCAAACTAAACATGCCCATCCCAGTTTGTAACTTTCTCACCAGGGATGAAGGAGGGTGCTGATCTATTCTCTCTGGTCACCAGTGACAAGACCTGAGAAAATGGCATGAAGCTGCGCTTAGGATGTTTAGGTTACATATTAGGAGAATGTTCTTCACCCAGAGATTGATGGAGCATTGGAACAGTCTCCCCAGGGATACAGTTAAGGCACCAACTCTCGCTTAAATCAAGAAGCATCTAGACAATGCTCTTAGACACATGATGTGATTTTGGTGTTGTCCTGTGCATAGACAAGAGTTGGACTCAATGATCCTTGTGAGTCCCTTTCAACACAGGACATTCTGTGATTCTGTGATTCATTTCTCATTGTGACCCTCCCTGGTCCTTGGGAAGCAAAGGTACACAAAGTGGGGCTTTTAGCCCCCTGGTAGGCAGGAGGACCATGGCAATCCCTCTCCTCTGGGACCCCCAAGGGATAATGAGACCTGCACTAAATCCCTTGACAGTGGTGGTTAAAGCTGTATCCTGGAGATGAGGCATTTCTGCTTAGTAAGGGCTCTGGGACAAGCACTCCTGTGTGGTATTAAAGGTGGTTATTTTTCTTGATGGATACACAAGAAAGGCTGACCCCACTCCACCAGACACAGTGAGGGACTGTGTCCTGGCACCCAGCTAGTTTTTCTGTTCCCACTTAAGTGCAGAGCAGTTTGTAGGCAGGATATGTTGGGAAAAGATCCCAGAGGAAAAATTCAGACACGTTTCGCTTGCTTATGACTTTGACCTCTTAGCAATAGCAGGTCATCTGCAACATGCGGGGGGAGGTAGATCCCACCCACACACTATGTCTTTGTCTCATTACCTCTCACACCCTGAGACTTTGCAGCCCCAACACCCAAGGTGCTGTCCAGTCATGAAAGAGCAAAGTTCATCCTTGCCTTTCTCAAGGTAACCTGTCTTGCAGGCCACTAAACCATCATGGGCAGCCATGTGCCCTCTCATCAGGAGGCTGCAAAAGTGTCACCCTAGCCTTGCTCCAGGTTGCAGCAGTCTTAGGACAAAACCAAGCCCTTTTCTCTGTGCAAGGTGACCCTTAAACACTTGGTCAGCATTTGTCACGGAGGTCACAGTGAAGGACTCTCTACCCAGCCAAAGGCCAGCTGGACTTGTGCTGGGATATGCTTTCAACCCCAGTCCTCATCAATTTGTTTCTTCTGGGTAGGTAAGGCATGTGTAAAGAGGCAAGGAAAGGCAAAAAAGTAGGAAGGAAAAACAACTTCTTATTGACTGCTGGGTCCCTCCGGAGGCCATGGAAGTGGGAATGGGGAGGGAGAAAATCTACTAATACATTGTTTTGTCTTCAAGCAATTATGTGAAAATGAGTTAATCACAGGGTCACAGAAGCCATAACCATTAATTAATCCCAAGCATGAGCCGAAAAGATGAACTTCCAGTGGCAAACAAACATAACAGCATGGCAAGGAATCAAGCTCACATCAGATTATCCCAGCCCATGCTGGCAGCTTGGCAATGGCTCCACAGGGGCAGCCAGGCTGTACCCCTCAACCAGCCACTTGCATCCCTGCCAAGCCCCAGCCCTGGAGGGTGAAAGACTTCCAGCCAAATTGCTGCCTTCAGGGGTCCATGACAGGGGCAGCAGGGGAATTGCCACAAGACCAGGTATTCAGTCACTCCTACAGGTGGGAGAAGGCAAGGGCAGGAGGCTGTGGTGCTGTGAGCAGAGCTGGTGTCCCACTAGTTAGAGCAGGAGTAGGAAACTGGGTGGGAAACAATGCAGAGTGCTGGGGGGTGTCCTTGCTGCCCCTGTTCTGGCTGGATTAGACTTGGTTATAAACCAGTGAAACTCTCCACTGGATCACCTCAGCAGCCTCCATATGGGGAAAGCTGTGAAGGTGTCACCTGCTGCCAGTGGGTCTCTGCCCTCCTATATCACCCCAAGGGGGTACACTGCCTGTGGGCTCTGCTCCTGTGCTCTTAGAACAGGAGGGGGGAAAGAGGACATGGAAGGATGGTTGGGAGGATCTACATGATCTGTTTAATACCTATTTTGATATTATTGCCATTATAGTAACTATCTGCTCTTGTGTTTTGAACCTTTTTAGAAAGATCCTGTTAAGTTCCAAATACAGACAGATCCAGCATGTCTGTTAGGGAAATGGCTCTAATGCCAGCCAGGAGATATGAAACTTTGCTGCAAATCCTGGCATCTCCTTGAAAGCTGAACTTTTTTTTTTTTTTCTCTTTTTTTTGTAATTCCCCTCTTTTCCCTACATGAAGCAGTTAGTCATTGGCCCTTTTGGAAAGGGTAGGAACTCTGAGCATTCATCTTGTAGCAAACTCTTCCTCTAAACTCAAACCACACCAGTTCAATAAAAATTATGATTGCTTTAGGCTGTGCAAGTTGGCAGCATGCGCACCACTAGATTAGTTTAAACCCAGCCTCTATCTATTTAGCTAAATGGAATAGGAATAATGCTAAAACCAAACTGGAATCATCCAAATTCCTCCTAGGCTGTCAAGAGACTGTTCAGGGCAGGCATGAAACTCTCCTTCACAGTGTCTTGTTGCCTCTGCTTTGCATCTCTTCATTATGCCCCTGCTGCCCCCTGCACTGGGTCTGCTCATCCCAAGAGAGACAGACCCTTGAAGACCCATGGTATCATGACTCCAATACCAGTAAAGCAACTGAAGGAAGATGGGAAGGATGTTCCCATCCAGAGCACTGGAAAGGCTTCATGTGCTTCTGTCCACTGGGAGCTTTACCCAAACTTTGCAGGGTAGCAGGAGCTGATGCTCCTCCTTGGGATGTTGCACCCAAGCATGGTTTCCCCTGCATGACTTTTCTGCCAGCATCTCATGGGCCTGGTGACCAACCACTGCCTGAGAGGCTGCTGCAGCCCAAGCCTGGTTGACTGCTCCATCCCAGGTTGGATCACCAGGATAAAGTCTGACCCTTGTCCCCATGGACACTTCTTGCTGCAGACCCTGAAGCTGCATTCTCCTCTCCTCCTCTCCTCGTCTCTTTGGGTTGCTGTAGGAGTAAAGTCAAGCTCAGCTGATCTGTGTGCTTTGGCTGCCATCAACACAAAAGAGCAAATCTTCCAGGGTGTGGAGTGTCCAGAAGTATGTGAAAGGACAAAAAAACCCCAGACCAAACATAAAAGACATCACTACAGATCAGTGGGAATGGGGTGTGGTTTTAACCTCCCCAAAAGCATAATTTTAGGGCCTATCTGCCCTGTTTTTTTCTTTAAAATCAGACAAATCTTATTAAAAAAAACAACAAACCAACAAAAATCTGTTAAAAATAAGTCAAATCATTTCACTTAGAAATGATCCAAAGAGAGCTGAGTGTCCTGAAGTGAAATGCATGTATGGCTAGTCTTCATGAACGAAGATCCAGCGAGGGCTCCACCCACGCTCCTTCTCAGCACCTTTTCCAAGCGCGCTGATAAAAAGAGGATAGCAGATAGCACCCTCGAGCCTGCACTATGGATTTTTTTTTAGGTGAGACACAGCATGCGCAGAGCTGGACCCACCCTTTAGTCCTAAGGTTCATCTGCCAGGGCCTAGCAAGCTTGGATGCTGGCAGCAAAGTCCTTAGGATGGAGGTTTTATTAGAGTGTCCTTCTCTTAGATGGAAGGCCTCACAGGGCTAAACGAGCTCCATCTGCCCGGGTTTGAAATCAGAGTTGTCCTTCTCCTAGGATGACTGCCAGAAGGTTAATGAGCACATCCTACCCATCCTGAAGTGAAATAGGTTATTTTGAAAGCATCGGAATGACACATTTCTGGGTGTCTCCAGCCAGACCTGCTTGCCCAGGATGAACTCTCCTGGTTGTCTCTTTGCTGGGTACCCACCAGTTAATGTTGTTTAATAGAGGGATAAGTGACTGTCTCGTTGACACAAGTGTTTGCACTGATGTAGTTCTCGCTGGCTAACTACAAATCATTGCTGCTGTTAGCTCCTGAGTGAGCTGTTCAGGAGGAAAGTTGGTGTTGGCTGTTGGCAGAACTCAGGACCTGGGGCTCCAAGATTTGGCCAGCATGTTCATATTCACAGAGAAAAAAATAACTCCAGACACTGACAGATGTAAGAGAAGGGAGCCCATTATAACATCCATCAAGCCTTGTGCTCAGTGAGACATTTCCAAGATGCAGGAGATTTTTGCTTCGATTTCTCCTCTCCTCTCATTTATGTGATAACTGACCTTTAAAAAACCTGCCCAATCTCTCATGGCCTGAGTACCGCTCGGCAGTGTTGATTGTCCCACAGCCAGCTCCCTGCTCCTAATGATCAACTGCTTCACAGCCATACTGACCTTTGACAAGAGCACTTCATAAGCCTTATTAGCTGCTGGGAATTTGTGTGATAGCCCTGTAAGTAAAGGGAGTAATCTCCTTGTCAAAGTGGGAGTTTTGCATAACTGCCACTTGTGGTGGTGGCTCAGATGTGAGAAGTCGGGTTGGAAGAAGCAGAGTATTGTGGCCAAGCTGGGGAAGATGCTGTTGGGCAGTGACTTTTTGGTGACTCACACAAAGAGGAAGCAATGAACATTGAACCAGATGAAATCACATCCCTAACCCTAGTGAAAGCATGGTCAGAGAGTGAAGGCTGATGATGCCACAGGAAATTAAATTGGATTAATTAATTCCCTTTTTAAGTGGTCAGACTGTGATAGGACAAGGGGGAATGGTTATAAACTGAAGGAGGGGAAATTTGGATTGGAGATATGAGGAAGTTCTTTACCCAGAGAGTGGTTAGGCACTGGCACAGGTTGCCCAGAGAGGTTGTGGCTGCTCCATCCCTGGCAGTGTTCAAGGCCAGGCTGGATGCAGCCCTGGGTGACCTGGTCTAGTGATTGGCATCCCTGCTCAGTGTGGGGAGGTTGGAACTAGATGATCTTTAGGGTCCCTTCCAACCTGGCGATTCTATGGTTCTATGATTCTATGAATGCCTTGTGGCTAACGGGAAGGTTTGCACCCCATTAATCCTGAAGAGCTGCAAAGCTGCACCTGGGCTCCGAGTGTGCCTGGGGACCAAATCTGATTCACCTGGACTGAGACCCCAGGAAGAGCCAAAAAACCCTTAGAGGCTTTGGGACAGCTCCAGGTCTGCCTAGGACTGCAGCACCTAAAAGCAGTGGAGTGGAGAAGTGCTTGGGCCATGGGGCTGTTAGGCAAGGGGTTATCAAACAAAAAAGTCCAGTAATCCCCTGCTGAAAAGCAGCAACATTCATGCCTGTGTCTGGGGAGAAGGCTGGGATATATAAACACTGCTGGCAGGAGAGCAGAAGGGAAGACAGACAGCTCCCCACTTTGAGAGAGAGAGAAAATGAGCCTTTGTGATATCCTTACCCATTTACTCACGTAAAACTTTCTAAATGCTAAGCCAAATAAATTCCTCTTATCAGTGTATTACCACTTAAGGCTCTTTCAGGCAGATTTAGAATGAATTAGTGCTTTTTTAAACTACAAATAGGAGTAAAGTGAAATTCCTTACTGCATCACCCCACATGGTTCCTCCCTTAACCCTTGGAGGGGAGAGCAGTTCCCCAGGTGGGTGAAGACCATGTGTCAGGGTCCAGGTTGGGCCAAGGTACCTCCTGGTAGTGAGGTCTGGTGCAAAAGCTGCTGTCTCCCACAGATCCTGGAGATTCTAGGTCAGCTTTTGCTGAGGTGAATCAGCTCCATATCATCATGGTATCCCCCTTAACAGGCCTAATGATCCAGCTCTTCTGAGCAGAGAGGGTGTCTTCCTTGTCCATAGCAGGACACTCGCCCCAGCAGTGGGAAAACAACACCATGGATTGTTACAATGGCAAAGTGGCCACTAGGTCAGGATAGTACTAGGTCAGGATAGTGCTGGGTGCTGTGTCCACCCTGTGAGCACCAGCCTGTGCCCAGAACCAATGTGGCCAATCCAGCTGTGTCTCAGAGGGTGACTTGGGGGCCCAGAGCACATCCAGGTCCTATGTCCTCCTCCCCTAGCCAGCCAGGGGTCAGGACATAACAGGGACAGCATACACTGTCTTGATCTGTGCATGAAGATAAGAGTCTTCCGTAACTCCCACAGTGTCTCTCTTCCCCAGTTACAGCCTGGACAAGAGGAATGATGGAGCTGGACAAAGGCAGCTGGGAAGTGATGGGGATCCTCTTTCCCCATCCCCTTGCCACAGGTGATAGCTTGCAGTTCCATGCACATGTGGCTTGACTGGTGTGTTTTTATGGGTGTTTTTTGCCCTCTCTGCTTTGGGAACTCAAGGGCCCAAGTTTGTGTCTGAGCTCTGGAAAGCCAGAGTGTGTCCATCATGTCTGCGCAGATTTGATGTGGTCAGGTCTCCTGGTGACTGTCCCCACCACGTCCAGACAGGACACTGTGCTGAATCCACAGATGACCCCTGGGACAGAGCCAGTGACTCTCTCAGCCCTGGTTGTGCTAGACCTGCTCGCACACCGAGTAAAAAAACCCTTGGGGCTGGTTCAGGCCCCACCAGAGGAGCCACCCAGCTCCATTAGCCAGCAGCTTGCCCACCAAACAGCTCACTGGCCACACTCCTCCTGCACGCAGAGACCCACCACCTCTCAGAGAAACACTGCTTGTTAGCAATTGGTTGACTCACTTGATTGCTCTCCAGTCCTCTGGTCTGGGTCTGGCTGTTCTACTGTTTCAGGAGCACTAATATTTTGCAATTCTGTTTTGGTTTATTTTTGCAGGGAGTGGAGAAAACAGTCATTGGAGGTTTCATGGCTAAAATTATTTATAGAGATTAATGGCTGTGGCTTTTGGTGCCTCCAGGAACAAAGACACCATATGCTAGTGCTTCTCAGCAAGACACAGGTTCTCCATGCACACACACCCCTACATGTGGCTCTGCTCTTTGCTGCCGCTCTGCAGCAATGCCATTTGTGGAGGTAGGTCAGGGTGGCCATCAGGGGACAGAAGAAGGCACAGGGACTTCAGGGGGAACCTCACCACCTGGGGAAGCTGTTTGGAGGAAAGGAGCTCCCACTGGGATATTCCAAACTGCTGTGGCTCCAACCTGATCCTAGGGCTGCCAAATATTTGTCGGTGGGGAAGCTTGGCTGCTAGTAAAGACTGAAAAGAAGAACTCATTGAGCAGCTCAGCCTTCTCTGTATCCTTTATGACTAATTGTCCTTCCTTATTCATCAGAGGGGGAACACTGATTAATGTACTTATAGAACCCTTTTTTATTATTTTTTGCATCCCTCACGAAGTTCAGCTCCATCTGCACCTTGGCCTTCCTGATTCCATCCCTACACTTCCTAGCCATATCCCTGCACTCTCCCCAGGCCACTTGTCCCTGCTTCCACTGCCTGTGCATTTCATCTTTACTCCTCAGCTCGAGAAGCAGGTCCTTGTTCAGCCACAGTGGTCTCCTTCCTGCCCTGCTTGATTTCTTGCACAGAGTAATGGAGAGCTCCTGTGCTCTAAGGAGAGTATCCTTGAAGAACTGCCAGCTCTGATGGGTTCCTTTGTCCCTAAGGACAGTTTCCCAGGGAGCCTCACCCAGCAAGTCTCTCAGCAGCATGAAATTTGCCTTCCTGAAGTTCCAAGTCCTTACTTTGCTCTGTGCCATGCCAATGTTTCTAGAGATTATGAACTTGACTAAGGCATGGTCACTACAGCCTAGACTTCCCCCAATCTTCACCTCTTTAATGATGTCTTCTTCATTGGTTAGCAACAGGTCTAGCAATGCTTTATCCCTGGTTGGCTTGTCTAGAACCTGTGCCAGAAAGTTGTCATCCCTGAACTCCAGGAGTCTCCTGGACTGCCTACATCCTGCTGTGTCATTCTCCCAGCAGATGTCTGAGAAGTTAAAATCCCCCATCAGGATGATGGCTGGTGAGCCCAAAGCTTCCTGCAGCTGAAGCAAGAAGGCCTCACCAACAGGCTCCAATTGGTCAGGTGGCCTATAGCAGCCCCCAGCCACAAGCTGGCCTTTGTTGGCCTGACCTTAAAGTTTAACCCATAAACTCTCAACTTGTTCATGCCTGTTACTCAAGAACCAGTTCCTCACAATCTATCCATTTCCTAACATAGAGGACAACACGCTCACCCCTCCTCCCTAACCTACCTCTTCTGAATAGCCTGTAGCCCTCCATTGCTGTACTCCAATCATGTGAATCATCCCACCTTGTTTCTGTGATAGCAATCAGATCAAAGTTATCCAATTGCACCAAGGCTTCGAACTCATCCTGCTTATTACCCATGCTGCATGCATTTGCATAAAGGCACTTCAGCTGGGCATTCAGACTTATCACTTTCTGGGAGGTGCCTTTACCAACTCCCTTATGTTTCATAGGTATTATATACCTACCTCTTGAAGTATTAGCAATCTCATTATTTTCTGACATTCAGAAGAAGATTCCCTCCCCTGACACATCTAGTTTAAAGCTCTGCTGATGAGTCCATCCAGCTTGTTCCCCAGAACATTCTTACCTGACCTGGTCAGATGCAACCCATCCTTTGTCAACATGCCTGACCTCTCAAAGGTACATCCAAGATTGTAAAACCCAAAGCCCTGAGCATGGCATCAGCCATGCAGCCACTCATTCACCCTACCAATTTGACTACTTTTCCTTGGGTCCCAGCCTCCCACAGGGAGGAGAGAGGAGAATTCTATCTGAGCTCTCAATCTTCTCAGCATCTTTCCAATGAATACAAAGTCCCTTTTGATGTTATGAAATCTCCTCATCCCATGCTCTCTTACAACAATTGATGCGGGATGGTGATGTGGAAAATGTTACTCCTCTTGGAGGCCAGCTGTCTTCAGGCTAGCTCCAGTTTACGTGAGATGTTGGCATCCAGGATATAGGAGGCCTAGAAAGGCTGGGAAATGAAATGACCAGTGGCTGTTAACTGCCAGCCATTCAGCACATGTGCAATGATGCCACCCAAACCACCACTGCTGCTGCTGGTGATCTGGGCTGTTTGTGAAGGTGAAGATCCAAAGCCAAATCCATCTCTGAAAGATTCACGTTTAAAAGAGGAATCACTGGTGCCCTTCCAGAATCCTGCTATTAATAGGGAGTCATTAGCAGAGCAGCTGTTGGAAAGATCCTCCTGGGACCCAGCATGCGGGAACTATAAGGTGTGGGAGGCATGGGTGGAAGAACGATGTCAGAAGCCTGTTGGCATCTGTCAAGCTAGAGCAATCTGGGAGGCATATTTGCATGTGCTAGGAGCAGGGCTGACATCTCCATTTGCTCCTCTTTGTTGTGTAGCTCTTGCAAATCTTCTTCATACATTGGGCTGATTCCATGAGCCTCTCCCACATGTTTGTGATCTGGTGTCTCTTGGAGCTGGTGGGAAATTTGCCATGAACTGTTTGCTTTGATTTGAGATTTTGCAGCATATGAATCTTCCACATTCTCGAGCAGATATCCAGTTCCTAGCATTGACTGAAAGGAGAATTTTCCACTTGGTGAGGAATCAACTTCTTTCTGATTCCTTTTCAGTACCTGCCAGGATGAGAGGAAAACTCAAAATATGCTAAATCTCCATCTGGGTATGAAAGACCCTCCACAACCTACTTTGGAGTCTGTTAGGGGCAACTCATTCTCATTGATTTTTGAGAATCCTAGGACCATCCTACAAATCTCAGAAACTGTCCACTTTCTTCCCAATGCTAAAGCCACCTCTTGGAGCATGTCTTTTTCACACAAGGCAAATGGAGCTCACTTTAAAAAACCCACAAATGTAGAAGTGAATTCCCCAGCCCCTGGTCCCAGCCTTCCTGTGCTGCACCAAAGTAAATTAAAGAGTAATTTGCAAGTCCTCGTTTACAACATTCCAATAAGGGGAAAGTACAAGGGCTGACTTTAGATTCAGAAAAGGGAAGTGTCATGTGGCTTTTGTTCACTGGACATGAACTACTGCTAGTGGAACTCAGCAGAAGTAAGAAAGGAGTGATGGCAGCTGGAAGCCTTTTGATGCACAGCAGATGTAGATCAGGAGGTCTTAGCATCACCTTCATCTCATTTTCCTTTCCCATGGCCCTTCTCAGCATTGTTCTCATCTCCACCACTTGGACAGCATGAGCCATCCCCAGCCCAGAGCCTCAGCCCTGAGCTGAGACATGGATGTTATAAATTGTCCCAAGACACTCAGTTACATGTGAGCTCCATTTTCTCACAGGAAAAACAAACTCCAGAAGAAATTTAATGCAAAACAAGAATATTTTTTATCCCTCTAATTACAGCCACACATTTGGCTTTTTTTGTTGAGTTTGGGGAGGTTCTCTGTGGAAAAGGTGGGAATGGAGATCTGTATTTGCATCCCACATTTATCCCTATTTTTCCCACTTAAAAAAAAAAAAATCTGGTCTGCATGGAAACCTCATCCTACCTAACAACATGATATTGCTGCCAAAAAGAGAATTCAGCTATTGTCATTTTGTCCTGGGAAGGCTTCCTTGGACTCAGCATGATGTCACAGATGAGGAACGGAGAGGCTCATGGGAAATGAGAGATGTGAAGAGGATGGAGAGGAGACTAACTTAAGCAACCAACCAACCCTGCTTGATAACCCCACAGTGTGGACCATCTGGAGGGCAGCAGTGCCCTCTTGCTGACACTTCAAGATGGGGCTGGACCTGCCGTCACAAGAGCTAATGCTCCAAGGGGATGCAGTCTCTGAGGTAACACTGTTAGATCCATCCCTTGAGTGTGCAAACAAAGGATGTAGTGAGGGACATCCCTCATTAGCACAACCCAAAGAGACATGGGTCATGAGTGGCTGTTTTCCTCCAGAGACATGGGACAACCCTTTCTTTGTATTCCCTATGAGCCCAAACTCCTGAGATCACTTAGTGTTTGGAGAATGGATCCAGCTCCCACACTCTCCAGATGACCTTGTGCCTTGTCCTAATACTCCAGACTGTCAGCACCTGGGGTTTGCAGTGGTCCAGCTCCCAGTTCCCTTTGAGCTAGCCCAGCCATGCCTACCAGCAAAGATCTCAGCAGCTATTTGGTCTCCCACAGCTCCAGCCCCACCACAGGCCCAGGAGAGCATGCTCCAGGGGAATCTCACCACCTCGCAGTGACCCTTTCTCCATCGATCATCATCATCACATTTCCTGCTCCCCTTTTCACCTCTGCCTGATTCTGAGCCATCAGAACAATTTATCTGCATTTTCTTTGCAACCCTGGAAGGCAAAATGTATTAAAAACCATGATTGTACATCTGAACTCTTGTGTTTCTCACTGTTTGAGGGAAAAGGACTGGAGCTTGTAACTGTGATGAGTAAGTAGCAGTGAAAGAAACAAGTTAACAAATATGAGCAAAAAGACTATCAAAGGAAAGTGATGGATCAAGACTTCATCTTGTCTGTCTGCTCACAAAGACTCTCCAACAAGTACTGTGTGCTATGGTATTGCAGGAGATGTTATTGCCCAAACCTTGGGCAGAACCAGCTTTTCTTGGGAAAAAAAATCCTTTCTGCAGAGATCAGAGAAAAAACCCACTGGATTCATACCAGTCTAATGTACTGGGTTTATTTTCCCATCTCTACTACGTTAGTTCTTCTGAAAAGTCACTATTTTTCCACTTGATCCACCAAGCTCTTTTTACAGTGTTACAAGGTAATGGATCCAAGGCCCATTTACAGCATCAGTTATGACAGTGCAGACACCAGGCTCCCTGTTGTGGAAGCTTCTCTTAGCTGAAAGCCTATTCCAGCTGGATGGCTTCTGTCAACATAGACCAGTTGTCTTCGTCTTTCATGCTCATATCTTCCAAGGCACTTCTAGCAAGTGAACACCCAAGACCTTTTCCTGGGATGAGGTAATACACCCCTTTACTTGAACAAAACCCAAGCCAAGAATTGCCCACCTCTGTGTTTTGCCTACACAGCTGATGTGACTGAGATGGCAAAGATCTCACCCCCCATCCCAGTGCATGGAGCAGGCTGAGCTCTCCATCTATGTTTGAGATCACTTGAGAAGGTTGGACAGGCAGAATCTTTATTTCTAACTCTATAACCTGTTGAGTTTTCTCCCCAAGGTACCAAACGGAAGTTGCTACCAGTAGCCATGTGCTCAGAAGCCAGCCTTCTTTTTAGTCAACTATCCAAATTTCAAAAGAAAACACCTTTGACTCATCTGACTGTCAACTCTCCAGCTCAGCATCTCCATGTCTTATGAGCAGACAGGGCATTCCTCTTGACATATGAAGAATCTTCCATCCCTAATATTATGTCCTCTGATCAGTGACAATGCCAACATCTAACTTGCTGAGTCCCTTAGGTTTTGCTTTTTAGCCTATTTCTCCTGTTCAAGTTGAACATATAATTTTTAGCTCATGGAGCAATGGCATTTGGTACCAGACATCAATCCATGCTTGAATGGCTCATGGCCAGCAGCTCTCTTCCTCATCAAGGGTTGCATCTGCATCCAAGGAATCGTAGTCCTAGATGGTGGCTTGGGATCCTCTTTGACTCTTGTAGTCTTGCGCAGTGTAAAGATTGGTGCTGGGGACAAAGTGTAACGGGAACAGTCACCTAGCAGTTATTCTGGGAGATGTGGTGGCCTACTTTTTCTCTTTGCATTGAGCTTGTAGCTGCAGATGGGCCCAGCTCAGACAACTGATGGAGTCTCAGCAGCATGCTTAGCTAACGTGAGCCCAGTACTGACCAAACCAGATGGACCAGAAAATTTCTCCCATCAAAGTTTTTGCATTACTAGAGCTTATACGGCCCAGGTTGTCTTTCCTGGGTCACCATTCATATCTTCTTATCACTCTAATTCTGTATCTTCATGTGACACCAAAGTGATCTCTGCCTCTATGTAGATCACTGAATGCCTGGGATGCAGATCTGGTGGGATACCAACAGGTTACTGGCTAAAACACATACCTACTTCACAGCTCTTTGCCAGAATGAGTCTCAGCTTGACCACCTTGCTGTACCTGGTGGCTGGTGCAATAGCAGAAGACCTGTCCTGACCACCAGCAGCCTAGGACCTCAACAGGAGAACTGAGGAATCAGCTCAGGTGGACAGGGATGACTCTGGGCTCCTCTGACGGATATCAGAGCCCTCTTCTGCTTCTCTCCTGCTTGTGTCCTTGGGGAGTGTCTGCTTTTCACATCTTGGAATGGGACTAGCAGACATTGAGGGCCACAGGCTTGGAGAGGTCTCTTGCAAGAGCCCTGGACAAGGGAGCGAGCCCACCACAGAAGGAGAGGGTGGCTGAATCACTCAGGGTGTGCTTGGGAACTTCTTCCCCTTTTCTTTGCCCGAAATCCCAGACTGGTTCATCACAAGATTTGTGAAAGATCCCATTGATCTCCTCCTGCTTTTTGGGTCCTGTCTGGGGCTGAGAAGGTGGGTGGGAACTGGAGCAGATGCTCCAGAGTCAGGGATATTTCAGGCTCCTCTTGATTGCTTGGAAAGCTGTGCAGGAAACCTGATTTATTGCCCCTCTCTCCCTGCTTGTCACTCCCCCAGGGGGAGATGAAGGGCTGAAACCAGAGACAATCAGTTCCTCCCCAACCAGGTTCTTTTTTCCCAAGGAGGGTTTTCCCTCTCTTTAAGCCCAGTGCAAAGTCAGAACATGCAATCATTTAAAGAAAAAAAAAAATACAAAAACAAAGTCACTTGTTTAAGTCACTGCATTCACAAGGATTCACAAGTGTGAGGCTGGGTTGAGCCTCACCTACAGCCTCCCAGGTGACAAGCTGGGGCAGGATCAGGCCCTATTGGGCTGGCCAGGAGCTCTTTATAAAAGAGGTCCCTGGGATGTTAGTGGAGTTTTGGCTTCTAGGCAGTGGTGAATGTGGCACTGTAGTGACAGAGACATACTTTTGTCAACCTTCTGGCACTGTGAAGGCAACAGGCTTTTGGGAGGGATGCTGGTGATGCTTTGCTCTCCTTTCAGACAAAGGGGTGGCTGCCAATTGCATGACTCAGAGTGGTTTAAGAAGAAGTGCAATGAAAATATGAGGGTGTTGGCTCCCACCTCCTGTCTCTCCTGCTGCCAGCTGTTTCCTTTAGCTCAAAACTTGATGCTAAAATTACTTCAGAAAACTTGGGGGTGCTGGCATCCCAAATCACCTTGTTTTGAGTATTTTCCATGGTTTATTTGCCTTAGTTTTTTTCTCCCTGTGCAAAGAGGCTACCAGGAGCATCTCCACTCTGTAATGGGGTTTTCTAATAGCAGGGTTTGGGACGTACAGTTTGGTTCCTATGGGAGGTGTGAGGAGTGACCAGAGGAGAAGGATGGGGTTGGTGGTGAGAAAGAGTGATGAGCAGAGCCCAGCTGAGTGACAGCTCAGGAAGTGACCCCTGGGAGCAGCCAGATTTACACCAGCCTCAGGCTGTTCTCAGTCCAGCAGAAAAATACTCCTCCTACCCACCACCACCTCCTCTCCACTGGCCATAACACAGGAGCTATCGCGTTCTCCAGCCTGGAACTTCTGACAAGAGGATGTTTTCCTGGAGCTGCTGTGGCATCCCTGGTCACTAAGATACAGCTCCTGGGAAATGGGAGAGGAGCTACGGGAGCAGCTCTCTTGCTGTATTCATCCTCTTTGCTGCTCAGTGTCGTCAGAGGCTGAGTTTGGGGAAGGGGTAGATTTGGGGCAGTTTTGTTTCACCAACAGAACAATAGGAAAGAAGAGTGTGGTGGCCTTTCTTCTGTGTCATCCCTGGGGGAAACTGAAGCATCAGACATGTCCTATATGATCATCTGCATCAGGTCTCTCAGGGTCCTATATCATCTCCTGTTCCTCCTAGGTCATCTCTTCCTGATCCCTGTTGCTTCTTATCCTGAAAATTGAGAGTCCAATTGGCTATAATGCAAAGGAGAGCCATCACTGTCTGGTGATTTTGTTGTTTTATTCCCTCTGTTCCCTCCCATCCCTGGGTATGCTGGGCTCTGAGCTGGCCTTGGGCAGCATTTAGCCCCTCTTTCTGCTCTTCAGGAGCAGCCCCCCCAGCCATGACCAAAATGCTTTCTGGATGCCAAGAGATCCAGGTGCTATTGGACTCTATCTGCAATCACCCTCCAGGATGCTGACTCCCAGCTGAGCAGAGAATTACTCTGAGCAATGTTTCCTTTCAGATATTCGATTTTAACTTCCTCCTTCTTAATTTAATTCCATCATTCCTCCGTTTCCCTCCCTGGGAAGCAATATCACATCCTGATATCCAAAGAGAATTTGCTTTGCCGTCTTTAATTTGGCTCTGCTATTAACAGGCAAAGAAGAGGCAATGCTCCAATTTGTCTGATGAGATCTCCCTTAGCCTCTTCCGTTTCACCTCTCTTCCATGCTTCCCAAAGCCCTGAGTCCATGCTGGTGGCAGATTTCAGAGTTCCTGGTGCTGTGCCAGGAGAAGGAAGGATGTGGCACCACAGCCTAGTCCCCATCCATCTCCAGTCTCCAGCACAGGGTAAGCCCCTCCGTCAGTAAATCCTTTAATGCTCTCTGCCAGAATGCTGCTGCTATGCTCCCATTCTCCAATGTTTGTCTTCCCCCCAGAGCTATTTTTATGATGCCTTTGTTACTTCCTAATTGTCCAAACTACTTTTCCACATTTCGCTTGATAAAGGCAAATTTTTAAAAGCAATTCAGCATCTCAACGATTTTAGAGTCATCATATGCTTCATCCCTTTTATTTTTTAGCAAATGGCCTACTTTTACTAAAACATCTCTACCCCCTCTCTCTCAGAGAGGGTTGATTATATTTTTTTTCCCCTTCTCTAACAGCTTTCTTCTACCTCTTAAATAATTCCTCTTACATTGACTCTTTCTGCCTTGATTATGTTATTTTATTCCCACCCATTCCTCTGCTGGGCCAGGCTCCACAGGCTCAGCCTCTCTCCCAGCATTGAGAATTGGATTTATTTATTTGATTTCCTTTTCCTTGGGGGTTCACTGCCTTTACCAAAGGAGGGGAAGTGCCGTTGCTGGGTTTTATCCACCCACACTGCTGTGCCAAGGAGTGCAGGAGGGTGGTTGGCATTACAGTGGCCAGGCAGAGCAGGTTGGTAGGGTTTTTTCTTCTCCAGCGTCTTAAGCCAAAAAATGTTATGTATATCCACAGTCCATGCACAGCTTCAGCACTTCTCTTATATCTCCAGAAGAAACAGGTTGTTGGAGGAAAATCCCAATATCCTCTCTGTCCCTCACCACAATAAAGGGGGAATTCGGCCCCAAAATGGGGCCTTTGGAGCTGCTTGTAGACAGCTGTCAGCTTTGGCAAAATACTTCCTGTCAGAGGGAAGAAGATGGAAAGGAAACAAAATGCATCACTGCAAAAGAGTATTCTTTCCAAATATTGGGGCAGGAAGAGAAAAGGAACTTTTAATCTGAGAGGCAAAAGAAAGCCTTTCCCCCAGATAGGACAAAGAGTTACTGGTTTAGAAATGCTTTTCAACTCCTCACCTCCTTTAACCCTGTGCCCCAGGGCAGCTTCCTTTAGGATGCAAGGGTACAGGGAACCAAAGAAAAATCTCTCTGGGAGATGATGCTGAAGCCAACCCTGATCCAGCCAAGCCCTGGACTGATGGCTTGTGAGGAAGCTGCTTTGCTATAAACTAACCAGAAACAGGAGCTTTTACCTTTGCTGTTTAAGTCAATTTTTCCATAAGGAAAAAAAAAAAAAGCCAGGACAATTAAGGTTTAGGTTTGAAATCAATCTTTCTGTTAAAGCTCCTGAGAATTTAAATTGGTGCTTTCTTGGCTGAAATAGCAGCTTTCAGTTGGATTCTGGGTGCAACAAGTGATATTTTAGGATTAAAGGTATGTACAGTTCATCCCTGTGCCTGTGCAGAGCTAAGTGGAAATGGCAGGAGGAGCACCTCAGTCCTCCAAGCTCACCTAGACTGTCTCTGTGCTGAGGAAATGTAGAGCAGCACATACTGGCATGCCCTGGTGGAAGGTGAGGATGGAGGGAAGGATCCACTTGGTGAGGACCAGCAAGGACTGTGCATGCCCATGCATTCTGTGTGTCTGAATCTCCTTCTTCTTCCCAGTGCAACAGCCATAAGCATGGGACAGGAGATGACTGGATGAAAAGGCTGCCAAGTGGCACAACCATGTAGTAGACACCAGAGAATCTACTACACAGGGGAGCAATAATATGATGTCCCAAATGGGGAAAAGTTTTCTCTGCTGGTCTTACTCCAGCAGACCCCAGAGTACCCACTGCCGGCTGGGGTTTCCTTACTGGTGGCTTCGCTGTTGTCTGATGCAAACGCTGATCAAGAATTTTCCCCTGGGGCCTGTTCTTGATTGCCTGTGGCGCCTCTGATGTCTCGTAAGGAATACACTCATAACATTGCCTTTACCTCAGCAGGGCCATGTCTTTCACTCCTCACCACGCCTGTCAGAACATAATTGTCTTCAGATACCTATTATCATTGTCAAATTTGGTTCAGGTTGCCGTGTAATGTACCAGTGCCAAGGGAAGACATGCCAACTGTCTCAGGCACAGGGATTGTGATTGCATAAGCCTATTTTCCTTGGGAAACCAGGCACTTGTTGCTGTTTCGCTGGAGCTCAGCACATTCATCCTGGCATCGCTGAGGCACAGTGGCATCCAGGGACCAGTCTGGGAATGCTTGCCCACATGCTCAGAACCTCCAAACACTGCCAAAACCCCTCCCAGCAGATGCCCACAACAAGTCACCTGTCCTTGAGTCATAGGAAAAGCTCCTGAGTAAACCCCACCTCGAATTTTTCACTAAGCCAGAAGCTCAATGGTGAATGTCATGGTGAAAGATACCCTCTGCCCCAGGATTTCTCACCAGGAGGTTAAATGAGCTTTAGCTACAGGGTAATTTCTTCTCTATTTTCCTCCAAATAAACTTTGTGGGGTGCAGAGCTCAGTGCTTTCAGGGGCTGGGTGCACCTTTACTTTGAGGGCTCATAACCAATTACTTAGTCATCTCCATCTCTTCTCTGGGATGCATTAATGTCCCCATTTGTGTGGAGTTTGGCACTTGCCATCTGCTGAAAAAAAAAAAAGAACAGAAGAAAAATTGCTTTATAAGGTTAACCCCAAGGGGATGGTGTCCATCCTATGTCACCCTCCAGCCTCTGTAAGTGAGTGCTGGGGAGGGTGGGAGCAGCCAGCTGGGGCCAGAGGAGGGATTCTGAGTGGATCGATCCATCTTGACTGCAACAAACTGGAATAAAAGATTAAATGTTTTCTCTCCCTTTTTAGAGTGCTTTATGCCTTATTTATGACTCTCATTGAAGGCAGGGAGTGAGCACAGGGATGTGGGCAGAATAATGCACCAGCTTAAGGTAAGGGAGATGCATTATAGGTGATAACATCTTCTTGCAGGGAAACCCGGAATGTGCTGGGGCGAGCGACATGGAGACAGGGAGCTGTCCTGGATAGGGAGCATCCAGACTCAGGGCAAAGCATGGCTCAGGAGTTGTAAAAGGCTTGAAGAGAAAACAGGGATCTGATGGTGGAGGAGGGCTGGAAGTCGGGTGCAGGCTGAGAGCAAGGAGGTAGGGCTGGACCTTGGGGACAGCTAAGCCAAAATGACCTTGGTCAGTGTTATAGTGAATGTGAAAATTGCCCGAGGTATCCATTTTCTCTTCCTTCACCCCCCTGACCGTTAATGTGTTCACTGGCAAACCTGGTGAGTGATAGCCCTTTCTATCGGCTGAGTTGTGTGGTCACAGGAGCAGGGGCCGACTAGCTGGCGGGGTGATCTCCGCCCCTGCCGGGCGGTGCCCGCCCAGCGGGGGGACGCGCGGGCTGTACCGAAGCGGCAGCACCTGTGGGGGCTGTCCCAAGCCGGAAGCCGGTGCACACCCCACCACGGTCCGGACAGAAACACTGACCCTGCAGTAGTGTGCCCCGAGCAGCGGCGGGCCCCCGGCGAGCGGCAAGCGGTGAGCGACGGCGAGCCCTGGAGCGGCAGCGACATGCGACACCTGCAAGCTCCCCTGGAGTAGTGGATGTGACAATTTCTATCCGGCAGCGGCTGCGGCCATCGCATCAACGAGAGACTGTGGCATGCCGGGAGGGGAGGAGCGTCTGCAGCAAGAACTGGCGCGAAACCGTGGTGCTCATGGGAGAGAAAGGCGGAGCGTACTCCATCTATTTTTCGGGACATTCTCCATCTTGGCAGAAGCGTGCAGCTGCCGGACTGCCTCTCCATCTCCTCACCAGAGCCATCCAGTACCCGGGCTCACCCCATATGCCACCTCATCTCCACCAGACTGTGCACTAGCAGGTTTTACTGCGAGTGAGGGGGGAGCGGTCGGTGGCGTGAGGGGGGGGGGTGGAAACCGGGAGGGTGTGTAACACCCTGTATTTTCCTTTTCCATTGTTACATATGTATATATATTTCTATGTTAAATAATTATTCTTTACAACCCAGCCTCTGTACTCAGTGATTTCTTTCCTTTTGGAAAAGGGGGAGGCTCTAAAAGGGCTTCCTTCCGAATTTGTCCTCCCAAACCAGGACAGTCAGGCTGTGGCTGGGAATGAGAACATGAGCTGGACGTCCTGCAGGGTACCAGGGCACCCAATGGGAGGGTAAAGAATAAGAATTGAGGTGTAATTACCCAGTTAGGAGGACACATCATACACGCTGCTTGGCCACTATGAAGGGACTGACAGAACAACTGCAAGGTAAACTCTCTCCCTGAGCACTTGCAAGCTTTGCTTATCTCAGCCCATCCTTGCTGCCTGGGTTGCAAGGCTGAGGTTGAGTGAATGGAGAAGAGACATGGTTGGGATGAATGTGCTGAGCTCCCTTCCACTGCGTGAGGATCCAGCCTGAACCCAGTGTGCAGCTAATCTAAACCCTAGAAGCCATTTCAGGGGAAAAAAAAATAGAAGTTCCTCTCCCTTTAGGAGTACTTCACAGCTTGCAGAAGTTTCGCGCTGCTTCCCCCAACACGGACAGGCATGCAGGCAAACATGAGTCTTTACCAAGCTTGGAGGAGTGGCTGGCACACCAGGAGCTGTGCTGCCATCCAGTGTGACCTGGACAGGCTGGAGAGATGGGCAGGGAGAAACTCAATGCAATTTAACAAGAGTAAGTGTAAGGTACTGTATCTGGGAAAGAACAACCCCATGTATCAGTACAGGCTAGGAACTGATCTNTTAACACGAGGAGAAACTTCTTTACAGTGTGGGTGACATAGCACTGGACCAGGCTGCCCAGGAGGCTGTGGAGTCTCCTTGTCTGGAGACATTCCAGAGCTGCCTGGACACATTACTGTGTGACCTGGTCTAGGTGATCCTGGTCTGGCAGGGGATTGGACTAGATGATCTTTCTAGGTCCCTTCCAACCCCTGACATTCTGTGATTCTGTGATTCACTTCCTCTGCAGAAAAGTATCCTCCTTCTCCCAGGGAAGGAAAGCAATGAGATTAAATCATCCTCCACAAAACACCAGAATGCCAAACACAGACAAGATCCTACACAAAAAATAGATCACCAGGGTGATGGGTGGTCAGATAACTCAGTGTGAGTGTACACATGGGGGAAGGTTTGGATAGCTTTGTGTGCTTGAGTATTTGGATGTGGCCATTTGCCCTTGGGAGCTGTGGGTGAGTGCTAGGTGTACCATAAACCCGCAGTAAGGGACCATCCTTCTCTTCAACATGCCAAGAGGCTGGAAACCCAGAAATGCTGGAAATTGGGTTACCAAGGTGAAGTTCATGCAGCTGCTCCTTGAAGCCTTGCAGATCAAGCTCAATGCCTCCAAGCAGATGTTGCTCATCCCACTATACATGCACTCACCTTCTTCACAGATGTCCCTGCTTAATGAGCAGCTTCAGACTGTTCCTCCATGTGCCATGGGTCATCCGAGGTCTGAGTGATTAAAAAGTATTCATGGACCATGTACCCAGCACAAGTTAAAGGGTATTGTTCTGACTTGTGACACTTGGAAGCTCCAGTCCAGCAACAGAGCGGAAGACGATTTTGGAAGCCTTTTAAGCCTGGGATGAAGCAGCAGGGTTGATAGATGGTGTTTTCCTCCAGCAAATTCCATCTCGGGGCTTTGGGTGCTGCAGCCACAAGATTCACCCACTATGGTGAATGCAGGAGATGGTCTGAGAGCCCCCAAACTTGTTGCACATGGGACGCTTCAATGCCAACAGCTAGTTTTTGTCAGACGAGGGATTTCGGAAGGAAACAAGCATCCTACCTCTGACATCTCCACTGAACCATATTATTAGCTTTGGTACTTAAATACAAACCTGTTTGCAGGTGACAATGCTGTAAAAATAAGTAGGTTCCAGAGCTAACATCATGAAAATAAGGCAGGAGAACAGAGTTCAGCCAGTATACATAAACTATGGGGAAATAAGTGTTTGAATAATGAATGTGCATGGAAAAATAAAATGCATTATTGTGGTAAAGATAAGTCTATTAAAGCCTTGCTGCAGAACCTGCACTGGTATGTCTGACAGATTATTGAGTTCTTCGCCTCCAGGCGCAGCTCCCTTCTCTTCTTGGCACCCACCTGAGCATCCACCCAGTATGGGCTCACCAGACACCACTGACCCACCTGGGACACACGATCTTCTTGGCCCCGTTTCCTGCTCCCCCTAAGTGCACTGCAGTGGCTTTTACCTGAGTTAAGGGAATCACCCACTGGGATGGGAGTTGGGTGCAGCCAGGGGTGCTGGACCTCAGCCTCCCCCAGCACTGCAGGGCTGAGTCCCTGAGAGTTAGTGGGATTTCTATTTAATCCCACCATTGGCTCTACCCGCTCCCATGCTCACCTCCTGGCATGGGGGTGGTGCAGCACCAGGCTTGCTTTTTGCATCAGGTTTGGCATTGCTAGCCAAATCCAGAGTTATGGTGCTCAGCTACAGTAGGTGACGGGACTGCCAAAGCTCAGACCTTACCCTAGCATCAACGTGAGCTAACAGCCTCTCTTTTTTTCTTGCCTTGCACTACATCTTCAAGCAGGGGTTAACTGCTGTGCAATGCCCCAAGCCCAGCGAGAGGAGGTGATGAGGACTTGGGAACCCGGGGACTTCATCCCTTCATCACCCTCCCTTCATCCCTTCATCCCTCCTCCATCTGAGCAGGGAGCCCCTGGGCAGACACTGGTATCCTATGGGATGTCCAATACTGCCTCAAGCACCACCCCATCTCAAGCCTTTCTTGCAGAGAGACCCTGATATTTCCATGCTCCATCAGCCTTGTCTGTGCTGGCAAGGGAGAATTCATGTCCATCCGTCCCTGCCCAAACATGAGCTCTGCTATTACTCTTACTGCTGCTCTGGAGAATAAATGCAACTCCAGCTTACTGGGCTCTTGAGCTCCAAAACCACGTGAGCTGAGCAGGTGGGGTCACCTGGGTAGCAAATGCCATTTCTCTGCTCCATCAAACCCAAACTACCAGCAGCTGAGGCCACAGTGTGCCAGGACCTCATGGATCACACGTGCTGGCAGGGCTGGGCTCACAGCTCAGGACAGGCTGGCAGCCAGCACAGCCCTGTCCACAGGCTTAGCCCTGCAGTGAGCTGAGCCCAACTTTGCAACCCAGCTGGGCTGCCCTAATTAAAAATACCCAAATTAACTGATGTAGTGCTTTTCCATCACAGCCTCTGCAGCTCCAAGAAGAGCCTGTGTTATTCTGCACTGACCTGAAAGGATTTGTCAGCGGTCAGCTCAGCTGTGGTGGGATTGGTGTCTGTTCCCATTATGGCTCCCCCTTCTGATCTCAGCTCGGTTTCCCTGTCTTTTGTTCTCAAAGAAAAGGGGGTTTGTTTGTGCTTCTCCTTCAGCAGCAGGACATTTCCAAAGGAGTAGTCATTTTGAATCAAAATCTTTCTGTTCAAAACGGGCTAGTGTGGTTTGGGGAGATTTTGTCTGTTTCTTTTTGAACTTCTCCAGGATGGGACTTGGGCAAAATGGGGTGAAAAGGGGTATGGGGCTACTGCTGGGTGCCCTCCTGCTGTGGGTGATGGGGCCCTGGGGCAGTTCATGGCTCTGGGCTTTGAGTAGGGTGTGTTTCTCTGTTTGATATTCAAAGAGGTAGAACTGAGGTTGTTTTTTCTTTAATGCAAATACCTTCTCTAGCCAGTGGAGACCTGAAGATTCCTCACCTTACCTTGTTCAGACCCAGGCAGGACACCTGTGCTGAAGCCACTACAGGAGACACCCAGACCTGGAGCTTCTTGGTCACTTCAGTCTTGGAAAACTATTTCAGGTCTCTGTTCCTGCTGGCAAGCTCAGTGCCCACATTAGCTCCACAGCTCAGTTGCTGACTGAGAGAATAGTGGTCACAGCTTCAGGAGGTATGAGGGGCTGCACTGACCACCAAAGGTCCCCAAGCTCATTTTTCACCATGTGCATGAGCTGGTGATGAGCATGTGTTGGCTGGTAATGGAAGATCTGCTTTTATTTGCATTGCATGAAAATGAGGAATAAAAGCCTCAGGGTGATGGGGGAATAAGTATTGATTCTACATGGTGAACTTCACAGGAAAGACACAGAGTGTAAGGATTTCCTGGGGGGAGTGGAGAGGCCCCCTCAATGCCCTCAGCTTTGAAGGTGGGACTGGAGACTTGAAGGTTTGAAAGGGGTTTTATTCCTTTCAGCAGGACATTTTTAACCTCCATCTTTTTCCAAGAAGATGGCAGCTGGAAACATTTTCACAGAATCACAGAATGGTTTTGGGTTGGATGGGTCCTCTGGAGGTCATCTAGTCCAACCCCCCTGCAGTGGGCAGGGACATCCCCAACTAAACCCTGCTTTAAGTCCTTTTGGAGCAAAAGGACAGAACAACAATCTATCTGGGGCTGGGGCAGCTCTGGCATGAAGGGTGTCAGCTTGGACAGGTGGGTGTTTCTGAACTGTGTGAAGAGCCTGTGGATGAGAATCTGGGTAACTGGGCTCTTAAAAGCCAGATGCAGAAAGATAGGTGGAGAATTCCAAGCAGAAAACCCCACCTGCCCGCCCACCCTTGTAGAGCCACTTACATGAAGTTCCACTTTCCTCCTTCTCAGCCTCTGCATTAAGCAAATGCCTAGAAATCTGAATGCCTAAAACTCTGAGGTTTTTGGTAAAATACCCCAGAGCTGGTTGCCAGCTTGCTGCTGCTAGCATCTCCAGCCCATCCAGCCTGTGCATCACTCTGTAGGGTGCAAATCAGCATCATGCCCAGCTAACATCCCTATGGTGAGCCCAAGGTTTTCACAGAATCACAGAATCACAGAATCACGAAGACTGGAAAAGACCCCCAGGATCATCAAGTCCAGCCTATGACCCTATACACCCAACATCTAAACCATGCCACTCAGTGCCACATCCAATCTTCTCTTAAACACCTCCAGGGACGGTGACCCCACCACCTCCCTGGGCAGCCTATTCCAGAGCCCAATCACCCTCTGCGTCAGGAAGTGCTTCCTAATGTCCAGTCTAACCCTCCCCTGCTGCAGCTTCAAGCCATGGCCTCTTGCCCTGTCACTAGCTGCTATGGAGAAGAGCCCAACCCCTACGTGACTACAACTTCCCTTCAGGTAGTTGTAGAGGGCAATAAGGTCACCTCTGAGTCTCCTCTTCTTCAGGCTGAACAGTCCCAGTTCCCTCAGCCTTTCCTCATATGGCTTCCCCTCCAGCCCCTTCACCAGTCTTGT
>VWZO01019929.1:0-16596 GCA_013396975.1 Bucco capensis
CTGAGTTGCCTGGCCCTTCTTCCAGAGGTAGTAAAACCTCCTTTTCTTCCTAAATCCCATCAAAAGCTCCCTATTCAACCAGGGTGGCCATTTCCCCCACCCTTTATTCTTACAACACATGGGGAAAGCCCTCTCCTGGGCCTTTAAGATTTTCTTTTTGAAGGAAGTCCAGCCTTCTTGGACCCCTTTGTGCTTCACAACTGTATTGCAAGGGACTCTCTCAACCAGTGTTCTGAAGACTCCAAAGTCTGCCCTCCGAAAATCCAAGGTGGTGGTTCTGCTAACCCCTCTCTTTACATCACTAAGAANTAGGGCCACTCCCCTGCTACTCCTTCCTTGTCTATCCCTCCTGAAGAGCTTACATCCATTCATCCCAGTATTCCCGTCATGACAGTCGTCCCACCACGTTTCTGTGATGGCAACTACATCATAGTTGTCCTACTCCATAATAGCCTCCAGCTCATCCTGCTTATTGCCCATTGCTACGTGCATTAGTGTAGATGCACTTGATCTGGGCTATTGATTTCACTCTCATCCTTTATCCTTTACCCCAGTCTCATTAGTGGTGGGCCAAGTTATATTCCCTTCCCCCTTCAATTCTAGTTTCCCAGCCATTTCCATGGTTACTAACATATTAGTGAGCTCTATGCTACTATTGTTCCCCGTACCACGGTTAATTGCCTTGACTAGGACAGCAGACTGAAGGCTGTCCTTAGCTTAATCTCTAGTGAGCCTGGTTTTATCCCCTTCCCCCTTCGAGCCTAGTTTAAATCTATTAATCTATTGCTGATCACTTTGAGAGCATAAAATAAAATCTAAGTCCCTTTTAAAGAGAAAAATTTCATCACACATTGTTACTGAAGATCAGATTTACAGCAAAAAGCAGCACAATTTTCAGAATCCCTTGGCCTTGGAAGTCCCTGGAACGCAGATCACTATGGCTTCCCTGATTTGTTCCACAACCAGTTCACATAAACAAGTAGAGATATGGAAACCTCAGAATGACATTATCTGCATCTAAATCCAAAGCTTAATTTGATGGAAATCTCAAAGAACATGCTTGGACAGGACTGATAATAAAGATCCTCTACCCAGAACAGTCTTTCAGAAAATGGTTCTCTTTGCCACAAATTGGCTCAGAGCCTCTAAAAAAGAGCCTTATCACAGACGCACAGAGCTCTTTCAGTGCAGATTGCTCAAGACTTTGGGCTGGGAGCCTGGAGCCAAAACGTAACAAAAACCTGCCTGCTTAAGGAAAATTTATTTCCAGCAACCTCTGTTCCGCTCTACCAGCCATGTGAGGCAGAGCAGGAGGAGGAAGAGAATCCAGGAGGAAACTTGGCATTGTCCCTGTTGCAGCTTTAGTCATCCCTATTGAACAGGGTTCAGCTGTCAGCCATGTGGAAGACAAACACTTGCAAGGAAGTACAGAAACAGCTGGTATGAGAGGTGACATTGCAACCAGCATCCGATGCACTCTTTACCAAGTCCTGCTGTTCTGCTAGATGTAAACAGTATTGCAAGTCCTGTCATAAAAACTGGAATGAATGAGGACATCAGCAAACAACCGGGGGAAAATACTTTTGAAAGAAGAAAAGAACAAGTATGATGCTCCATTTTTGTGGGTTGATCGTTGCGTTGAAATTCTTTACTGTGTCTTGGGCAGAGGGAAATAGTAATGTTGATGGGCAATAAAACCTGCTCACTTTCTTCCTTTTAAGGCTTCTACTCCAGACTCATAATTTCTTTTCAACATCCTGTAACTTCTCTAGTAATCTCACCAGGCCCTTGAAAATATATTATCAAAGTATTTGCTTAGATAATCCACCTAAACTTGAATTGTTTACTGTTTTTCTTTATAAGGGACACTATAAAGTTCATGGGACATACCACAATGATGTAAAACAGGTAGCTATCACTAGGTTAATAGATAACCAGAGTTTATACCGCTGGTGGCTATGAAATCACAGAGATATCTATGCTTGTGTTTTGAATTACGTATCAAGTGATTTGATAGTGGCTGGTACTTAATCACAGACTTGGAATGATGATATGCTTGTCCCAATCTGCAAAATTAAAGGTATACCCATGGCTGCCTTCAAAAGGTCTTTCCAGCAAATTCTCTTGGCAGTTTTGTGACTTACTTTGTGTCCCAGGAGCTCACAGGTTATTTCAGTGCAAAGAGTTAATCCATTTTTTTAGAGAATCATAGAATGGCCCAGGGTGGAAGGGACCTTAGAGATCATCTAGTTCCAATCCCCCTGCCATGGGGAGGGATGCCACACATTAGATCAGGTTGCCCAAGGCCACATCCAGCTTGGCCTTAGAACACTGCCAGGGATGGGGCATCCACAATCTCTCTAGGCAACCTGTTCCAGTGCCTAACCACCCTCCCAATAAAGAACTTCCTTCTAATCTCCAATCTAAATTTCCCCTCCTTCAGTGTGTAACCATTCCCCTTTGTCATAGTACAATCTGACCAGCTAAAAACTCTCTCCCTTTCTATCTTATAATCCCTCTTTAGGTACTGAAAGACTGCAATAAGCCTTCTCTTTTCCAGGCTGAACAACCCCATCTCCTTCAGTCCTCATAGGGGAGGATCTCTTGTCCTTTGATCATCTTTGTGGCCCTCCTCTGGACCCACTCCAACAGCTCCACATCTTTTATATTCTGAGGACCCCAGAACTAGATGCAGTACTCCAGGTGGGGTCTCAGGAGGACAGTGTAGAGAGGCAGAATCACCTCCCTAGACATGCTGGTCATGCCTCTCCTGATGCAGCCCAGGAGGCGGTTGGCTTTCTGGCCTGTAAGTATACACTGTTGGCTCATATCCAGCTTTTCATCTGTCATGACCCCCAAGTCCTTCTCTGCACAGCTGCTATCAATGAATTCCTCACCCAGTCTGTACTCGTATCTAGGATTACTCGTACCCAGATGCAGGACCTTACACTTTGACTTACTAAACTTCATTTTATTCCCTTGGGCCCACTTTCCGAGTTTGTCCAGGTCTCTCTGGATGGCATCCCACCCTTCTGGCATATCAGTCACACCACTCAGCTTTGTGTCATCTGCAAATTTGCTGAGGGTGCACTTGATACCCATGTCTAAGTCATTAATTAAGACATTGAAGAGCACTGGTCCCAAGACAGAGCCCTGAGGGACCCCACTTGTCACTGATCTCCACCTAGACAAAGAACCATTGACCACAACTCTGGTTTTGACAGTCCAGCCAATTTCTTATCCACCGACCAGTCCTCCCATCAAATCCATATCTCTCCAATTTTGAGATAAGGATGTCATGAGGAATTGAATCAAAGGCCTTACAAAAGTCCCCAACATCAGTCGGTCTTCCCTCATCAACTGCTGCAATCACTCCATCATAGAAGGCCACCACATTGGTCAGGAAAAAAAAAGAAAGTGTGAAACAGACAACGTCACAAACCTAGTCCAGTGTGATACAGGTATTTTAAAGCAGACATGAGAGAATTCTTAAGTGGCTGTGGGGTGGAAGCAAGACCAAGAACATAAGAGTTTGCTTCAACAGCTAGGTTTGGTTGTGAGCAGCAGAGAAAAGTTAAAACACTGTTAAAGATGAGTGAAAGGCTTAGCAAAAGTCAGTCTACTGGGACCAGTATTTACTTATTCTACATTCTTGAGTGCTTGTAGATCTTGGTGCCAGGAACTGTAGTTGTTAATTTTCAGCTTTTTACCACTTATGATACTGCTACAGATTTTCAGTACAAAAATAAGAGAGACTAAAAGCTGACTATAGTGTATTTAATAATTAAAGTTGCACACAGAAATAAACCACCAAGATTCTAACTTTACCTTATAATACTTTTTAAAATTTGCTTAATAACTTACTGCGATACATGTGCAGGAGCTCTGGTTCCTATGGCAGCAGGATCTCACCCTCCCAGGCCACTGTGCTGTACAAGCAGGTCAGGCATAGGTACTGAACCAGCTCCCATTACATGGACGGCACAAACACAAGCAGGTTCAACTCATGCTATTCTGACTCCAAGTTGAGGTGATGCAGTGAAACGTGTACATACAAGACAATTTAACAAACTCTTCAGGATGATATATTCACATGTCAAGCAAAACAATCCTTTTCAGTCATAGTCAGCTTATATGATAGAAATTACAGACAAGATTCTGACAAGGGCTTCTTCTACTTTAGGTGAAACTGAAAGCTGACATGAAGAAATACTGCAGAGGAAGGAAGTATTCCAAGGGATCCTGAGGTTTAGTTTAATTTAGAATACTGATTCCATTTTTGAAAGTCACATGAGCCTGCATTTTAATTCCAGAAGACTTTAAAAATTGTGCCTGTTACTACATTGCTAAATATTGATGTTAATACTAATGAATTTCATAGAATGAGGTTGTATAGAGGTTTCAATGAGTTTTGCTTTTTTCTTTTTCTGGGATTTAGATGCTCAGGGTATACATTTGTTTAAGTTATATGTCTCTCAGTTGTCATTACTAGCTGGTGAGGACTTTAAACTGTAGGGCTGCATCTGCAAAAATTATAGTAATCATCACTACTGCAGACTGAAACTCTGGGCACTAATCCATGTGGTTCAGATGCCAAAAGGATAGGTAGAGTCTTCCATTCACAGATACCTTTTGCATTTGTACATTGTTAATACCCTAGAGATTGCAAAAAGTGAGAGAACTTGAGAAAATAAAAACACTCTGTTTTCTTCCTGGAATAGTAGTCATGTTGTGTATTTGCATTCTTGAAGCAACTTTGGGCTTGGATGAGTGATAAAAATAGAACTAAGACTATGAATAATACTTTTTGTAACAGTAAGTTTACAAACTGGAGAGGGAACATTTATAAAATTACTGGATTTTTTTCATACATATCCTTTCATATATATCCTCTTTTCATATATATCCTTTTTCTTTTAAAACATATTACTATGTCTGTGCAGATTACCACTGGTTGTTGATCATTCTTAATTTTCTGTGTGTATCAAAGAGCATATATGCATTTGTAACCTAAAGAGGAAAGGAATACAACATATTTGTCTTCAGCAAGACTGTTCTGTTTTGCCAGAGGAAAAAAAGAAGAGAAAGAACAACCATCTTTTTGAACAACAAAAACTGTTAATGCAACTAGGAAAGAGGATGATTATTTTCTTTAATGGAAAAAGACAGAAGGTTACTGGTTCCAAGTCACTTAAGCAAATCAGTTTCCCCTGTGAACAGATGGAAGATAGATTTGAATATGTAAGGTTAACATTTACCTTCCTGAAATTCTTCCATAGTTTAGCTGTATCATTTAGGTACTTTCCAAGCACATCAAGTGTAAGGCCTGTGAGGGTTTGTTGCTCATCTTCCTGAAAGGATGCTTTTCTATCCCGTTGATAAAATTTTTGCAATTGTTGCTCCATTCCTGGAAAACACATACAGAGCTTTCTTTCAAAGCTGCAAAAACCTTGTTTTCACTCTTTTTTTTTTTTTTTAAGACCCGTTTAGGTAGATCAACAGAAATGTTTGATTCAGAAAAAGCAATAGTGCTGAAAATAGAGTATGAAGGTTTTTCTGTTACCATATATTTTGTAAAATTCAGTAAAAAAACTACCCACAAACAAAAACAAACCAGTGATTCACAAGCTGTGGGTGAAATCCAGGCTGTTAATGAAGTCTGTGGCGAAATTCCCGTTTACACTCTTAGGCCAGATTTTCTCTCAAATACCCATCAGGCAACTTGAGACGTAATACCTTTAGGTATTCACGGCAGTAACAAAGTGGCAGCAACAGCACTGCAGTGTCGGATTGTGAGCACAACACAGAGACTCAGCTTAGTTAAGAACCTTAACTCAAACTTTGATTTTATCAGCTTTTCGAACAAAGGATAGCTTGTGCTACAGCTGCACGTCTGGCAGCCAATTAAGGTTAAAGAAAAGAGTTTTGCAGTGCTTTAGATTAGATTGTTTGCTTTCTTTTAAGGAAATATACATGTAACATGTATGTAAAATCGAAAAAAGCTTTTCCTCTCTTCTGCTCCTCAATACTGTTTGTTAAGAAGACTAGATTCTTGTGTTCTAGGGCAACAGGCTTGAGAGAAGCCTCAAAGTTTATTGTAATTTAGCCTCACATATGCATTGTTTTACTGCAGAAATTAAGATCCTTTTTACTTTGTGAGTTCTGGGCATGAATTATAATGGAAATAGTGACTCCACAATGGAGAAGAGTGAAAATTGATTTAGGAAGAGAAAAATAATCTTTGTTAGGTTACTTAAAATGTTGGAATTTTTTTATTTGTTTATTTTACTAATTGCTCTTCATCAACAATAATAAATCATTGTAATGAAAATTTCAGGGGGAAGATTTACCAACATTTCATCTGTACTTAGGAACTTGGTGATATACTTTTTTTTCTGAGTAATTATTGAGCAAGCTCCCAAGTCCAGTGTTTATATCTTTTCAGGGTGGAATAAGAAACAGCCTTCCATTCCCTTTTAAAACTTTTCTAACAATTTTCTAACCCACTGTACAGCCACATGGATGCAGTATTATTCAACAGTCATTGGCTTCTAATGCTCCATGTGTATCTAGTATACACACACACACACACACAGAAACCAACGATCCAAATTGGTGGTGATACGGGCAAAAGCAATTTTCCCCAGCTAAAACTCTCCAATCTGTATCCAGTGAAACACTGTGCTCTTGCACACGAAATATGTGTTTATGCTGACTAAGCAGGATGTGCACAATCAGGCATATTTGACTCAAACACAGAAGCGTGGATTGGTTTACTCAAAAGCTTTGATCATGCAACTGCAGATATTAGGTAGAGCTGAAGGAATCAATAGTGCTTATGGATCCTGATTTACTTTTGGCCTCTAAACCAGAATGCTAAGGGTGGGGAGGAATTTGTTTACTGTCACTAACAGCATTGAGTTCCTGAGAGCAAGAGATGTCTTATTTCTCCTAACAACTTTCCTTCTTCATTTGTCTTCCCTTGCTAGTCTGACACAAATAAGCTTCTAAATTATCACTGTTCCACATATATCAAGCATCCCTGGCTACCCCAAATAAAGACAAAACACTAGTCACAAGCTGTAGGAGCTTCAGTGAGACATACTCAGAAAACAAATCCTGCCACTGTTCAAGAGTAAAAATTCACTTCCAGATTTCATTAACTTCAGTGGGTGGGTGGACCAAAAAGAGGTATTTATCAAAAAACGTACATATAGTTTTAAAATATTCCTTTAAATGTGCTTGCATTGTAAGAATTGGAAATAGCTAAAATAATATGTTCTGTCCAGGGAACTACTACAAAGGTAATAAGAAGTTTTTATGACCATTAACTTAAAAGCAGTGCAATGATTTAGCTTTAATCCTCAAAATTACTGATCAACCTTTTTCACCTAATCAGCTATTTGCTGTGACGTGAAATGAGGAAACAGTTGCCTGGATGAGATAAACAAGCAAATTGTTATCATTGCAAAACTAAGTGTGCAACTGCCCAAGCAAAATAACTTTTTTAATTCTGTTTTTAGCAGTTATCTCTTTTTGTCTTAATGTTAAACTCCATCTGACCATTTTTGTACTCCCACTTTGTGTAAACTTAAAAAATTGAAACAATTACCCTTCTTGCCCACTTTTTAAGAAACATTTGCGACATTCCCAGCTGATATAAGAAATTTAAAAGTACAGATTGGTTTGCTCAGGTGTTTTGGCTAACAAAGGTCAAGAGGATTGGGTTATAAATACGTAACTCATTAATTGTAGTGTGCGTTCCTTTTGCTGTGTTGCTGAGAATTGCACAGGAGAACAGAGATTAAATACTTCCCTATATGCTGTGGTTGCTTTCCCTCCATGCTGGAGTTAACTGTCCCCATGCAAGAAGGCATCTGCTCAGTTGTATTGGTTCCTCCTGCCAGCCACTTGAACACCCACTGAGAGGCTGAGACAGCCTCTCAGTGTGGCTTTAGAGGTTGCAGCGTGGCTGACTGGCAAACATTAGCCAAAGAGCAGGCTTGAGCTGCACTGAACTGCTGCTACAGATATGTGTAGTGCATGTAACACTTGGTGCGTGTGCTTGTCGTTGCAGAATAGGGACCTCTGTTGGCAGCTACCACTGAAGAGTAAATTTTTAGCATGCAAGATGCTTTCTTACCAGCAGCAAAATTAGTGCTCAAGGAAAAGTTGAAGAGTAGGCAATGAAAGCTTATATAAGAAGCAAAAATTGCAAGGGATCTAGCTTTAAAAAAGGAATGTGTAAGCGCCAGTAGCAAGAGTTGTGCTAATGTTTTGGCATCCAAATACAACTAGCAACCTTTGACTTTATGCCAGTTCAGCACTGGGTGTGAAACTCTTGGCAGTTTGCCTTAAGTTTACAGCATTTTTTTGGGCTGGAGACAGAAAGAGAGAGAGAGAGAGAGAGAGAGAGAGAGAGAGAGAGAGAGGGTAGAGACCTGAGAATTTAGAAGACTTTATAAGTCGTGTTTCTCTTTCTCTTTTCTACTTAGAACCCATTCTTGCCTTTTGAGACTATGGAGGATCTAGGAGAAGGACAACTCTAATTCCAAACCGGGGCAGATGGAGCTCGTTTAGCCCTGTAAGACCTTCCAGCTAAGAGGTTAAACCTCTGTCCTAAGGACTTGGCTGCCAGCGTCCAAGCTTGCTAGGCCCTGGCAGCTGAACCTTAGGACTAAAGGGTGGGTCCAGCTCTGCGCATGCTGTGTCTCACCTAAAAAAAAAATCCATTGCGCAGGCTCAAGGGTGCTATCTGCAGTGATGAAGAACGTGGATGGAGCCTCCCTGGTTCTTCGTTCGCAAAGTCTAGCCATGAAAAAGGGATCTAACTCAGAAGAATTAGGGAAGGTTAGGGAAAAAACCTACATCTCTCATTTCTTTAAAAGTGGCATTTAGAAGTATTAAACTGTATTTTGTGATCCCTTTACACAAAATGTGTATCTTGTCAAGGAAAGATGTTACCAGATGTGATTTTGGGTAAATGAGGTAGATATGTTTCCAGTTTGAAATAGCAAACTTTCTTGTTAAGAGACAGGATTATTTTAATCCCTTCCCCTCTCCCAGAAATACTAGAACTTCTTGGAGTATCAGAGAACAAATTGTCATAGCTCCTAAAAACCTAGAAAAGGTAAAAATATAAAAATGTTTATTTAATTATTTAATTTGTGTTTCCGTAACAAATAAACTACATTACCGTGCTTAACGTGATGCTTCAACCAAAGTATTTTCAGATTCAAAGGAATGCTTTTCCAATTCAGTGGAATAATTTTACTTGTTCTTGCAGGTGAGTTTACCTGGATCAGATTAATATTGTCTCTCTATATACATGTATATGTAAATACACAGTATAAAATCAGAAGTCTTCTCACTATACAACCATGTTTCTAAAAGCTTAAGTTAATAGCAATAAAAGTATCTTTGAGATTCTGATGATTTTCCTCAGAGCTCCTTTCTGCTCCTGCTGTTTAAGGCAGCAGTCATCCTTTCACTAAGAACTGTGTTTTTCAAGGAGAAATGCAGGTTCTTCCTCCCAGCATTGCTGCCATAGACCTTAGCTGATGAGATGTAGAAGCAGCAGTTAGCAGAGACAAAGTCTGACATGTGAAAGGATTCCAGCAGCCCCTTTCTTCTTTGCTTATATTATCATACAATCATGTATACTGATTTTGGTGCCTGTAGTGTCATCTTTTACCGACATCATCTTTACCTATGGACAGCACAACCCACAAATTTGCTATGTTCGTTACTCCAGCATCTCTCTGGGAACTTCAATGCCAAGCATGACCATGCTACTTCAAAGCAGTAGTCTTTCAGGAAGATACTGTGGCAATTCTTACAGGCATTACTGAGAGCAGTAGTATATCCCAGAGTCTGCCAGTATGCATGCCTGTTTTTTCCCACACTGGCTCGGAAAAGGAGGCAGAGCAGCAGGGACATTTATTTCTTCATGTTAGCAAATCCTATATACCCTGTTTTGTACTATTCATACTGCTTTGTTGGCCTGAGTGTCTTGAATAGGGCTAACAAACAGAGTTTTTCCTCTCCGGTGAAATTTACTAAGATACTTGCAAACTGCGTCAGAAGTTTTAAATAGTGTTTTTCACTGGTGGTTCTCTTAGCACCATAATTTCTTGTCTTAATGGAGCCACTGACACTTTGCCAGTGACAGTTCTTGTTCTCTGTCACCATCAGAGTGTGTGACATATTAACTTTCAAGCAACCTAGAGGTTTTATTTGCTGTCACAGATCTCTTTAAATATTGACCTCTTTAAACATTACAGACAAACACTCTAGAATTGATAATGCAGAGGTTGCAAAATAAATTACTGTTTAAACTGTGGAATGTGCAACATGACAATTCAGAGCAGCTGTCGGGGCCACCTCCAGCTGCCCTCTGGAAAGTGCTCTCACCAGCTGTGATATTAGCGCTGAGTTGTTTCAGACTTATTTTAGGAAGCATTATCATCAAAGATGCATAGTGATAAATTGTTCTAATGACATTAAATCAATTTCTTATTGTCTGCTCTCTGATCTCTGGAGTTACTGCTTTGTGGAGAAATAAAGTATTGTTGGCCATTTGGGCACACCAAAAATTAAAGTATGTGACTCAAGAGATTTAGTTTCAGTAGTGGGGATTATATCTCAGTAATTTCCTCTCCAGGTAAAATTCAGTGGTCAGATCTCTGGCTGTTTAAATCACTTTTGTGTCTATATTGCCTCAGGGAGCTTGCCCAGGCCCAGTTTCAAGTTCTTTGAGTCGAACAGTTTGCCTGAAGAAGAAAGAGCAAATTCTAAGCCATTACCACCCTGTCTGGGTTTTCCTGCTGTATCTGTCTCTTTTCCCTGTACTTGAAAAAGAAGAAACATCTCTTCTCTGGCAAGCCTCAGTAGAGTGTAAGCAATGCTGTAGTTACATGCTATACACCAGATACATTTTACTTCAGCTCAGGAATAATCATTTTGCAAGCAATCTTACCCCTAATCCAGTAGGTAGACCTGCAAAACCACTCTGAGATTATGCCCTTGTTGCAGGATGTAAAAACTCATGTCCTACCTTCAGGGCAGAGTGAAAAACCACCCTTCAACATTGCATTTTAAGTGAGAACAACAGCACAATTTTGAAACAAACTTTCTGACTTTTCCAACATGCACTACAAGGAGGTCTTGAATCGTATTATCCAGATTACCTGCAAATAACACTAACCCAGAATTTGTGCCCCTGGAGTGCTCCAAGCACTAATGGGCTTTCCATTCATAGTTCAGACCTAAATGAGATTGAAGCAAAATCTACTGAAATTAATATATTGTGGAATACCCAGTAATCAGAATCAGTTTTTAGATCCACTCCTACTCTGTTACCTACTTTTCAATATATACATAGGCCAAGTCATCTTCTGATGTTCAGTTATCACCCATTAGGTTTTCAACTGGAGTGTCAACTCTGGTACATGTTGATTAATTCACACAAAAACTAACAAATGAGAAAACCCTCTAATCAACCAAACAAAAACCTCCAACATCATCAGAAAAACAAAACCACCACCACCAAAAAAAACCAAACAAAAAAACCCCTAAGAAAACAATAAATCCCTAAGAAAACAACAACAACCCTCCCCGCCCCAAACCAAAAGGAACAGTGTCTAGTTCAAAATAGAAATGCCATTTATCTCTAATGCTTTTTCTTCTGCTGCTGCAAGCATGCAAGGGAAACACAAGAGCCAGGACTTCCAGGCACAGGCAGGATTAAGGCTCAGATGATTTAGGCCATTGTGACTCCATTGACTCCAGAGCACAAAGTAGGTACACATGCCAGATGAAGATCTAGACAAGCACTAACTGCAAAGTCAAAATTCAAGGCTAGGTTTTAATGACTACAATAAGGATACCATGCCAGGATATGTAACAAGAACCACCCAGCTATTTTCTATTCTTCATTCCGAGCCTCCAGTTTTATGATGTTAGCGAGGACCTGTTGGAAGGTTCCCTGCTGCCAAGGTGAGAGCCACAGAAAACAACAGCTCCCACACAGCTACACAGAATGTGAGCCAAAATTCTACACTTCAGGCTTCCCTTTGGGTGCTGGATATTTCGGTATGTATCCCACCCACATGCATATATTCTCAGCTCAGACAGTATTTAGAAATTGTTTCTGTGTTAGAATTTTACATTTATTTCCTCCTGTTTGAGTATTCTTGTGTCAATCTGCTTTAAATTGAGAACATGTGTTATACCTCATAATTTTGTGGAGGTTTATTCCAGTCTGTGTTCTAGGTAGTGGTATTCCCTACAGCAGAAGCTGCAGTCTAGTTGTCTACCTGAAGACTCACATTTGTATCTTGAATTTCCAGATGCTATTTCTAAATGAAGATTGATGTGCTGAAAAAGCATCTACCCAGAAGACTCTCTTTCTGTTTGGGAAAGAGATCCCTCCTTCGCACCTGCAGTTACTTAGATGCCTTCCCCTTTCACCATTTTTCAAAGACACTGGGGATCCATCCATCCCCTGCATTTCCAGTGCTGCTAGGTCTTGGCATTTCAGAAAACTGATTTCTTTTCCCAGTGACCAAAGAACTGCAGACCTTCCTACCAAGTGCACCTAGAGGCAGGGAACATGAGTCTATAAAGGGAATGTTGCTGAGTGCACATAAACTGGAATTTTACTAGGGCTAGTTGAATTTTAAAATCTAAGTGGAAGGTTACAGTCAGCTGAACTGACCTTAGGGGACCTTCAAATAAAAGGCTCAGGTTAATTCAGCTGTAGATCTGTGCAGAATGGCGTTGCCATGGGATGAATATCTGAAGAGGAACTGTTGATCTAAGTTCAGGTAACAGCTGAAAATTATTTTCCTGACAATGTAAGAGTTCTGGAATAGACTTATGCCCTTCCAAAGGAGATTAACAGGTATGCAAAAGATGCCAGATGGCTGAAAAGAACAAAGAAACAAACAACCAAAATTATTGTATGTGAGCATAAAGTATTAGTATGGCTAGGCTTCGCAAACGAAGATCCAGGGAGGGCTCCACCCACGCTCCTCATCAGCGCCTTTTCCAAGCGCGCTGATAAAAAGAGGATAGTAGATAGCACCCTCGAGCCTGTGCTATGGATTTTTTTTAGGTGAGACACAGCATGCGCAGAGCTGGACCCACCCTTTAGTCCGAAGGTTCATCTGCCAGCACCTAGCAAGTTTAAGTGCTGGCAGCGAAGTCCTTAGGACATAGGTTTTGTTAGAGTGTCGTTCTCTCAGATGGAAGGCCTTACAGGGCTAAATGAGCTTCATCTGCCCGGCTTTGGAATTAGAGTTGTCCTTCTCCTAGGATGACTGCCAGAAGGATAATGAGCTCATCCTACCTGTACAAGGATTATAGGAACATGGGCATCACTCCCCACACTTTACCGTGGGCAATGAGTTTAAGAGCATAAAGTACTCTCAGCTTAGAAAGCCAAACACATCCTGGGCTGCATCAGGAGAAGCATGACCAGCAGGTCTCAGGTCTAGGGAGATGATTCGGCCTCTCTACTCTGTCCTCGTAAGAACCCACCTGGAGTACTGCATCCAGTTCTGGGGTCCTCAGCACAGAAAAGATCTGGACCTGTTGGAGTGGGTCCAGAGGCGGGCCACAAAGATGATCAAAGGACAAGAGAGCCTCCCCTATGAGGACTGAAGGAGATGGGGTTGTTCAGCCTGGAAAAGAGAAGGCTTATTGCAGTCTTTCAGTACCTAAAGAGGGATTATAAGATAGAAAGGGAGAGACTTTTTAGCTGGTCAGATTGTACTATGACAAAGGGGAACACAGAGCCTAGGATGTAGTCTTGAGTTTAGTTTTCGTGAGACAATTTGTACTANCAGGTCTAGGGAGATGATTCGGCCTCTCTACTCTGTCCTCGTAAGAACCCACCTGGAGTACTGCATCCAGTTCTGGGGTCCTCAGCACAGAAAAGATCTGGACCTGTTGGAGTGGGTCCAGAGGCGGGCCACAAAGATGATCAAAGGACAAGAGAGCCTCCCCTATGAGGACTGAAGGAGATGGGGTTGTTCAGCCTGGAAAAGAGAAGGCTTATTGCAGTCTTTCAGTACCTAAAGAGGGATTATAAGATAGAAAGGGAGAGACTTTTTAGCTGGTCAGATTGTACTATGACAAAGGGGAACACAGAGCCTAGGATGTAGTCTTGAGTTTAGTTTTCGTGAGACAATTTGTACTACCAGTCACCTCTGAGCAGACTGACAGTCATGGTGCGGCCCTTGAGTTTGCTAGGTTTTGGATGAAGTACTAACAACTCTCCTGCTGTCTGTGGCAGAAGTTAAAATCCCAGACAAGTTACAGTAAAAACAGTAGACAAATTGGAAGCTTTAGCCAATGTGCCCTTTAATCCAAACAAGCCTGAATATTCAATTTACAAGTGTGATTGTGCAACTCAAGATAACTGCTCCACTTCTGTCCCAATGCTCTTTAGTTAGGCACCACCTGCAATGTTTTCTTCAACACACATAATTCAGATTATCCTACAAGGAGGATGTTCTGTATGAAAAATATTTTATTTCTGCATGTGAGGCCCTTCTTTTCCCACTGCCTCTTAAAAAATTTGTCTTTCTTTGCTTGCATCATTGTACCCGCACTTTATACTCAGACTTTGTTGCAGGAGTAACAGCCTCATTGCAGACACTCATGGAGGACAAACAAAACAACTCAGAAACTGGCCAGCAGTTCAGCAGTTTGGTTTTCTCTCTTTAAACCTATGACTATTTCCAATCATCCCTGTGTTTAAACTCAGGGATATGCTTACATGACTTAATTCAATAAGGACATTACACAGATAAAAACCATGTCTGAATCTGATTTACCTTCTGCTTTCTGCTGGTCAGAGTCAGGCTGAGTCTGTGGCACCAAATGCAATTGGCATGTAAAAAAAAAGAAGCAACACAAACTCAAATCCTGATTCTTCCAGTTAAGGAGATCACTCAGCTTGGGGATTTATTTGGCAGTGCTTCTAATATATCACATCTGACTGAAGATCTGGAAACTGCTCAGTGTCTTGCTAGCGCCTTTAAAAGGGAAACTCACCCCAGACAAACACAACGACGACTACAAATGCCTCATGAATGTGAATAAAAATGCAACCAGCCAACTCACGCAGCTAAGAAACAGTTTTCTACAGCACACAGCTGCACTGCTGGGCTGCCTAATGGTTCAAGCCCCAGAACACAAGCTTTCCTCTGCCTGACAAAGAGCATTCCGTTTTAAAGAGTTTACATGGCCAGCTTTCTTGTTGAAGAAGGCTGTTGAAGCATTTCAGGTTTGTTTTTCACACACTGTCAAAAGATTTTTTGTTTTGGCTTGTGTGCTTTCAAAGTCACAACAGAAATATTTACAAAGGCACTATTCATGTCAGTATTTAACTGTTGATTGAGACCTCTGCTGCTGCTGGCGAAAGCTTCCTGGTTTGTAGTTTTGGCTTGAAGGAGCTGACAGTGAAATTGAACTCTTCTTCCTCAATCCCAAATATCTGCAAATCTAAAGAGCCTTTTGTTGAAAGAGTACCGACTTTCAGAAAGCCATGCAAGAGAGGAAAATCATCCTTTTATTTCAGTCTTTTCCTTGTGCTTATTACTACAGAGTCCAACTCTGACCCCTGAACACAGTGTAGATATTTCTACCACCCTCATAACCATGCCTCTGCTTCTGTCAGGTGTTTTGTTCACATCAGTTCAATGACCGAATGTCAAAGCTAACAATGCTAGGCTGTTCCTATGTTTAAAATATTTATGGTTAAAGAAAAAAGAAAACCTGTAGAAGTAGAGCTTGCTAGGTAATAAGACCTTGTTTTCTACATGTCACTGGAAACTTTCTGTTTTCAAGGCATGAATTAAAAACTGGAGAAATAGATGTGTGTATTTGGTTTCACATCTTCTAACAAAAAGTAATTTCAATGTTGTTAAGGAGAATTTACACACAATCGGCTAATTAAAGAAATTCAGCAAAGTTTCCTTAAAACATCTACCCCTTTTACCTTTCTTTAATACTTTGAGCTTTCACTTTTAAATCTCCCCCTTTAAAACACTCAGCTGAGCACTGCAAGACAAACATGCTGGACTTTGTCTTTCAAACACCTGGAAACAGCATGGCATTTACATGGGCCAGGATATTTAGACAGGTTTCAGTTCCAGAGGTGGACTTTTTGAATGCTCATACAGCAAGTGAGACATACCCTAATATTCTACAGTATAAGATTATACCATAAATAAGAGGTCTATGTCTCCATTGTCATTTGAAAAATTTCTCTGGTACAAGAATGATTTGTGTAATTTAATGTTTTTGAATATTCTGACATGTCAAACAAATGTGAAATAATTGAATCAACAGGAATATCAAGATGATTATTTTTAAAATAAGAGAAAGACTGAAAAAAGAGGAGAAAACCAGCAGAAACAAAATATTAAGCTATTCATAAATTATAGAATCATAGAACGGTTTGGGTTGGAAGGGACCTCTGGAGGTCATCTAGTCCAACCCCCTGCAGTGAGCAGGGACATCCCCAACTAGATCAGGTTGCCCAGAACCCTGTCAAGCCTCACCTTGAATGCCTCCAGGGATGGG
>VWZO01019929.1:23052-57697 GCA_013396975.1 Bucco capensis
AATGGTCTGAAGTTGAGACAGGGTGGGGTTAGATTGGGTATTAGGAAGAAATTCTTTACAGAAAGAGTGGTGAGGCACTGGAACAGCCTTCCCAGGGAAGTGGTTGAGTCACCATCCCTGGAGGTGTTTAAGAAACGTGTAGACGTCATGCTCCAGGACATGCTCTGGTGAGGACAGGGGTTGTGTGGTTTGCAGAGGGTTTTTTTGTTTGTTTTTTTGTTTGTTTGATTTTTTGTTTGGACTTGGTGATCTGAGAGGTCATTTCCAGCCATTAATATTCTGTTATTCTTTGAAATCAACACCATTAAATGTAGTTCTGTTTCTATGGGATTCAATGGTAAAACTCAAGACTCATTACAAAAGCACTTATCTGAGAAGCTTTTCTGAACTTAACCATTGTCTTATTTTGCAAGTTCCCTGACAATCACAGTGTATTACTGCCCCCTTTTTTGTTGTTGTTGTTGCTTTATTGGAGGGTGGAGGTGGTGGGCATTGCTATTAACCTTCTATAAAGATCAAATCATATGTGCTTATTGTCTCCATGCAGAAAAAGGCTGTCCATCTTTCTTAACTTATGCATCTTTCTTAATTGCACTAGCTGGTCTAATGACTCCTGCAGAAAGAAGTAATGTTTTATTTTGTGTAGGACTCTGGGGCATTATTCTTACTAATCCATGAATTATAAAAATGATTTGCAAGACCCACTCTATCACAAAGACACCCCTCCCCCCCCCCATCATGATCATCTGTAAGTCAGTTACACTTCTTGTCCCTCAGCTGGATGAGTGTATGGAAACTACTGGCAAATCTGGAAGAGCCAGATTTGGTAACCTGAGCATTACCTGAGAAGGAACCTGAGAAGGCAGCTGGCCTGTGAGGTCTTGTGTCACAGACAGGTAGCTAGTAAAGAATCTGTGCTTAGGAGAAATGCCAACAGAGCTGCGGCATCCCAAGAGCATTTAAGAGCCCAGTGTGTACCCCAGTGACTGTGCTGCAGAAGATCTCTATCAATAGGGATAAAGAACAAGTCTAGATATATCCATGATTCATTCAAATGAGATGGTGATACTGGCTCCCATAACCCATGATGTCCCCACCCCTGTAGACAAGGCTACGTACTTTGGTCCCTAATGGGAACTTGATGTACTTACTAAACAGAATAAATCTCTTCTCAGCACTATTAATGTTTAGTATAAGCTATTCTCATCACAATAACATGGATAGCAACAATTTTGAGAAATCAGCACTCCTTTTAACTGATAAGGCATTGCCCTTTCACAAATCAATAGTTCCAGATTTTTCTAAAGGAATGTTTTCTCCATAACCCTCAAGGAGATCTTACACGTGGACATCTCATATGATCTTAGGAAGCAAAAACCGTAAAGTTGTTTGAAGACTTCTATGAAAAGCAACTCTGGTCATAGAACATTGTGATTACTGCCAGTAGGGCTCCTTGGTCCAAAGTCATCATCTTTGGGGCTTTGCTGCATGATTACTCATTCATATCTATTTAAATTCTGTTTATTTGAAGATGGGATCACTTCCATGAATCCAGAGTGGGGGGTCGTATGTAGGTATATCTGTGTGCTAACTTAATATGCTTCTGCTTTGCATTAGAGTCCTGAGAAAGAGCAAGCTGAAACTGCTTCAGGCCACTGTGTTTCTTTATCAAGGTTAGAGCATCTCTGTACAGGTTTAAAGCATCCATTAGGAATTCCAAGTTATTGTGTCAGTTAGTAGACCTGGTACAATACCAAAATGTTTCTGACAGTCAAAGTGGTTGCTGCTTCACTGTTTATTGAATGTGACCTGACCACCACCCTTTCCTTTCCACCTTCCACCAAGGACAGCCAAAAGTATGTGTAGCTCCTTGTGAACTGTGGTAATTTACTGCTCTGCATGTAACAATTCTGGCACCAATTTCAGTGTGGATTAGTACGTGAAGCTGCAGAGTGTGGTGGCTCAGAAGCAGCTTCAGCCTGCTATGAGGCTTCCTCCGCTGGAAAATGTGCAACTATTTGGCCTGTCCATTTCAAATCACTGGTTAGTCTCAGTCCTGTTTGTTCCTTACTGAGTTGTACAAATGCCTTCACACGGTTAATCCCTGGGAGCTTGCTACCCATGGCAAAGCCCGAGTTTTGGAATCTCTCTGTTATTAGTATGGCTGGCTCTCAGATGGGAAGCCCAAGCTAGTAGAGCTGTGAATATGCTGTCATTTGCAATTGCTTTGCATTTTTTCATGTTGAAAGTGAGATACTCCTTACAGCTATCCAAGTAGTAAAGAGAAGCAACTGTTTCAAAGAAATGGCTTATAATTAAAGTAAGCATTTAATGTTGCAGTAACTCTGTGACTCACTCATATACTTGAGATCCTCTTATTTGTTGCTCTGCAGGTGCAAACAAGAGAATTCCAAAGGCAAGTCCATTTTCGGGTCTTGTTTTGTTTAGACCTAACTGGTTTCCAAAACCCCACCTTTATTTTAGAATGAGTCTATGGAAAGAATTTTCCATTTGTTTTGAATCATTTTCAGCTCTGTGGAAAAGACCTGTACAAATGTTTGGGACTTTTTGATTATGAAAGATGCTTTTATTGAATGTTATGATTGCAATTGCAGTGTTGAAGACTACTATAAAATATCTGTTATTTCCTTTGGGAGTGGGTTTTCCCTGTAAAGAGGCCTTTGATATTTCTACATCTCAGTGCCACAGAAGTGCAAGGTGAGTGAACTATAGGTGCTCTAAAAGAACATTCTCTCTCCCTATGTTTTAGTTCTCCATGGAGGATGATATTTTTATAAGCAGCAACAGAAATGCTGACCAGATAAATGGGGTTTGCAACACTTCTGCCCTGTCTGACAGAAGATCACCAATTATACTGGGCTTCAGATCCCTTATTATTGAAGAACTTGATATAACTCATATGCTACATGTTTGATACTGTAGGAGAATATATGTTTTTGGAGTTCAGATGCTGAAGCAGTTGAGGCTACACCAGTTGGTTAAGCATAATTTAGCTCATTCACTGGATCAGAGTATAATTCTCTAATAGCTATAACACACTTAAAAAATCCATGGGGGAATGGCAACAGAGATATCACATTGCATGTAACAAAGCAACAATAATTTACAGTCTTGTATGTTATGCATTTAGTTTTCATTGAGAACTTTGAGTGCTTTTCCTGCCTGATTTAACAAACTTTTCAATAGGAATATTACACTGCTCTGCAAAATGCCCAAACCACTATGTTAACTAAAATTCTAAGTCTAAGGAGTCTGCAGATTACTTAAGCTTTTTTTTTATAAGTGCTTTGTGCCAACAAAGCAGGAGCCAGAATTCAGACCATGAACCTTAACCCAACAGTTTTATTCTTCCGAGATATCAGAACCCCAAAGTAGGTACAACAAACGAAAGGACCTCCTTAATCTGAGTTTATGTTGCAATGAAGCAATGGAGTGAAGTGCAAAAGCAGAGAGGTGTGCTGTTTGTTTTAACTGATGCAATGATGTAGGAAGAGGCTTTGCCCCTCACATTTGCCTTTTGTCCAGAGACTCTAATTCTGGATACTTCTGCAAAACATGAAACACTGAGCGTTTAAGTTTTTCTTAAGCAGTGCCTTTTCACTCATACGTAACCATGTTCAGGGACGATGATAGTTTGAAATCTCAGGTAATAAATCTAACCAGAATTAAGCACTCAGTCCCAGTAAAGGCTTTAAAATAAGAGCCATTGTTTCAATCAGTGTCAAACATTTTATGTCAGTTACTACAGCATTGCTATTCAAACCTATATATTGAATAAAAATCCATCCCAAAAAGTTGGTAAGGATTTGTCCCGGCCCCGAGTTTAAACAGGACTATTCTGAACATAACTTTTGAAGGAAGCTTTCACAAATGCTGTTTTCTTCCCTCTGATAATGATCAGTAAATATTCTCATAGCAGCAACCCCAGGCCCACACAGAGCACTAGCTAAGAAAGAAGAGTGTGCCACCAGCCCAAGTGCCTCCTAGAAGGCTTTGAATACTTCAGTGAAATGTTCAAAACATGGCTCCTATGTAACCAGACCTCAAATGAACTTGGTCTTTGCAGTAGCAACAGACCCTCAGCATTTACAGACTAGATCTCTAATCTCCAGAGCTATTCCTACTCCTCAGGATTGTCTGTTGTACTTAGGACATGCACTTTCAGGGCCATCCTTTAAGAGAGTGATCAACAAGAGGTCTTTGCACCTAGCATCAAGCAGTCACACTGCTGTTCCACAGTTCTCTTAAGGGCAAAGTTTTGTACCTGCCTGAAGATTAAAACAAGGAAATAAACATTATTCAGAATGCCTATTTATCAGAGGGCTCATTGCAAACAGATGATGTGTTGCAGGGGCGTAGTTTTCAGCTAGGGAGAGAAAAGGAGGTTTGTCTTTCTGGCTGCTGCTCTCAGAGCTTCCTGAGACTGCAATCTGAAAAGAAAATTAAACACTGTAATCAAGATGTGAATACTACAGGTCTGAATCTGAATAATGAGTGGGAGCAGGGAACAGGATGTAGCTGTGTTTTGGAGCGGAAGTTTTGCATTCTGGTCAGGGAACACATTTTGCCCATGGTAGCTTTGTGGTATATGTGGGTCTCAGGGAAAGTGGCCAGATCAGTTAACAAGTGCCACACAATCCTCTTATGTAATTTCTATAATTATTATGAATTAAAGAAGCAGGCTAATGAAGTTTTATCCTCTAAGAAATACATTAGTTCACATTTAATTTTAAAATGTTCTTCATGACCACTGGCCATAGGTCAGCCAGTTAGCTAAACTAAACCTGGGAGAGCACAAGGCCCTGGAAGAAAATAAATCTAAAAGAAAGAGCAGTATGAGCTTGAAAAATAAACCAAAGCATGAGCCACTGAATGGCATATACAATTAATCTTTGTGATTCAGAGAAGGATTTCTTTCTTACGGAGAAGTGAAGTGCAAATATAATTTATTTTGACATTATGTGTTCCTCTAAGCCTACACCGAGACAGAAAGGAGGCACACCACAGACGTCAAGAAATAAGGCTTTAAGAGAAGATAATGTAGTCATCTGTATGTACCAAAGGTTTTTAGTGAATTGGTGAGTTAAAGTAAAGGGGAAGCAGGTCTGGAAAAGACATAAGTTGTTTCATTGTTTGTTAAAAAAAACAGTAATTTCTTGCGTAGCATGAGAGAGTGATAATTAGATCAGAAGAGTTAGTTTGTTTCTTCTTATTTTGGGGATCATTCATCTCTGAAGAAATACAGTGTCATGTATAACATCAACAGGATTTAAAGATTTGAGATCTACTTATTGAATAAAGCTTCATATGAGCTACTAGGGTCAGAACTAGTCTTGAAAGTCTGCACTAATAGTCCATGGTGGTTTTGCTTCCTCTACCAACCTGAAAGCTGGAGTTACTGTCCACACCTGGAACATGAGATTCTCTGACATGTAAGAACAGCAAAGTCTTTCATGACCTAAACTGGCAAGAGCAGAATACATAGTATGTATTGTACTGAGCTTCATGTCATTCTGCATGTGTCTGCAAATAGGGTTACTGTGGGCAGATCACCTCTTTTAACCTTGGAAAGGCTATACTCTTGCAACACAGCTTTCTCTTGGCCATGAGAGAAGTGTGAAAAAATAACCATAATGACTAGCATATCTTGTATCTTTCTTGTTTAGGGAAAAAACCTTGTAATGGAAGCAGGATTACATATAGGGTAATTTTTGATTCTGCTGTGTTCCTCTACACACCAACAATGGAAGAAGATGAATAATACTCAAACATCAAGAGATTTACCTACTTGACACTCAGTCTTAAATAACAAATTGAACTAATCTGTGGATGCTAAGATTTTGTAGTGAGTTACACAGAAAGTAACTCTAGGCTCAGGTACCCACAAGAACACTAAGAAACTGAGTTTATGCAGCAAAGCAACAACTCCTGTTAGAGAGGCTTCAGAGCTCCCACACCTCAGCACAGAGAGAAAAAAGCTGCTCACCTGCTGGTCATACATAGGTGAAAAACTCCAAAACACATCTTGAGTTTCTGTGAATCTAGTCCTCATCAACCAGCCACACTGACAGGGATAGCATTTCCATTCCCAGAAGGGTCCCTTTTGTCAGCTTTCCCTTGCGTATGTCATATGCCTTCACAAGGACTCTTAGCTACAGAGACTTTGATGTAAAACATCTCTTTGAAAACAACTTTTCTTCCTGCAAAATCTCTAATAATGACTCTCCAAAGCAAAAACAAAACCACAAATTCTTGAAATTGGCTGAATTCATGAATCTATTGCATTTAACTCCTGTTATTACTTTGCATCTCTGTGTCTTTCTGTTGAAGATCCTTCACTGAAATCTCCATTAATGCACCAAATAATAGTTAGACCGAGTTCCTCTTGCTGTTGCTAATCTGAATGGTTTAGTAGTGTTAATGGTTTAAGGCAGTATCTCTTCCCACTTAAGGATCTTAGCTGTAACCCAGGCCAACATAAAACTCTGTTCAATTTACAGTGACATTGCTCAATAGCACCTTCCCAGAGGAAACCATATGGAACAGTAAACATCTGTTCATTGCCCAATGAAAGCTAGTTGCCAGCCTACAGCCTATTGCTACCGCATCATGTGGCCTGTTAGCACCACTCCAAAGCTCAGATTCAATACCTTGGCTGCTCAACCATAATAACGTGTAAATACTGTTTTGTTGTTACTGGTTTCTATGTTTTAAACCACTACAGGTTATGTAAACATATCTATGTAAGTGAAAAGGTGACTCCATTTCTCATTATATCATTTGATATTTATTGATTGCATATTGCTTTAGGTAGGTATTTGCTTTATGTTTGTACCATACAGAACACAAGATGCATAGCTAGTGCTTAGGAAGTAGCAAAGGTGGTGGCTATGGTATGTATTCTAAGGACTCTGGACCCAATTAATCATTCTCTTGAGGTTTCCTGCATTTGCCACCTCTATGTTGAACAGGCTACCCCCTTACATTTCTGGTAGAGTGGGCAAAAGTACCTGGTAAGCACCTTGTTCTGAAACAATGAAAATCCTGTTATTCTATGCATTGATAGTCAAAACCTGACTGGACATAGTCCTCAGCTATCTGCTCCAGGTGACCATGCATAAGCAAGCCAGTCAGACTGCCAGCCTCGGCTCCTTTCTGGTGCTCATCTAGTTTTGGGCTGCATGTTCCCTTGACTGCTGTTTGGCACAGCCTCCCTGTCCACTTCATGCAGACAGTTCCCATTTACTGCTCATGTTTATCCTTATTCTTTTGTCTTTAGGCCTAAATTATATTTTCATTTTTCTTCTCCTTCCATCTATGCCCCATCTTTCTCTTCACCCTTCCCTCCCTTCCCCCAAAATACAAAAGAAGAATAATGGTTAAAAAATGGCAAAGCATCTACTACTTTCCCATTGGCCTTAAAGGTGCAATTGCAGCCCAAAGGCATTGGTTCATTTAAAAACTGCTCAAATATTTTTTTTAAAAAATTTGACAAGGCCACGTTGGAAACAGGGCCTTATAAAGAAAATATTTTCAGGTCTTGTCAATAGGGAGGAAAATAAGTGATTCATCTGAAAATGATACTGTTAAAACCCAAACTGCTGCCTTAGTAACCAGCAGTCATCTTTGAGATCAGGAGACTTGCTACTTGTCTTATGTTATTAGCTGCATTAAACGAATGGGACAGCCTTAGTGTGGGCAACTTTGCTGATTTTGATGTTTAATTAGTGTTAACTTTTTTTCAAGGAGGTTCTTTCCTTGTGACTAAAACTGGAGGATAAAACTAAGCATCAGTGAACTCAAATGGCAGAGCTCCTACCAACTTAATTAGGATCAGGATTCTTTGCATGTTTGAAATAGTTTCAGCTTTTTAAAGCCCTTTCTAATAGTGTATTGCTTGGAAAAGACTTTGATGTTCATGAGGAATGTGGATTTTGGAAAAGCATGATGAATTCTTTAGTGACCGGGAGAAAAAGGCTGAAAACGTTGAAATCTGTGCACAAATCCAGTTTTATTTCAGTTACCTTGCTCAGTAGTTATATAGTGTACGTCAGGAACTGGACATTAGCTGAATTAAGTATGATTAGTCTCAAAATTGAAAATCTCTGCTCAATCAGTTTTGAAAATCATTGTGCCTGAAACATTTGACTGCTCCTATTTAAAACAAGATCTGACAAACAAAATTGTAAAAAACAAAAAGTAAAAACAATGCACAAAACTATCAAAAGGGCCTGTAGAATTAAAACCTAAAAGACTTAATTAAAAAAAAAAAAAGCTGCTGTTAATTGTATCTAGTGTACTACTCATAGGTACAAGTGACTGGAAGCTTAGAAATTTATATAATTAATTACATTAAGAGCATACATAGATGTAGGCCTATTAATCAGTCCCTATTTCCGATATTCTCAGTGTGGTATCAGAAGCAGAATTAAAAAGAAAGCTAGAATCAGAAAACAAACTACTTAATTCTGACAGAAGCCTAAGAAAAGGCATCTAACCTCTGAAGTAGTTTATGGCACTAGTTAGCTTAGTGTCCCATAATTGGCATTTGCTCAGGGGAACTGTGGGTGGCCTGGAAGCTGCCCTAGTGTACTCCTATGTACAAAGTATAGAAATAGAGCTGGCTGTAGGCCTTAGCCATGCAAGTCGTCTGTCCCTGGTTAAACATTCAGCAGGTCTTATGCAAACGCATGCTGGTGCTTCTCAGTTGTTTTCCTGTGGCACTGCAGTCGCCTAAAAGAAAAAAGGAGAGGTTGCAGTTTTGAGGGAGGAGACGGTCACCACCTACTTCAAGTTCTCAGCACAGTCCTTGGTTCCCAGAGTAGTTCAGCATCTTAAAATACTTAGTGCATTTCTTTTCAGTACTCCTTGCCAGAGTTTTATAGAGGGCACTGTGCACTTGACAAAATCACCTGTCTGTTGGCTCTGTGTGACCACGGCAAGGCCATGGCAGATGGGACAGTTGAGGAGTGCTTCCTCCTTCTCTCTTCGATGCTCTGCTCTGCTTTGTTTTGACAGAAACTGCTTGAAAGTCCAGCTTGAAGACAGGGTGCAAAGAGAAACTGCCTCCCTCAGTGAAATTCCTGGCAGCAGGAACTGATGTGTTGTGACATCCAAGACAAAAATCATTTTTCCCTCAGTGAACCTTCACATTGGTATTCTCATGGCTTGTACCTGAACAGTGTAAAGTTACTTCCAAAGGCAAGTCCCTGGACATATTACATACCATTTCAATTATTATTTTAATTATTATTATAATTTATTAATTATTTTCTGGAGAACTAGGTAATTAAGATCTTATCAGGGCCAGAAGCCTCTAGAGATTGACTCATGTGTTTTACTTACAGAAAGATTTAATACAAAGAGGAAGCAGTTAATGTGCTTTAGCTAGGCGGATCTTCTAACTCATAAAAGATACACAAGTACACTTTACATTACTTACTTGGTATTTTTAACTTACAGCTCTCTGTCTTCCTATGCCCTTTTGCGATATGGTAAGCAGAAGAAAGTTTGATTTTCCAGTGAGCTTTCCAGAAACCCTCACTGAGACCAGAAGGTTTTTGTAGTGTGAAGTCATTTCAGGCAGCTGGATCACCCAGACTCGCTACCACCTTCCCCCTTACTGGAATTCCGTTTACAGGAATTCATGAAAGAGATTCAGTGATTAAGATTTACCTCTCTCTTGTAAGCCAGATCCAGTTTCCCACCAGAGGTACAAACACTGCCAGATGGTTACAGATCAAGAGAAGGAAAACAGTCCAAGTGAAAAACATCTAGTCTTGCTTGTTATCTTGCATAACTCATATTCAATAAACACTTATAAAGCAAGCAAACACTGATTTCTTGCGTAAATTTTGTTCAGCTTTCTGCCTGTTAAGTTCCCTTTAAAATCTGAATGATAAATTTGAGTTTACGTCCTCAAGGATCTTTCAAACTTAGGAAGGTCAAAGTTTGTGTTTCAGCTGTTTCGTAAAGTTGTAATGATGTAATGTGACAAGCTTCGAAGAAATAATTTACATGACATTTGTCAATTATATAACTTTAACTGGATCTTAGTGAGGGCTCACCCCAGGAAACTCCTGAGCTCTGAATTTCTGACTTCAGTGAAAGGTGAAAAGTATTCTTTCAGACGGTTTGGTTTTTTAGTGTCTTTGAACCTCTGTGGCTGAACATCAAGAATCTCTCTTTTCTCCCCATATAAGTAGTTATGTTTCCCAATGCATGGAGGAGCACTAAAAGGAACCCTATTAAACTCTCCCAGATGTCCTAGCTTGGTCCCCCAAAGCTGATCTTAAGATTTCTTTTTCCATTCAGATAAAATCTCATGCCATTTCTCAGGAATGCAGACAACAGCTAACCAGTCTACTCTCACTCTCAGAGAAAGTCTCTCCATCTAACAGTTTTGATTTTAAAGAATTACATGAAATTTGTTGAAGAATTCTTTACAATAATCTACTAGGTTTAGAACATCTGACTTGAAATATGATGCTTTTTGGCAGAACAGTTTAGGCAGGAATTGTTACACATGACTTAAGTTGGCCAAAACAAGGTACTGGCCTCACAGTTTTCCATTGACTGGGTTGCACTTCGCATTTGCTGCCTGAAGATCCTTAGCTAGTAGCAAATTTTCATTAACCCTTGGAACTGATCACCGGATAATTAAGGAGAGGCTAGCTACAAAGCACAGAACTCCACACCAGCAAAGAGCAAGCTGAGTAGTAGTTAGAAAGAGGTTTTATGCTGGTCCTAGACAGGGATGCCCTGGGGAAGCCGGAGCTGCTGGATGTGCACAGGCTCTGCAGGGGCTCGGGGCCCAGGGCTGGGCAGGGTGCAGGTTATCTCATACTTACACAAGGAGTCCTTTCTCCAAACTGGCTGTAGAAGGTCATCTTGACTTTGTGCTTGTGCCCAGTCCTCTGATCAAAGGTGTTACAGCTGTCGAAGGGCGGGCTGTACAAATGCAGGCTAACAGCAGTCTCTGTGTGGCTAATGTTCTCCACACGGTGCAGGCCAATGGAGTCTGCACCAGCAAGGGCATGAAACAGGAGGTTGGGTTAGTGGGAAGATTTAATGAGATCTCAGATGGCTGGGAAAATGCTTTCTAAACTGAAAATAATGAGCAAACCAGTTAGGTATGCCCACACTGTTACAGGCAAAGAGTAATGCAGTATAGGGATTTTCACTGCTGTTGTCTAGAACAGATTCCTAAATACATTGGTAATTCAAATATGTTATTGCCTTCCACACTTCACGTAACTTCTGGATTATCTACTACAGGATAAAGGCCAATAGAAACCCAGAGAAACTTAATGAAGGTCATGCTGTTGGTAATTTTCTAGCTATCATCCCCAAAGGACTTTGAGATTATTTACTCTCCTAGGAGATGTCACTGTTACAGATACTCCAAAAGGCAGGAAGGTTTGTGTTTATAAAAATTAGCAAGACATTTTACAGGGAAAAAGTTTTTATATTGTTAATTCCATACAGGCCCAGTAACAAGGATATCAGTTACATTAAAAGTCAGCAACCTATATTTGGGGCATGGATTTATGGACAGAAATAAAGTTGTCTTCTACTGCAGGTATCTGTTTCCTCATTAATCCTTCCAGTTTATTAGTTTGGAGAATAGGCTTTTCACTTGTCTGCCCTTTTGAGTAATGTGACAAATCAGTAGTGACTGGCATACTTCCAACTTAACTGAGTAGTAAGCATAACTGAACACATAATAAAACAAGGCACTATCTGTTGTGTGATTACTAATGAAGTAATGGCTCTTTCTGCAACTGTGGAGTAGAAGTCAAGCTATTACGTAAAAACATAAGGTATGAAGAATCACATTCATGAAACAAACCATTTGCATTCTACATTAAGGTGGAGTTTTTGAATTACTTAAAACAGACTTTGAATTTTAAGTTTATGACCCTGCAGTAAAACCAACTCAGGCCTTTGTACTTGAATTAATATGTTATATAGCACCTAGACCTGTATTGTGCAATGTAGGCATGATACCCTGAGAATCACGAGTACATTCTTAACTCTGATACATTTGAAATGTAAACCCTAAGTGTCATTGACACAGTTTATCTGAACAGAAAACTTATGGGGAAAAAGTCCCAAATCTGTGCTTATCTACTTGGTGACTCAAATAAACACTGTGTTGTGGATTCTAACCTTAAAAAATAAAATACAAGAGCAATCAAGAAGCATGCAGTAGAAATATGAAGGCTGATCTCTACTGAAGTAAAGGCAATCACCACACTGTCAGTGTTTTTACTTCTACTTCTTTTACCTGTTTCTTTTAAACCAAAACATCTGTTATGAAACATGGCAGAGAGCCAATCTGCCTCAGAAAAGTGGATACCAAATTTGTTTAAAACAACAAAGGAAGCTTTGGGTGAAATGCAAACAGGGTGCAATTGCTTTCATTGGAAAGAGTCATAGAAAATCCTGACAGAGTCTGAGAACACATATCCCTGGCATGAGAGGATCAGCAGATGGGACAATTTCCTTCCTGCATGACCTGTCCTACGGATTTTGTGTTTTCACTTACTGTGGATACCTTTCTCAGAGGGCTGTAGAGCACTAGTATTTATTCCTCAATGCCCTCACCCTGGCTTAGCCCATAACCGAACATGAGGCTTCCTCCATCTGTAGAGCTCCCGTGCTCAACCACACAAAGTGTGTGCTCCAGTTTCTAACTCATCACATAAAAGGCATGTGTCCCTCTTCTCTGACACTTTGCCTTTGTTCTGCTGAACTCACTGCTGCCAAACATGAAGTGCAATGTCTTTCATAATATCAGGGTGTTACACTATACCAGCTGGACACTTCAGCATAGCACAAAGTGGTGATAGCTACAGATACATCTAACAGTATGGATTTAGGTACCTAGGGACCCTTACTGGTGGATTCTTAGTTGTCAGTGTCTGTGGAGTTAGGCAATTTTTTTGTAGAATGAGTAGACTTGAGCATTTCAGTTCTGCTGACACTGCACTTCAGCACTACAGTCTTTTGTTGATTTGGACAAGAAATAGCAACGAGAATTGGGGCCTCTGCTCCAGGCTGGTCAATTTATTCCATAGACAGCTTTCAGTGTGCATTGTTTACCTAGCGTTTCCATGACTGACCAAAAGGTTTATTTCTTTGAAAAACAATCAAGGTGATTAAGTTATTTAAACTTTGGTTCCCTAATTTCTCATAGAATACTATTCAAGGTCTATATTTAGAAGCAACTTCAGACAGTCATTAGGGATAAAATATCGAAGACTCCTTAGTCTAGAGAAGTTCCCCAGCATATTTAAGTACCAAGCAATTGCTGCAATGTCTGAAAAGTGAATTAAAAGGTCATTTTTGTTGTTTGTTTTACTGAATCTACAGGTTTGTGCAGAATCTAGAGAGCCACATTCTTAAACTGTACATGGATTAGTATTATACTGTTAAAGAATTATTATATTCTTAAAGGGCAGAGACTAGAGAGCAGATGAACTCTTCTGTTAGCAATAAGACTCATGGATTTTTAAACTGTCAAAAGAAACTTAATAGCTTACCATTAATGTAGGCACATTGATTTTCCCTCAACACTCGTTCTGATTTCTTAGTCATTTCACCATTTCCTTTTTTCTCAGGCCATTCAAACAGAGTCTCCTTTAGATTTCCCTGGAGGATCTTCATAAAGCAGTGTGAGTCAGTGTGATCATGGATGCTGCTATATATGTAAAAAGAATAACCAAACTCAGTGTTTTATACATATCTGATGTCAGTACAGCAAACACGACTGATAGCATAGCATACTGTATCTGGACATAGCCCAAGAATAAAATGCCATTGCACATGGGTCATGCACAAAAGTGTTAGGAAAAAAACATTCCCGGTGACTCAGGTATGCCTACTTCGAACTGCTACTTTGGAAATGTGTTAGGATAAGCTTACATACTTGAAGAAGAGTCAGATATTGATCAACCTATGACTCTGCCACAGAAAAATACAAAAGCAGTCTGGAGGAGAGAGGAGGACAGAAAAATTCTTCAGAACACAAACTCTTGTGGGTCAAGAAGCAAAATGACATTTTCCACAGTGACCCTGTGGAGAAGCTGGTATAAACTTGCAAGTATAGTTGCTATTTGCAGATCCACCATGCTTGCTTCCAAAATATGGAAGAAATGAGCTACTTCTGCTTAATTTCTATGGTCCCTTTACTGCTGCGGGACACAGGCATTTGTTGAAGAAAAAATTTTGTACCTCTCACTCTGATAGTACTACATACAATGAGCTACAGTAAGCTGTTAATTTACCTAGCTTGGCAAAACATGAACAAACTAGCAGTATCTAGCATGATTTGTCTGCTTGCTTGGTGAGTCTCCTTGCTCCAAAGTGTGTTTTAATTGCTGTATTTGGAGACATATGGGCTAGAAACACAGTTTAAATTTGGTTTTAAGTATTTTTTTAAAATAGAAGATTAAACTATTATAGAAGTCCATGGGATTAGGACAAAGGGAGAGCTCTTTGCTCATTGGAAGTGAGGGAGAAGGGGGAACTTGACCCTCTCAACATACAGTGCTATTGAGTTTCAATAAAAATTTCATACTCATACATTATCCTGTTCCATAAACAAATGTCAGGTTTTCTTACAAACTGAGATGGTAAGAGAGCTGAGCTTGCTTCAGGCACAGAAGAGTTCACAATGCCACGTTGTCACACTCCTTCAATAAGCCACGGGAACAATCTGATCCTCCTCATGCAGTAAGCAAAACCAACTTGTGGTCTCAGTCTAGCTCTAGCAAATGCTCATCCAACTCTAACAGAGTTTGATAAATTACAGGCTTTGTGGGAACAGCCTAGAAGGAGTAGAAGTTCCTATATCCCTCTGAGTATAATGTCATGGCCTCCCCTATAGAATACTGTAGATGTTCAGTTGCATGCTCAGTTAAAACAAAAGACTTCTCCAACATCTCCTTAGTTTTTTCTATTTATACGCAAGAATAAACAGTGAAACCTGCAAGTTTTCTTAGTTTATATTTTGTTTTAGTAAATTTTTGCAAGACATTTTCCAACGGACAGATCCTGTCCTCAAGTCTGTAGGACTACACAACCCAGTGTGCAGTTTGTGTACACAGCACAGGAGGCTACATCACCAGTGTGGTCCTTTTTGAGGGAGCAGATGGGATGTCTGAATCTGAAGAAAGCCAAGTACTCCTGGAAAGGGACTCCCTCCTCACAGCCTACAGTCCTAGCTCAAATCTACTTATCTTGTCAGAGAGGAGGGATTTAAGCAGCATGAGAGAAGAAAAACTAAACTGCACCAAGTGCTTCTTCTGCAGCTATACTGTATGGGTCTGTTTTATGGAACAGGCTGAACAAGCTCCATTCAACTTATCCTGCCCATAGGACCCATTGTACCTCTGGGACTAAAAGCTTCCTCTGACAGAAAGGAAGCTTATATTTGGTAGAAAACCAGTACATTTTTAAAATAAGGCTCTAATAATGTCCATGAAGTACAAACTTGCAAAAGACACAGCAAATATTCAAGACTGCTATACCTATAGAAGCTCTCCACTTAATTTCCAGACACTTTCTGATAGCTCGTGTAGAGCTGATTATTTTTCTCTTTTTCTATGACAGTGAAGGATATGGTGGCTTTATATCTGTTTGCTAAATTATAGACTTTGGATACCAACCTGCCATGCCCTTCACCCCAGCACAAAATCATCAAGTTGAACTTTCCATTTCCATTGTCCACAAGATTTCTTGTATACCTGAAATACAAAGTGTTTTCTTTTTATTGTACTGATATGCCTATAAAACACAAAATTACACAAACAGATTTGTGAAGGAAAGTTGTGAGACACAAGAACAAGCTTTGTTCCTCTTCTTTAAATATTTTATGACCATATTGGTTTTGAATAACAAATGATTGGAGTTTGGGAACTGCGACTCTGAAACTAGAGGAGTAGACAGGATCAAATCAAAATAGTTATTGAATGAAGTCACTTCAGCAGCTGGCTTATAATTAGAAACAGAGGACTGCAAAGAAACAAGAAAAATACATGGTTACATTCTTCTGCAGCTCCTTTTCAGATATTCTTGGCTTTCCTTCTGTAACGCAGCACTCATTTGTACAAAGCCAAAAACACAAATACGATGTCAGACTTTCTGTACATGGTCCTGCTACTCTGTTCCTGAAGGTTCTATGCCTGGTACTGTAGCATTCGTGTGTAGATAATACACCTGTGGGGTAAATTCTACCAGTATCTGTTTCTAAAGAAGGTTCATCAGAGCAAAATTTCTTAAAAAGATTTTTCATGTGCTATCTTATAGATAGCATAGGAAAGGCTTGTTTCTAAAGGCTTTTTATTAATGTGCAAGTTCTAGACTGTGATTTTCTCTCAGGGCTTGAAAACATCTTTAATAGCAATATCGTCTGTTCATTTCCTTGCACTCTCCTGCAAGCCTCTACTGAGATGCCTGTCATCTCCTGACTGGGATTTTGCTCTAGACATTACTTTCCAAAGTGGGGCTCTTTGATCTGTGGCTGTTATAGGGCAAGTTACTCAATGGGACCTTTTGATTTCATCTTGACTTCAGTCATGACTATTCGCACTTCATTTTGCCAAGTAAAGCAAATATTTATGCCAATGACAGGATACCTCACTCTCACTTAAAAGCAGCAAGCAGGAAGTGCACTGATGTTGACAGGCTTTTAATTAGTCTCTGCATAAGACCACCCTATTTTACTCAAGATAGGACACTCTTAATTAATAATTTTCACAGTATAGCATGTACATCTACATGCTGCCTCTCACTGCATCCACAATTTGTGCATATAATAGGTAGACATATTTTTATTATGGTGTCAGAACACAGGCAATCAGGGCTGGCATTTGACTGAACTGTTCAAGTGCTGCTATTTCTGCACAGCGGGTCTCTGGCTGGCAAAAACCAAAAGGCTGCCATGCATACTTCCAATATTAGCACATCTTGTTCTTTCAATTCTTACTTCCCTTACATTCTGCTACAAATTGTCGTGATTTGTTCTGAATGGAGGATGGTCAATGCGAGGTGAGAGGAGGCTAAAAAAAGAAATGCTTTCATGATGGCATAGTTAAAAGTTGGGTGTGTGTTATTTTGTTTTCTAAAGGGAAGTGCACAAATAAGAAGTTATTTATATTAACATTTAACAGGGAAACCACCAATGGCAGGAATAAATCAATTGTTAGCAAAGCAGGAGCAAGTAAAAATCCCCTGGCCCCCTCGACCTGCCCTACCCCGGGGGATGAAGGGACTGAAGGCGGGGGTGGGCAGACAGCCCCCGACCCATTCCTAAGGCCGGGAACAGATGCACTGGCTCCTCTGCAGACACCGAATATCCATTTGGGGCTGTCTGTTGCCCTTACCAGCACCCTGCATAACGCCCTCCGAGGCTCTCCACAGACCATGTGTTTCTCTTGGACTTTTTCCCCCACACCCCTCCATCATTTCTTAATTTTTATTTTTTCAGTTGCTTCACCAAGCAGCTACGCCCCGGACCCGAGCACCAGCACCTCCATGCCTCAGCAGTCCCGCTGACGATGACCCTTACGGCCCAGCCTCACCGGTTCGCGGCCGGTGTCCCGCCGCTGCCGCCATTGGCCGCCGCCGCCCCGCCCGCTCCCCGCCTCCGTCCGGCCCCGCCGCGGGGCACCGCAGCCACCCCCGGGGTGGCGAGGGGACTTTGCCAGAGAGTTCGGAGGGCTGAGGCGAGGGGCCGTAGGGAGGACGGGGGAGAGTCTGCCCCGCAGCCGGCCCTGCTTGCAAAGTGAGGGTGGCGGCACCGGAGTGGGGGTGGAGGAAGGTGGGGGCGGCTCCTTCAACCGGGACGTTTTGTACCTGTACTGGTCGAATTTGGCGTATTGCAGCCACTCCTCGGGGTTGCTCTCGTACGACTCCATCAGCGCCTGCACTTCCTCTACGCTTACTTTGTCCTCGGCGAATATCCGATGGAGGATGCGGACCAGCTCCTCCAGGCTCTCGGCCTTCCACGTCTCCGTCTGTACCGGCTGCTCCATCATCGCTGCTAGCCGCTGCCCACCCCCCGTGGGGCCAGGCCCGCTGCCTGCCTTTATGCGCCGGGAGGCACGGCGTGAGCCTACCACCGCCCCGGCGGGCGGAGGGGCCGGGCGGCGGCGGCGGGCGCTTGCAAGGCAGGCGTTCGGCTCCCCGTTGTCCCCGCCGGAGGGAATACGGAGAGTAGTCCCTGTCGCTGCCAGGCAGAAAGCGTCTTTCCCCCTTCCTGACAGGCCTGTTTTATGTGTGCATCTTTAGCATCTTCATCCCGCTGGGAAAGGTCTGCTGTGCCAGCCGTCTTCGTGTCCAGTTCAGTTGTTAATAGTTTATTAGTTATTAATTTTGGCAGCAGAATTCACTATACATCATTGAATTGTGCTTTAAATAAATTAATCTTTTCTGTCTTTAAAAAAAACAAAACGTTCAGCTACTCAGGTCTGCGGGATTGGAAAAAAGCAGGCTGGTAGTGTGGTCCGCTGTAGCTCTGAGGCTTAAACGTGCTCACAGCTGGCAGTTCACCCATTCCCTTGGTTAACATCGAGAGATTCCTAGCGTGCCTGCTTTCTCAACTCTCTTCTTGACCCGTGCATCAAGTAGGTTTGAGGAAAAGAAGCACCATTAACACAGTAGCTGCAACTTGAGAGGCTGGATGAATTTCTGGCTCCACTGTTGTGGGGAATACATTCCTACTGATTTAAATAGGGCTGAGATCTAGTGCATCAGAGTGAAATATGAAAAAACCACACTCAATGCTATTGTCAGTCATCAGCCCAGAACCTCTCCTGGCATGCAGAAAGCAGACTCAGCCTCATGACTTTTTTTCTGTGTGGGAGGGAGAACTGTGATGATTTCAAGTAGACTTTTTAAGGTCTGAAAGAACCTAAGACCACCCTCAGTCTCTGAAATGCGACCAGGATACCCTGGCACTGGTATCAACAGCTGTTGTGTGGATTAAAAAAAATCCAGTTTTCCTGGGAGAGCAGTAAGTAATGGATAATCACACTGCCTCCCTCTGTAACTTGTTCAAACAAGTGTAGTTTAAGGGGTCTTATTGGTTGGTGACAAAAGCAGCACTTTTTTTCAGTACCTGAGTATTCCCACATGGGCACCATTAAAATGGCTGTAGGTTGCAAATAGCTAGAATTAGTGGGAAAAACCCTACAGCATTTATAAGCTGGATCCATCTACTGCAGTTTCAAACTGCTGTTGTTTTTTACAGCTCACCTATATTGCTGTAGCAATTGGTCAGTTTTTCCCTTGATTACCAAGCCTTAAGTTTCTCTACTAGTGATAGAAAATACTGTAATTTTATTTGCCTCTATTAAAAACTGTTTACACAGATTTTCATACTGAATTGTTCAACATTAATTGTTAATCCTGAGAACTTGTATAGGATTTGATTGCTTGAGTGCATGAAAATCACTAGGAACAGTATTTATAGCTCCCCAGCTTGTCTTTTTGCTAACAGCCCATCCCACTGACAGAAATGGCACAAGGATATCAGCACATACACTAAGTTAACAGATTCTAGCCTCAGCTTCTGAGGATACAAGTCACTGAAAATTAAAAACCCAAACCAACAACCCAGCATTGTAATCCACACAGCATGGGAAGTCTCTTCACATTCTCAAGTTATATTTCCTATAGAGGTATTTTATGCTTTTATTTCTGAAAATTATACATTTATATCTCTGCACACGTTTCTCAATTGTTGTATTATTATAGAGTAATAGTCAGTTTCTGGGAGGCTTTATTCCAACAAACGTAAGGGATGCTGTTATTTTCAATTTTATAGCAAAAAGCTTAGGTCACTTTCAAGAATTATTACTTAAAGCTTATTTGAAAAGTGTCCAAAATTGAGGCAAGAGGAAGAGTGATTCCCATCTAGGTATCTTAAAATGCAGGGTACAACACTGATGCAGCTGATGTTGAGTTCCTCAGGAGCTGGACTGCCCATCAGTAATGGTATCATAGATGGTCATATAGCAACAAAGGTTAAAATACTACAGAAAGTGTACCAACATGCCTCACAAATTAGGTCTCTCACCCTGTCTTTGGGTAGCACCAGTTCTCAGTCCTTGGGTATTCACCATCATCAGGTACTTACTAATATATTCCCGTTAAATAATTCTGCAAGAATTACATTTGCTAGTTCCTGTAATCAGGGTCTCTGATAAATGAGCTATTGATCTTTGCTTAATGATGGCACACCTTGGTGTTTCTTGGAGGAGATATGTAATCACATTCAGTTCTCCTGAATCTGGATAGTGTTATAACATCTGTAGTATGACACACAGGTACTTCAGACTCATGTTCAAAGTCCCTGAAGCGGACACATTTTCTGGGTTACAGAGAAAGAGCAAACGTAGCTTTGGAGAAGAGGTTTAGAGGTAAAAATATTTTTCCTGTATTTCACCTTATGCAGCCTTGTGAAAACACAGGACATTCTTTATGACATAACTGAGAAGTAGAAAAGAAGCCAATAACCCATTCTTGCTGCTACCTTGACAGTTAAAACCCTGTTTTGAGAAATGAGAGTTTGAGCTTTACTGACAGAAACTTTGCTTCACAGACAACTGCCCAACCACTCAAAAGACACATGTAAGCACTTCAAGTAATCACATCTGACTTGAAGAGAGACTTACCAGCTGAAGTGCCCAAGCATATATTGGCACTTCATCTCCTACTGGGGTGCAGCTCACAAGGTTTTTCTCCAGAAAAATTTCAATCAAGATTGATGGAATTAATGAACTCCAATGTTCACATATTAGGCTTACATATGTAGCGTGGGACTGAAGACATTATGATGCATCTAGTCATTCCAATTAAAAACTGTGGGCAAGTTGGAAGGGGATACAAGGTATCAGAATTCTGACTGTTACAGTAAACAACTATACTGTATCTCTTTGGTCTGTTAGCCTGGATATATAGTAGCACTTCAACCCAATAATAAGCATTTACATCTTCTCCAGACACTATGACTTTCACCCCTTTACCAATGAAGACTCTGCTCACCTAAGTTTCTTGATGTCTGTAGAGAGGGTTTTTTACAGAGAAACTCTTGATCTGCAGCTGTAGTGTAAGTTTTAGGGCTACATGACTCAATGCAGTATCCCTCTGAGAAGGGTTAACATTTGTCATGTTAAGAACATTGTCACACAGATCATAATACAGATAAAAGGTTAACAACATGCACCAAGGAAACCTACCTTATTGAAATACAACATTGTGTTGTGTAGTCCCAAAGCATTACAAAAGCGTTATTGCATTTAGGATTTTTATGACTTAAGGGCTGCATCCTGCATCTGAAACCCTAAAGTGCCTTGGTCTATGACACCTAGAGTTCTGTACCTTTTATTTCACCTGAAGGTCTTTGAACTCTTGGAAGGATACCGACTACACAGAAAAGACCTTCCGGGTTATAAGCATGAGGAAACCTAAGTAAATGTTTGATGCAGATGTTACTCAGATTGCTACTTGGAGGTAATACACCATCTAAATCAGCAGTTCCCAGACTCTGATCTGGAAGACCAAACTGAATGATTATGGAGCCCTACATCCAAGTGGATGACCCCTTCTGGAGCTGTGGAACAGCACTGCAGCTGTTCCTTAGTCATATAACCTGGAAAGTGAGACTGATTCCTCAGTACAGAAAAGACTTTGCATGAGAACCTGCTGCTTGCACAGTGATTCACAAAAATCGTGGCTAGGCTTTGCAAACGAAGATCCAGGGAGGGCTCCATCCATGCTCCTCATCANCAAAAACAGCCTCAGAACAAATCACAGACAACACAGATCATGCAGTGGGACACCAGCGGACTACAAAATGCAGTAATCGGTGAATGAAACAAGGGCACCACATAGTCAGTGAAGTCATACACTGAAAAAGCTAACAACTGCTAAATAGCATATGCACTGCTGAATTTAAAAAATGAATTGCACTGAAGAGCTGTGAGGAGTTACACCACAAGCACAGAATTGATTCCTGGAATAAATCAGTTTGATCCCCTTTTGGAGGGAGGTTAGTACACTATGCATGTGTTATAAATAAAATATTGACATTTCTCTCTGTGAGAAAAACACCTTTCCATTTCTTTCAATTTGTGGTATTTATGTAAGAAAGCAAAAGTGCTGGCTAGTCTTCTCTGCACTTACAGTACTTACTGTGTAGTTTTCTGTTTGGAACCCCTCTCTTTGAGGTTTCCTGTTTCAGAGCTGAAGAGCTCTTAATGCATTTCAGTTCTCAAGAGTTGCTAGGGTTATTAGTTCTGTTACCAACCTGGTTTTGAGACAAAGATATTTTTGTCTGCGTTATTTTTACAATTGGAATGTGTAACTAGAACCTTTTAATTCTTAAGCCCTCCATGCAATTATATTTTATAGTGTTATATTTTAACACTATTTTCACTCAGTCCAATTGGTATATAAATTGGTATATTATATATAAATAATTTAAATGTGGAATTATTCCATGAGAAGATACAGAGCAAGGACACAGAGACTCCTGCACTTTTCCCTGTCTTAATAATTAATGTTCACCATCTACTTTTAATAAGGAATGGTATGAGTGACTTGAGACAAGCAGTACTTCCTTACCATCTATAATCTGCATTCTCAATAAAAAATGGTGTGGATTCTTAGCTATTGGTAGGTATTTAGAGCAAACATGTATGTGAGGATTACATGAAGGACCTGAACAAGCAGTTAAAAGAAGTTCAGAGGTCACTCCCTAAGTTCAAAAAGGGACAATGTTTTTTCCCTCACAGCTCAGTTCTCCTCTGTGTGCATACCAATTTATATCTAACATATCCCAAGGACTGCCCTCTGGCACAGAGGCCAATTACAAAGAAGAGTTTGCATCCACATTATTTACCTTTTAACCTCCAGAAGAGGCTAGTCACGTCCAAAGTGCTCACCGGAAACAGTGCCTTGCCAGCTCCCAAATGTGCACAAGCCAAAATCTCTGCCAGCAGTTGTTCTACCAACTAACTGTACAGATGACTGAGCTACAGTGCTCCAGAAAATCTCCTGGCACTACTGAGTCTAGTGACACAGATGTAGTGTGACTGGCTTAACGTTAAGCTTTTAACATACTTGGGTTTTTTTTTTTCTGTTTTTTTTTTTCTTTTTTTTGTCAGTATGATTCATTCAACCTTAACAATCACTTATTTTAACCTGAAACAACCTCTAAATGACCTTTTGTCTTGCTATATATTTTGGCATCAAGCTAAAAGCCTTCTGACTAAAATATAGAGATACACCTGACATCTCATGGCATTATGGTTGTGAAGTAATTGCATAATTCCAAAGGAGAGACAAGAAAAATATGTAGAATTTTATGTTTAGCCTTGGGAGCATAAAAAGTATCATGCTAGCAAAGCTGAAGCAAAATTTCAGCAGATAAGAACAAACACATTTAATGCGCGTCCTTGTAAAATGTTTTTCTTTTGATGGTCCAATTCAAAACAAGGCTGAAAACACTTTGACTTCTAATGCACATGGCATTTTGTGCAAGGTTGTAGAGTCAATCATAGCGAAAAACCCAATGTTAAAAGGCTTCCCCCCCCGCCTTTTTTGCCAAGTATAAGGATGTCATAGTACAGTAACACCTTGAATAACCTTTGTACAACATCCCTGAGACGTAATTAGTAGTCAAACCCAGTATAAGCAAAAAAGCTTGTGCAACTAAAAGCAGAATTGGATCTGCAAACTGTGCATGAACAGCAGCAACAGATAAATAAAAGCTACTGTAGAGCTATATAGTTTGCATGAAGAACGTGTGAATTTCCACCATCCCTCCCAGAATTTACTGTATATTCAAGATTATGTTGCACGGATAAATAAATAACAGACACATCTCCTGTTAATATCTCAGCAGTAATTCTTAAAGACACAGAAATAAGGATGATATTTAAACAATATGCACATAGGTGACATGACTATGTATTTTATCATTTCACCACTGAGGTAACTTCAGTTCTACTTAGCTCCTTCATGTTCTCCATACGATTTTAAGACTATAAGCTACCTATTAGAAATTTATAATTAATGCTCAGGCACAGTCTGAAAATCCCTTGGCGACTACAACTATAATTAATGCTAGTCTCTAAACCATTGCCTGAATAATAATATAAATAATGCCTCTAGTTTAGAGTTTGAACTTCGTGATTGTTACCTTGGCAATAAAATAATTGAATTTTACACAGCACTATTTTTTTAGTATCAGGATGTTGTGAAGTACCAAGCCTCTCATAAAACTGTTATAATAATTTTCCTTTCCAACACTTATCTTCATTTCTCAATCTTTAAAAATTAATTTACTAATGTTTCCCATTTGCCCGTTCTGTTAATTCAATTACATAAGATGAAGTGAATTAAATTACATTACCAATATTGGTAGCTCACCACTGTAGCATGAGTGGAAAATACCACTCTTCTAAATAAGGCTACACTTTTTTCTTGTACAACTCTCACAGACTTGCCCAAAAGGTAAGCCTTTATTTTCATATGCTTTCTCCTCCCACTGTAGCAATGATAGTCACTTAACTATATGGTCATCACGTCTGCTCAAGGAATACAGAATACAGAGAATATATTTCATGTTCTCCTTATACTTCTGATGTTTCCAATTTACTAGAATTTTTCTTTTTGAAGAGATAAGTACATGTTTTATAGTATTTCAGGATCATCTATGATTTTAGATGCCATAACTGTCACTTTTTAAAATACAAAATTTAACGTGAAATTTGCCTTTTGCAAATTCCACTAATTTGTGCTGCTAATCATTTATTTGTTCACCCAATACATTCTCTACCTGACATGTTTGCAATCTAGTCTATAAAGAATATGCACTAGCAAAAGTTTCTGGCATTTAAAACAGTCAAGCCCTGAGTCCTGACAGAGAAAGCCCATGGTCTGAGAGGAGTTAACATAAATAAACAAGCATTGAGCACCTCCCTGATGCAAGAAAGGAGAAAACTACAGGAAAGAGTGGCAAAAAAGAAAGGAGGACTTTCTCTTTAAAGAAGGTACAAAAGCTACACAGAGGAATTAGTAGAACTGAAACTGCTAATTGTTACACAGAAAGCAACAGAATAAAAGCGGCCACTTAAGAGCTTTCAGGAAACAACACAAGAGCTGGATGATGTGAGCAGTCACTGTATATTGGTAAACGAGGGTCCAGGAAATACTTACTAGGTACTGGAGAAAAATTAAGAGCACAAAAATGCTGGAGCAATAAATAAATATAGTTCAAGGAACAAGCTGAATCTTAAAACAAATGAATAATTAGAATTTGCATGAGCAAGTTACTCAAGTTCAAAAAAGCGTGTAGTGAATAGAAGAAATCCAATCTATTGCTGTGAGTTTTATGTTACTGGGCTATTATCTTTGAGGGGATTGAGGCAAACTTTTTTTTTTTTTCAGAGGATAAGACTTATCTATCGATTCAACATGAAGTACAACCATCTACCATTAGCTGGCAAGATACAATGAACCAGTTCCCCTTCACCTTGAGATCTTAATGGGTTTTTAGTTTATTTAAAAAAAACAACCAACCAAACCAACAAACCACAACACAAAACCAAAGCACAATGCCCCCCCAAAACTCTCACCCACCAGTCTTTTTGCATCACTTCTGAGAAGTACATTTGCAGTATATCAGTAGTTTCATTTGCTAAGATCAAATGAGGTGAAAGGCACCATGAGAACACTCTTTAAAGAGCCAGACTAGTAGCTTATCTTTGGTAAATATACTGCCATATAAGAAAACAAAGTACTTATATTTGTAAAGCTGGCAAATGAACATATTACGAAAAAGACTGAAAAAAACCAATCTAGGAAAAACTATGCAAGTTCCTTTGTCCTTGTGTACCCTCTAGTGGCTGTGCAAGGTTGTGCTGGCTTAACGAAGCATGCTGTTTCCTCAAGACAAACCCCAAAGTGCTTACCTCTGCAATAGTTCTTTTAAATAGGCAAAGATTCATGAGATTAGGGTTCTCAGCAGGCAAAAGTACGGGTTATTTGGAACGTTTAAGTCCACAACTAATTCTGCCTCGTTTAATCCACTGAATACAGATTTTCCATCTACAAAGTGGTAAAACACATCAAGCTATTCACACAGCAAGTTTCAGCGCATGTGCCTGTGTTACTGTGCCATATATGCAGGTTTGCATGTAAACTGCAGCAATTATCAGTAAGTGAAGCAGAGTTTTAGTTCTCCAGAAGTCCCCTAAGGGTGGAAACAATCCAATACACAGGTTGCAGAGACCACATAAGAGCCACTTCGGCACAAAACAGCAACGAACATCTCAAGCCTGTCATACACGCATGCTTTAAACTACAACAGGCTGTTTTGCCTCTGTGTGCTGAAGAAGTGGATTATGTCAGGGACCAAAACTGTTACCTAGCACAAGAATACTCCGCAAGGAAACAAATAACATTTAATTTAGTTCAACTTAAAGAAACATAAAAGATTGTACAAAAAGACATTAAAAATAAACCCCCCAAAACACCCCTCACACTCAAACCCTCCAATAAATAAGAACAACTTGGTAAACAAGGCATCAGGTCCTCTCCAGCAAAAAGATATAAACTGCATTCTATTATTTTTATGGAACATGAAGCTCGTGAAAGAGGAAAGCAACAGCAGCCAAAATACATAGAGTAGATTTTTAGAACCTCATGTCTATTTGAAGATGCAACAGCTAGCTGCATCATTCAACTAATGGTCCTGGTCATTAAACCATGTCTGAAGAAACACCTTGGCAACTGCTAAAGTGCTCAGCCTTCAACAACTGCTGCACAATCTGGGCAAGAGCAAAGTATTTCTGAGGCCTATTGTTATGCTGTGCCATATACAATGAAGGCACAGGGTATACATTATATACCAACACCAACACATTAATTAAGAGGAAAAAATCCCAGAATACTGTCTTGAAATGACAAAAGATAACGCATATTCAAGATTAAGACTTCACAAATAGAATGCACGTAACAGATGTACAACATGTCAGAAGTAAACTGAATCCCAGGCTACATTATAATAGACATCTCTTTTAATAAAATAGGAACTTTTAACTTCAGTATAGCATAGAGTGACAAGAGCTGTCCAGTCAGTCCTCCAGACAACTACAGAATCGTTTCCCTCTAGTTACAGCAACTGACAACTCAGCAGCAAGAGCTAACACTACTCTATAGGTGGTAGATACAAATTTTTTTCTGTACCTCTGATGTAGATCAGAGAAAACCTATAAGATCAGGCAGTCTAGATATTTCTTCTTTGATGCTACTCATCTGCATTGCTTTTATAAATACACAGTCATAAGCAAAGATGCAAAAATTCTTCTTTCTGTGTGTTTATAGGTTGAGTTTACAAAAGTTAGTCCCTTTTCCATTTTTAAAGACAACACCTAAACAACTGTACTGCTTGTCATTCATCCCCATGCCTGAGTTTTGCAATAATGTAGTACAAGCTTGCCATCACTTCCAAAACACTGCAAGAAAAGAAAAAGAAACAAGAGCTGTTAGGATTATTCACAGGCTAGGATATACATGAAGGAAAAAACCCAACAAACCAAACAAAAAAGCCCCACCAAATACCTGTGTCATGGAATACTACTACTACTACTAGTAACAAAGTTCTTCATTGTAATGAGAGGCATGACAACATACTGCATGTTAAGGAATGGATTTCCCGAGATTGTATGAAGTCCTGTCTCTTTAAATCACATTCATACAGAAATATGAGTATCAACTACATTGCACTGATTGAAAGATATTGTCAACATAGCTAAGGGCGGTAACAGATTTCAAGTGCCAAAAGTGTACTGACAAATTCTGCTAAACACATTTGGAAAGAACATTTAAGATGAAAGTCACCTCATAGAGGGTCCCAACTTCTTGATCTGGAGATGGAGCAAAAGACTGATTTACATATATGAACTGCAAGAAAAGAAAACAGAATATGGAGAGCTGCTATAGATCTCATAGAAGATACACTCTGCAGCCAGAGATGGATAAATCTGTCCTGTTTCACATTCATCTTATAATCTTTACAATCCACAGCAAAATACCATGCATTAGTATTTTCAGTTTGGGTTGGAAGGGACCTCTAGAGGTCATCTAGTCCAACTCCCCTGCAGTGGGCAGGGACATCCCCAACTAAACCCTAAGGCAACCCGGTATTCCTAGGTGGTCTCCCCTCCAAGTACTAACCAGGCCAAACCCTGCTTGGCTTCCAAGATCAGATGAGATCGGGCCTTCTCAGGGTGGTATGGCCATTACAATCTGACCTGGAATGTTTCGGGGATGGGCGTCTACCACCTCTCTGGACAACATGCTCCAGTGCTTCGCCACCCTCCGTGTAAAAGATTTCTTTCTTATATCTAATCTAAATCTTCCCTGTTTTAGTTTAAAACCATCAACCCTTGCCCTGTTGCAACAGGCCTTGCTAAAAAGCCTGTCCCCATCTTTTAGGCCCCTTTAATTACTAGAAGGCTGCAATAAAGTCTCCCTGGACGCTTCTCCAGGCTGAACTCTCTCAGCCTTTCTTCATAGGAGAGGTGTTCCAGTCCTGATGTTCCAGATTCAAGTAGCATCCCTGCAAGGTGTGACAGCTTGGGCACACAGTTAGTGGAGCTCTCTGCCAAGGCTGGCTCTCAGCCTCCCTCACCACGCAGAGGACACACTGAGCCAGGCCCCTACCAGCTGCTCAGAGGCCATCAGCTTAAGGAATTTCTTGATGAAGTCAACAAGGCCCTGGATGGTCCGAGTCCGCTCTACGGCCCACTTCTTGGTCTTCATGATCGGGGTGTCACCCACGGCCTTCAGCAGAATGTCAACTGCAGGGAAAAGCCGCGCGTTAACGCCACCGGCAGCGGATCCGCCCTCCCCCCTCATTGGCCAGAATCACTCGCTCCCACAGCCGATTGAACAGCGCAGCTACCCGTCACCGTACAAACCCGCCCTCCCACCCCAACACTGACTTCTCGCCCTGTTACTTTTCTTTTTCGTGTCGCCAGTCGGCTCCTCGGTGCCCGGCGATACGGCCGGAGGAGGTGCCGGGTCGGCAGGCCCTGCGGCAGATCCTGCTGCAGCTCCATCTTCCGGGGCTTCCTCCCCACTCTCGTTTCGGCCCTCTCTCTGAGGCGAGGCGGGTGGCGGCGGTTGCTGCTGCTGAGGCTGCAGCTGCTCCTCTGCTTCCGCCATGCTGCTGCCCAGGCGGCGGAAGTTACGCCACACGCGGTCGCTCCGCTAAGGCGTTTCATCCTTTCCGGATCACCGGCTTCCAGTCACGTGACAGGGGCAGTCGCTCGTCACGTGCGGCAGGAGCCTTTCCGCTGCTGAGGGCGCGGGTCGCTGGCGACGTGGTGTGCACGCGCCCCGCTGCCGCCACCCCGAGAGCGGGGGCGGGAAGGAAGGGCGGGNGCCGTCTCGGCCCTGCTCCTGCCCCGGCGCCATCGGCACGTTGTGCTTTCGGCTGCGCTGTCCTAAAAGTGTGGGGCTGTGGACGGTGCTGAGACCTGGTAAACGCTATCAGTAAGGAAAATAGTTAATTTTCCTTTCGAAGAAAGGTGTGCCTAGCCAGTGTTCTTCTCACGGTAAAGTTATCCTTTGGTGAGACCTCACCTGGAGTATTGTGTCCAGCTCTGCAGTTCTTGGCATAAGAAGGACATGAACATTTTGGAGCAGGTCCAGAGAAAGGCTACAAAAATTATCAGAGGGCTGGAAAACTTCTGTGAGAAGGCTGAGACAGTTGGCGTTTTTCAACCCGGAGAAGGCTCCAGGGAGACCTTATTGTGGCCTGTCAGTACGTAAAGGGAGCCTGTAAAAAAGATGGGTACAGGCTGTTTAGCAAGGCTGTTGCAATAGGACAAGGGATGATGGCTTTAAACTAAAAGAGGAGAGATATAGACTGGGTATAAGAAGGCAGTTTTTCACAATTAGGGGAGTGAAACACTGGTGATGGATACCCCATTTCTGGAAACATTCCAGATCAGGTTGGAAAGGGCTCTGAGCAACCTGCTATTGTTATAGGTGTCCCTGCTTACTGCAGAAGGGTTGGACTAGATGATCTTAGGAGGTCTGTTCCAGCTGTAACCTTTCTATGATTCTATACTAGTATTCAGGGTGAAGAAAGAAAATCTTGTTCAACAACAGAATCAGTTTTCTGAGGTTGATTTGTGGAAGTACTAATCCAAACTCTGCCATATGTTCTGGCCTGACTTTGGAGTCTTTGATGTAGTGCTGAGGTGTTACTGTGGCAGAGGTGTTACAGCTGGGTAAAAGAGTCTTGTGGACTCATAGACTCAATAAGCAGAGTTGTTTCATTTGGAAACTTTCAGAGTACCATAAAAATACAATTTATATGAAAAAACTTAATGAAAAAGTATTTTTTTTACATGGGAGAAGGCAAGTAGCAAAGCATCTCTGAAAATGCAGCACAAGTACTTCATCTGAATGAACGTGCAGTCATGCTTTAATTCAAGCGCAAGAAATTTTAAGATAATATTTTAGTCATGTTCTGTATTTCCTGGCAGCTAGGCGAAGCTCTTCTTGAGCTGACCTTGGGCATTAAAACAGAAGAAAGCAACTCTTGCTTCCCAGAACTATGTGAAGAAAATACTCTTTTTTAGTAGTGCTGTTACTTACTTGGATTTGTGGTCACGTACTTGCAGTTCTAACTATTACAGATGTCATATCTAACTTTATTAGGAGGGATTACACCAGCAGAAATGGTGACTGTGACACTTCAGTTTGCAGTGCTGGAAAGGAGAGTAACTGATACAGGTCATCGCTGTCCATGATTGAATTTGATCCCTTCTCCTTAGAATGTCAGTATTGGGAAATTCTAGTAGATGTTTGTGAACCCATTTTCTTCTTTCTCATCAGTTCTGGGTTATCAAGCAGATATCTTTCATTTACCATTTCTAATCAATAACTTGCTAAAAAAGTTGTGTGTGTCGTTTTTTTTTTATGTCAGTGTGCAGGTAACAAATAGGTGAAAGGCTTTGGAAAGGTATGCAAAACTTGCATTGATGTGAAACAGTTAATTTCCATTCTCATTTATGAACTTTCTGAAACTTACACATACTTAAATATTGATTGAACAATACTGGATGCAAATCTCGGGATTCTTCTGCAAGTGGAAGCATCATTTATGCAAGTGGAGGCATAAATTAAGGAACAAAAACTATAGAAGTAGAGGAACCTGTGTTTCCTTTTTCTATGATTTATGGAATAATTTACTTCTGCTTGAGCCAATCATGCAGGTTACTGCACTCCTTTAGCTGAAATTACTATTAAGATATAGGCATCAGTTTCACTTGGAGTGTTTGTTTATATAATGGTTTTAAATGCTGCCTTACATGGTTGGGGACCTATGGGGGCCTATCTGTGCTTAATAAATTTAAGGTTCTATACTGGAAAACAAATGCAGGATTTTAGGAGTTTTCTTTATTTTTTTTTATTTATTTTTTTTTTGGACTGTAGAAGTACAGACATGTTAAAAATGAATCCACATTTACAGAAGGGTAGTAAAAGCAAGTGTGTGGGAATGATGTAGTAGCAGTGGGGACTTGGGAAGAGTCAAGTGAATTCAGACTCAGAAGTGGTATTTCTGATCTGCTAGAAGGGAAATTAGTGGCTTAGGTGAACCCATACGTATTGTGGGATTTTTAGCTTCCCCATGCCCTTCAGGCTTTGAGACTTTTTTTCTTCCAGTTCATGGGTGAAAATAGTTTCAAAGCACGTCTATAGCTGTTCAGACTACAATGGAGGTTAAAAAAAACAGAATACGTAAGAAGACTTTCTAGTTACTAAAATAAACTATTTTTAGATGGGTTTATTTTAGAAGTTTCTTTAAAAACAATCACTTTTTTACAACTGTTTCTCAGTAATGTGTTGTAAAAATGTCTTTTTGTGTTGAAATGACAAAAAAAATGCAGCTTGTTAACTGGCAGATTTAAGGCTTCAGAACTAGATAGTTTGAGGTTGCTGATATAATTTGTGTTGTATTTATTAGCTGTGTGTGCTGTCCATTGTTAATGATTTTGTTTTAGCTTGATAGCAAAATATGTTTTCTTTCATAGAGTGAAGATACACAGCAACAAATTATCAGAGAAACTTTCCATTTAGTATCGAAACGTGATGAAAATGTCTGTAATTTCCTGGAAGGAGGATTGTAAGTGTCAAGTGTGAAATTAATGCTCAATACCTTTTGGCTAGCAAATATTATTACTGTGTTTACAGCTGTGATGTAAAATCCATGTCTCTTGAGATATTTTAACATGCAAAGAATAATGTGTTGCACTACATATGCATATTCTTTACTAACTGAGGCATATATATATGTGTGTTTGTATGAAAACGAATTAGGCAATAATTTTTTTGTAATGCTGTAACTGACACTGTGGGGCTAGTGCCATAATTGTTTCAGATGCAAGATGGTGAAGAAATAGGCAGCAAATGGTACCTAACCAAGCTAAAGTTTTCTGTCTTCATTGGAAGAGGCATTGGTATTTGCTATACCCAATGTGAAAATACTTTTTAGCTGGTGCTTTGGCTAGAGGTACTAAACTTTGAATGAACAGTTACAGAGCCACCTTCTAGAAAAAGAGGTCATAATTGAAGCTCATGATCTCCAGTCTAAACATAAGAGATTGCCATAGCCTGTTAAGTATGGTAATTATGGAAATTTCTGATTGCCGAAAGCTAGTGCGCTAACACCTAACTTTTCATTGAGCAATTAAATACTTAGCTGTACCAAGTCAGCTATGATGCTTTTGTCCCTGAGCAAGATGACTCCTGTTTTATTATTTTTTAAACTGAGATTTCCTCTTCCAACTGCTCAACCGATGATTCCATTGTTAGGTTCTTGGAGATGATTTCAAGCTGGAAATATGCTGGCTTGAATTCTGGAAGTGAAAGACAGAAGCCGTTTGGAGCCTTTTAAAAAAAACAGCTGTGCAACAAAAAGTATATAAGACAGAGGGCACAATTCTGTCTTTCCTTCAACTGCTCAATTCCAGAGCTACTGTTTCATTATATTTTATTATTTTTTTCCTCAGGATGAGGATTACTTACAGTTTGCACTATAAGATCTCAATACTTTGTATACTAACTCTGTGTACGGAAGGATTTGGAAGAATTGAGTAAATAAAGCGGAAAAGAGGAAGCTTCAATTGCCATTTCTCTTCACTTCGACCTTTGTTTGTAATATTCTTCTTAAAGGTAGCTCCTGCTCTTCAGGAGCAAAGAGTTTCTCCTTCCTATCCTCCCCAAGTTTTAATGCAAAGCTATGTGCTTAAGCAAAAGTGACCTAAAAGATTTCTTACTCTTTTTTTTTTTTAATTTTTATTTACATAGTCTCTCCCTATGACAAAGGTAGAAAATAAAAGCATGGGGTATGATACACCAAACAGGTGATTATGTTCTGGTACAGGATTATGGGACAACTACAATGTTCATAGCCATGCAGGTTCAGGCTACAAAATACGTTCATTTCCATTTGAGTGGACCTACTGATCAAAGCAAATGTCAGTGATCTGAAGAACATCTCTAATCATTTATTTACCTTCTTTGGGAATGTTGTAGCAGAATAGTGGAAGGAAATACCTGTTTAGACCTTTCTCATCTTGTTCATTAACTTGATGATTAGTGAGTCTAAAAAAATTTTGATTGCTTCTGTGGCTTTTAGGATTGCATCACAAACTACTGGTTGTAGCACAAGCTTATTTCTCAAGGTATCAAACATTTTGTAGCACAAGTGTGTTACATGTTTTTCGTTATTAATGTGGACCATAAACCCGATTTAAGGTTTTTCCTGTAATCCAAATACCAGCCTGCTTTATAGTTTTCTGTTGATGTTCCTCTGAGAAGGGCAGTGAAGGATTCATAGGCATACACTGTTAATCTCTAAAGTAGATTAATCCCTGTACAGTGCCCACTAGTGTGTAATGGAAGTACATTTAATACCATGTTTTGGTGAAATTGCATGATATGTTTGGATTGATTTTAATAAAAAAGTTACATATGTTGTTGTAATTATTATCCATATGGGTAACTAACTGTGCTTCTGTGGTAGATGTAGCTTGGGCTGTCTTGGTACTCAGTATTTTTCCATTTTAATTGTATCACAAAATAAAAGTGATGTAGTTGGATTTGGGAATGCTCCAGCCATCCATTAACAATAGGCCTCCTTTTAACTGAAATAACCGTGAGATTATTCTGAGCTTATCTTGGATGCTAACTAAGCTTTCCTGTTTTCTTTCCTGTTTAGATTAATAGGTGGATCTGATAACAAGCTGATTTACCGACACTATGCCACCTTGTATTTTGTCTTCTGTGTGGATTCTTCAGAAAGTGAGCTTGGCATTTTAGACCTCATACAAGTAAGTTCTGCTGCTGCTTTGCTTTTCAATAAGTGGAATTCTACTTCTAAGTACTGTAGAACTTCAGTATTTAGCTGTGTCTTTTTTCTGTAGTATTTGGGAGTGAAGGTGGCTTTCAAGCTGTGAACACAGAATCACAGAACATCCATGGCTGGAAATGACCTCTCAGATCACCGAGTACAACCAACACCCCC
>VWZO01019929.1:76571-87343 GCA_013396975.1 Bucco capensis
CCTTGGCTGCCCTGCAATTGCTGTGAGAGCTCACTCAAGATGATCCTGTCCATGATCTTTTCTGGTACCGAAGTCAGGCTGACAGGCCTTTAGTTGCCTGGATCTTCCTTCCGGCCCTTCTTGTAGATAGGTGTCACATTAGCCACCCTCCAGTCATCTGGTACCTCTCCTGTTGATCAGGACTGTTGAAAAATAATGGAGAGAGGCTTGGTGAGCTCTTTTGCCAGCTCCTTAAGTACTCTTGGGTGAATGCCATCTGGCACCATAGACTTATGAGTGTCCAGGTGCAGAAGCAGGTCGTAAACCACCTCTTCCTGGATAATGTGGGGGTTGCACTGTTCTCCATCTTTGTCTTCAAGCTCAGCAGCCTGAATGCCCTGGGAGCAGTTGGTCTGCCCATCATTTTCAATGAAAGTCAAGAATCTGAAAAGGTTATGCTTTGAGTGATAGTCACCTGCTAACGCTATTTAATAGTCAAATATGGCACAAAATTTGCTTGAAGTTACTCTCTTTTTTTGCTGCATTCCTTAAAGACCTTTCATTTCTACAGGTCTTTTATTTAACTAGTTCTTAGCATATTGCTTTGTTTCTTGTGGATTTTTCCTTTTACTGGACCTGCAATATGCCACAATCTAAAACTGCAGTGTTACAAAAATCACTGTGTTTTTTATACTTTTTGAATGATTTAATCCTACTTTTAAAACATCAAAATAAAAAGTTGATTTTTTTATGTAGTCACAGAATTTAGAATATATCTTTCTCTGCAAGTAAGGGTTCTGTTTTTAAAATCTTCTAATTTTTTTTTTCCTAGCAAGAACAAAACTTTTTGTAGCAAGTCTGAAATAAAATCACACAGCTAATTCTAAGTACACACAGACGATCTGAACTTTTAGGAAAACATTTCCATACTTAAAATAAATAGTACCTTTTCTAGACAGCATCAAATAGAGTAAGTATTATTGGCCATTTATAAATAGTCCGTAAAATAACAAGGTTTTGTAGAGGTGTTCTTCAGAAGCAATAGGAAAGGATAATGTTCTTGATGTCTTCAGAACTTTGAGAGGTAAATCACCTTAGCATTTCAATAACATACCCTAATGTGTAAACTTGGTAGTTATTTAAAGGGCAGAACTGAATGGAAGTCTGTAATGAATGTCCATCTGTATTATAAACCTTGCATATTTATACAGAAAGTCTGTGGCTTTAAATGAAGAGAGACTGCATACAGTAGAGGAATTTAACACAGAATAGCTACTTCAGTGTTTACTTTGGCCAGGTTATTTTGTAATGTTCCAGTGTGTTCAGGGGCTGCATGTATCTTAGCATATAATTTGGTACTGTGGGCCAGCAGATTACTCCTGTCTATAGACTGAAGTAGACTTGGTCTCTAGGCTTGGTTTGTAGAAATGATCTCTCTGCATGTTCTTTATCTCTCACAAATGCAAGGTGTTTATCCTTTTCTTTTTAAGCTAAACCACCTTGAAGTACCAGTTTTGTTTGGTTGTCTGTTTTTGTTTAGATAGGTCATATGGTTCAACTGACATTCAGTAGCTTGTTACTTTGAGGTTACAAATTGTTACCTGTAAACAATAGTAGTCAGCTGTGAACCATGTGAACTTCTAGAATAGGTAAGAGGCGAAGACAGCACATTGGACTTCAAATACCTCACAAATGTCTGTTCTATAACCTACACGTTACACATGCTTGGATAAGCCTCCTATTCCTCCCCACGTACTTTTCCATCAAGTTGACATTACATGTTTTACCATGTAAAAATGAATGTGTGAACTGTTTTCTCTTTCTGGTTTAATATTTCCAAATAACCCATTTCATTCCAAATACAATTACCATCTGGTCTTTCTAATTGTATAACCATGAAAATACTTGAAAAGTTAGTTGTCTATGTATATTGCTAGTGAATATTCCTGTGACCAACTGTGCTTAATTTGCGTTTTCCCTCACTTTATACACAGGCTGGTTTAGCAGGAGCTCCAGCCCGGGCTGTTTCAGCTGTAAAGAATATGAACCTGCCAGAGATCCCAAGAAATATTAATATTGGTGACATCAGTATAAAAGTGCCAAACCTGCCCTCTTTTAAATAACATGGCTACTCCAGGTAAAACCAAGGAAGAAGTTATTATAGAGATTTACTGCATAACTGTTTACTAGATAAACAACATGTCTAACTTTTACTATTTGGATAAAACTCAAGGTACTGTATAGACATAATTTGAAAAATCCATGTGTGGAATTGAACATTGCTTTTGTCTTGTTTGTGAAATTAAAGGAAATGGGTAGTTCCCGTGTGATTTCTAAATTACATTCCTATGCCCTTGTAAGGCATATCACTGTGTCTCGGCTGCTGCAGTATTTTGGGAAAGTATTTAAGATGTTCTTTACTTTGTATAACCTATGATGCTGAGGTTTTTGTATATTCACTAAGGTCTATAATTAGTGCATTCCTTAACTACTTCTGCTGTTTGTCATGATTATTTAAGACTTAAGCGCAAATGTTGCATGAAAAACATTAAACTCTAAAATCATACCAACTGAACTTCTAAATACCTATTTGTCTAAAACCTACTCTTTGCAATAAATCATGTTACTTCCTATTCGCAGAGCCAGTTCACTATACATACTGTTGGAGAAAGCATTAATGTTGTAGTTTAATCTCTGAAGGAATTACATGGGTGTATTCTGTTGAAACATACTGGCTCTTTTGCATTTCTCACAAAAGCTGTTCATTATTATTCTGAAGGAAAAACTGCCTTTACTGAAGTTCCAATGACTTCTGTTTACATATAGATGTTGAGAAGATACTTACACAATCTGATGGACTTTCTCTGATGGTCTGACTTTGTTTTAGGGAAAAAGGGTCTCTGCAGTTACTCTGTATGTTCTGAGAAGTACAGAATGGGCTGTGGAGATTGGGCAGCTCAGAACTGTAAATATGAGTCTATCAAGTAATGTAATGAAGAAAGGCTCTCTGGAAAGATAAATGAAGATATTTTAATAGGGACTCTGTGCCTGGTGACATTTGTGATTCTCTACTTTGAGAATCAGGCTTTTAAGTTACTTAATTTTGTCAAGACCTCAGAAAATCTTAAGTGCTATCACTTCTGTGTAAGTTGCTCAGCTCTTAAACTTCTGTGATTTAAAAAAAACAAAAACAACAAAAGGGGATAGTGATTGTTTTTTATAATCATGCTCTTAAGCTCTGTGTGATGTACAAGTTGGTTTAAACAAATAATAAAAATATCATTGGAATATTTAAGGATTCCTGTAAAGTTGTCTTCTTCCAAACGGTATGCAGCTAATACTGTATATGAAAATAGAGTAATACTGTATCAGGAGCAGCACATTTCAGGAGTAATCTGAAAGGTCTTGTGTTCTGAAATTTGGATTTCATGTAAACTAAGCATTCTTTATGTTAAGACATACCTTATAGGATAAACTTGGAACTATGTCACGTTTCTCCATTTGATCCATAGTAACTGTCATTGGTATGTTCTGAGAGCATTTGAACAAGAGAGAAAATTACTTTTGAAGTACAAAAATCTGATACAATTCAAGGAATTTAAATGTATTTCTGAAGGGGAAAGGGAGAAACTTCATATATGTTGTTTGTATCAAATTTAATAAGCACAAAGTAACAGTATTTTATAAATGCTTTTGAAAACAGAATTGCCTTCTCCATACCTCTTGAAGAGAATATTTTTCTAAATTAACTTTCTTAGTTTGAGGCTTCAGGAAATCTCATGTTTGTTTTAAGTAGAAAACACTCATTTCCAGCAAAGTGTGCAGCATTCTCCCCCCCCCCCCCACAGCGCCTCCTTTTNATTATTTAGTATTTAGTATTCTTTAGTTATATTTAGATTAGCTAGTACAAATTTGGAATTTATAATTTCACTTGCTTCTGCTTAATGCATAGAACAGATGACATTCGTAGTAAAGACACTGAAAATTTTCTGCATTGTTCCTCCTGTGGGGATCTAGTTCGTGCTACTGCTGAAGGATAAATAGGGAATTTAAAAAAACTTGGCACTCTGATCTACAGAGAGTTCTTCTGGCTATTTGTGAAAGGAGCTCACAATTTCAGAAATTCTTCCAAGTCGTAATTTTTGCCTCACTTTTTTTGCCTCTGGTTTGTAAGCCTGTATAGTTAAACCCATTCCTCACAGAGAAATCTTTTCTGGGTTTATTTGAATCAAACATTTAGTTGTATTTTTTTTTCTTAAGTAAAAACAGGAGGTATAACAATGTAGGCTTCCTCAGGGTAGCTGAGCCTGTCTGACACTCCTTTGCCAGAGAAGTGTCTTTAGTTCTCTAGGGAGGAGATATTATTCCCATACCATGTTATTCGATGCTGCATGCATGCATCAAATGGAGGAAGATGGGATACTGAATTGATAGAAATGATGGAAATGGTATTTTTGCTCTTGACCCTCTTGGGCTTCCCTTGTGTTGCAGATATTCAGAGGTTTTACACAGTGTCATCGCTTTCATGAGAATAATGTGCCTTTTGAGTTCTTTCTTCTGTCTCTGCAGTGTCCTCTTAACACTGGTTAGGATTTAAAATGGAAATAAACTGTAGGCAGTATATGATTAAACTCTTCATTGTAAGTGTAAATGTTTTTGATGCTTTTGTAACTGCAAAAACCTAAACCCTCAACATATATGTATGTGTGTGTGTGAATATGTATTTTTTTCTGTTTGTGTGAATATGTAGATATATTTTCTGTTTGTGTGTAACAAACCAGACTTTTGCATTAATATTGTTAAAAAGGAGAACAGGTCAGCTGCAGTCATCCCTCAGCGCAGAAGCCAAGCAACTAATTTGCCATACTCCGCCAACATAGGACCTGCTTTTTAAGTGACAGGATGTATAAATGAATTACTGAAAGCCATTTTTTTCCCACAACTCTAGGCATTTCTTAGATCTGCAAATGAAACATTATTCATCAGTAGCTGTGACTGTTTGGTATCTGAGATTTTCCTGTTGAGTTCAGTTTCTTTGCTAGTGATATTCTCTGGGGGAGAAAACTTTTAATGTGATCATAGCAATTTAAGTGTAGTAAGTATTATCTGTACTACTTTTTGATAGTCCTTGATAAATTATGCATGGAGCTAATTTTAAGAAGACTGTGTAACATTAATAATAGAAATGAGTAATTAAGCCTTCAGGATGTCTTAACTAATCTATTTTTCCTGCATTTCCCCAGACCTCCTGTTTTTCAGTTGTCAGAAGGTCCCTGGTGGGATTGGTTGGAGCAGGTACAGCACCCTGCTAAAGCCACAGGGTGGGAGGATGGCAGCCAGGGTTGCAGAGATCTGTGCTGCTTTATGCATGGGGCCACGCCCATGAGTCCTGCACAGACCTATATGTCCTAGCTCCCTTGCCAAAAAGCTGTTTCCTTTGGGGAAGAAGATGGGGGAGTCACTTCCATAGCTGCCTGCAGTACTGGCACTGACTTGGCACTGACTTAGCCCTGGGGCTTGGTGGATCTGATTTGGTACTCAGGGATGCTTTTTATGCCATTTCCTGGTGCCTCCTGCACTCCCTCCCCATCCCACGCAAGGACATAAGAGGTTCTGGATGAATGTCCTAATGGAAAAAACAAAAGAAAATAAGTTATAAAAGCTACTACATAGGCAGCACCTACTGCCTATGCCCCTTTCCCAAAATGATCCCTCTGATAGGACTAATCTAACCTTCCTCTCCCAGCACAGGCTGCAAGAGCCTTGCATTTGCAGCCTGTTTTTGTCAGTTAGCCAATCTGCTTCTTGACCCCTCAATTTTCCAGCTAATGTTGTTCTGGGACACACTGCTCTGGAGTGGTAGTACCTGGGAGGATGCCCTTGTCCATGGAGACATAACACCCCAGGATGATGTCAACCACAGGAACATCACTGCCTAGGGTGATGTCATCACCCAGGAGGGTAACAACATGTATTGGGATGTCACTGCTGGAGGTGATATCACTGCAGAGGTGATGCCATCCATTGAGATATCATTACCAGGGAGGCTGCCACTGCCCTGGGGTGCCCCCAAGGGGTTGCCAGTGCTCCACAGACTGTGCTATGTGTACTGCCCCTCGGGGGACAGGTGACAGCAGCACTGGAGGGTCTGGGGCCGTTGCTCTCCCTTGTCAGTTGTAGGGCAGGAAGAGCTGTGGATGGCCCTGTGGGGCTTACTGGTTTCTCAGCCCAGGGGGGCATCATAGCCCTGGAGTCCCCACAGGGCAGCGCCTGGTGCAGAAGCGACACCGTAAGGGGTCCCAAAGGTGGCTGTTGGAGGCAGGTCAGTGCTTGTCCACTCCAAGTGGAAGTTGTGGGGTATGAAGGAGCTGCCACAAAAAGTCATTTGCAGACCTGCACAGGTGAGAAGGAGATGTGCTGCTGCTGGGGGCTGAGAGGAGTCTGTTGGGGCACCCACCAAGCCAGTCAGTCTCTATTACAGACATGGGAATGGGGAACTTGCAGCACGGAGGATCCCCTTCAGGGTGAGCTGCTGTGCCAGTGGGATGGGGTTGCACAGCAGGGAGGTGAAACAGGAGAGATGGCCCCAAAATACTGGGAAATTCTCTGTAAATTCTGTTTACTGGGCAGACCTTCCCAGGTGACAGTAGATACTCTCACAGTCCTTGCTAAGCCTCAAGTACCAGGAAGACAGGGGTGCTGTGGATGTTGGAGGTGCCAAGGGGTGTATGGAGGAGTGAGGGGAACTGTGAGTGCTGGTGGTGCTGAGGGATGGGGAAGGTAGGAGTGCCAAACTTCCAGGGTAGAGAGGAATGCCATACCTGGAGGAATGCAAGCTCGAGGCTTGGATGTAGTGAGTGTTGGCATTGCTTGACTCCAAACTGTGCCCGTCTCTTGTTATGGATTGCACCTTTCAAATTGAGACATATTTATTGTGAAACTTGGTAATGAGGAGGAGGTTAACTCTGATTAGCCCATGAGAGCAACTGCTACTTCTGGCAAGTAATTTCTCTGTCTTTAAGAAGAAAAATTATTTTCTGGCCTACAGGCTCCTTCCCAAGTATTGAGATGAAAGGTGTGGGAAGCATTTGCCTTTCAGAGGCCTAAGACCTTTTCCAAAGACCCCTGTGGAACAGACACATGGTTTTCTTCCATCTTGCAAGATGGATTCTTCTAAACAACGAAGAAAGGGCAGAAAGGATCAAAGGTCCACAGAGGGAGTGGGCATTCCCAGCTGCCTTCACAGACTTGAAGCAACAATTAGTTTTCCCACTGGGCAGGGCCAATGAACACTGCTAAAAAACAACAACTTTTGACTCCTTTTCACTTAAAGAGAAGTATCTTTGTGTTAGAATCACTGCAGACTTGACAGCACACACAGTACAGACAGTGTCGATGCACTCCCCTCTCTTGCCTGAACTGTGAAGCATTCTTTTGACTGCATTTTTGCAAGAGGGAATATTTTACAACATTACAAGTGTATACAAAATTCCTGGTCCTTAACAGATGTAGCTGTTGTAATTTCTTCTTCCTGCCAGGAGTGGGTGGAGGGAAGTGTTGCTTGCTGGCAGGGAGAAACAGTTTCAAGCCAGAAACTTAAATTAGCAGTGCTTTCCTGTGAGCACATTTGGCCTTATCTTTCAAGTAGCACATTCCAGTAAGTGCTAAAATTAGTTTTGGTTAGGCCTATGCTAACAGGTGAATGGTAACCTGCTGATGTTCTAAGGGTTAGCTCATAAAGCTCCTTGATACTGAACTATAGTGTATGCATGGCAAAAAACGCTGAAGGAACTGGAACATCAAATGTCACAAATCAAATCATTGACGGTTTATAACAGTTAAAGAAAAACAGAGCTTAAGAATTGCAGAGAAGGTGTTTTTCAACTTCTGCACAGAGTATTCATAATTTTACTAGGAGCAAGGAAAGCAGCCAAGTATGGCCACAAATGACTAAAGGCAAGCAGTTAATTTCACAAAAAATAATCTTTTGTTACTTCTTTTTGTAGTTATCATAGCACTTTTTAAATCTCTTCTCTTTGTTAAAGGAAATGATCTGTCCTTGTAATTCTTGGTGTTCAGTGTTTGCCCCAAAATGCTCACTGAGGACAGATAATGTTATTACCTCAATTCCGTGGTTGGAAACATAAAGGTAGTCACACTGCAATGTCAGCTTAGCAGCCAGATTTCTTGTCTGCAGAGGTTTTGGCCTTGTGTGTTAGGAGACAGTGACACATGGCAGTGTGGTCTGACCAGGGAGGAATCAGAGGTCAAGACATCTCCTCTGCACAGACCGAGTATGCCTGTGGGTGTGGTGCTAGAGGCATTTGAATTGATCCATCATCCATGCTATGAGGCATAGTGACAGGCATGCTTGTGCCGTATTCCATTGTGCTCCTGACCAGTTTGGCTCTTCCAAAACTCAGTAGCGCACAGAGGCTCCAAGTGTCCCTTTCTTAGCAGGCTCTGCTGTCCTACCAGCCAACAGACTGCACTAGCAGTGGAGAGAACACTCCTCTGGATTCTCTCTGAGCAGGAATATACACGTCACCAGAGCAGGAGCTAAAAGCAGGCCTATAATGATGACTGAGCTGCTTGGATGGACAAGTGTATGGTCTTCCTAGGTTTTTTTGCTTTTACAGTCCAGTCCGCAGACCTTCTTCTGGTTGAATTTTCAGCACTCAGCCAGAAGAGCTGCTATGGGACAGAAGCTGAATTTCACAGCTTGAGATGTTTGCAGGGTACCTGCATGGTCAGTAGTTTGTGTGTGCATCTAAGAAACTTCTACTGTTGGTATAGCCATGGTAAGTGGCACCCACATCTTCTCCTCCAAAGGGCCATCCCAACAAATTTGACCAAGAAGTCTGAAAAAGAGTATGGAGAGAAACAAAACTGGAATGGACTCTGCATTCAGAATGGTCTTTAGAGTAATTTGTTGTGCTGATGTGTGTTAGGACAGCAAAGACCTTTCATGATTAAAACAGCTGTCCTGTTCCCAAGTGGAACACAGTTTTACTTGTCAGAAAGTGCCTGGGTCATCCGAGGGCAGAACTCATGGTCCTTTTCCTCCCTGAGACACCCTGGGGTCTTGTGTGTTACAGTCTAGCCTACGTAGTGTCTCTGTACAAAGACGCCTTCAAAAAGGAGGGCTGGCTGCTTGGCTGTCATTCTTCTGTAGCTTTTCAGGACAGGTGTCACAGATACCTTCAGTGAAGTCCATCAGGGCACAGCCTGCTTGCCATCCTTCTGCAAGGTGTTGAGCTCTCATTCAAGATGTGATTGCCCTAGCAATATATGGAATGTGTTGCTATGTAGAAATACGTTAACACAAGCATCTTCATCCTGGCTTAGGTTTCCCCAGCTTGCTTAAAACCTAGGACAGATAAATGTTGATTATGGGCAAGCTTTTCTATAGACCTGCATGCTGGAGCTGTGGTACAGGCAAAGAATGGAGAAAGTTGATGTGAAAGCCTCTTGTCAGAGCATAACGTGAGTTTGTATTATAGGGCTGGTTGTCTGAGGAAGCCTCATGAGATGTTGCATTTCTCCTAGGTGGAGAACCTCTCCAGTGAGGGGTGCTATCACTGAGATGATCATCAAGAAAAAAAAAAACAACAGCAGGGAGGAACAGCCACAGCATTTTATGGTTTAGAGTGACCCAGGAAATTTGTAGCAAGGCAAGAAGTAGTGCTCATCCTTTTCCTTCCTAGTGTCAGTGCAACAGATTCCAAAAGCTTGAAAGTGTCACCCAATTAAATGAGCCTGCTCGGCCCTGGAAATTTAAGTAGTTTAATGTGCATATAGTATATTTTTAGTTTGAGTACAGTTTACTAAAATACCCATATCCAAGCTTTATATCACAACATGAATTACAGTTGTCCCAGCTCTGTCCCCTCCCAGGCTGCACCTCAGCCTGCTCACTGACAGGGCAGTGTCAGGAACTGTGTAAGCAATGCTCAGCCATAACTGAAATAGAGCTGTGCTCTTTGCACTGTTTTGGTCACAAATGCAAAAACAACACCATATGAGCTACTTTGAAGAAAATGAACTCTATCCCAATCACAATAAAGAAAATAGTAGGACAAGTGAGAGGATGAAGAGAAAGGGGTTAGAGTATAACCCAACAGCGCTTTGCGTCATGTATGAGGTCATTATTTTAAATTAATGCGTAAGTATGCATGATGAAGGACTTCCTGCTAAATCTTACTGAGGTTTCCAAGGTGGGAAATATTCAGGAGGCGCTTGGGTGAAAAGAAAGTGGTAGTTTGCAGAGCAGCTTAAAAAGAATGCTGCGCAAAAGAAAAGCCAGAAGGAAGATAAAGGATAGTCATAGAATCATAAAATCATAGAATGGTTTGGGTTGGAAGGGACCTCTGGAGGTCATCTAGTCCAGCCCCCCCACAGTGGGCAGGGATATCCCCAAATAGATCAGGTTGCTCAGAGCCCTGTCAAGCCTCACCTTGAATGCCTCCAGGGATGGTGCCTCAACCACCTCCCTGGGCAACCTGTTCCAGTGTTCTACCAACCTCGTGGTGAGGAACTTCTTTCTAATATCCAGTCTAAATCTACTCTTCTCCAATTTAAAACCATTGCCCCTTGTCCTTTCACTTTTACAGGTCTTTGTAAACAGGCCCTCTTCAGCCTTCTTGTAAGATCCCTTTAGGTACTGGAAAGTCACTAGAAGGTCCCCCCGAAGCCTTCTCTTCTCCAGGCTGAACAGTCTCAGCTCCCTCAGCCTGTCTTCATAGGAGGGATGTTCCAGCCCCCTGATCATTCTCGTGGCCCTCCTCTGGACC